>WBND01000422.1:106978-226493 GCA_013398595.1 Tychaedon coryphoeus | reverse complement strand
TTTTTTTTCTATATAATACAGGAAAAATTATAAAAGGAAGTAGGAGAGATTTTCATTATTGCCCCTTTTTCACAGAACCAATTTAGTCAGTACAGAAGTCTTTCATAATAGCATATAAAGAGCTGTTGTTCAATTGGACTGTTGTTCAACAAAATGCTATGAAAAATACAGAAATTGTAAAAATAAAAGATTATTCTAGATCATTACATAGATACATCTTATCGTAGGTTTTATTTAACTCATGGAATATATGGTTTTGTTTGAGTTCTGGTGTTTAAGCAGCTTCTCCATGATGTCTTCTGTTCTATATTGTGGTTCTATTTGCGAGATAAATCGTGTTGCCTTGACAAGACCAAATGCCAACTGCAGTACAGCGCTGTATTCATTTAGACATGTCTTTCCTGCAGCAGGTTATCAAGTTTTCCTGTATAGAGTTAGATGATATGTATTTAACTGCTTACTGCACACACTAAAGCCCTCCTTTGCCAAATACCTTCTGTATAAATGCAAAAGGATTTGCTGCTTTGCAAAACGATCCTTTATGTTTGCAGCAATTAGCATTAATTGCAAAAATTGACTGGCCTGGAAAATGAGTGTACTGGGGGAGGCACAGATCTCAAATTCTATAAGTTAATTCAAAAAAATAAATGGGCTGCACAATCAGCAGGCCAATTCATCAGTCCAAAAGACAGTTCTAGTTCAAATGCATCAAGTGTTTTAATCCATTTTTGTCTCTTCCTGCAACCAATAACAAAGGAATATTTAAGTCAAGATGCCAACTTCAGAAAGCTTTCATTTTACATTTATCAATGTATTTTCGTTTTGTCTAATCAAAATGCTTTTAGGGTTGATTGACTTCTGAAGAACAATAACAGAGTGTAACACTGATACCACAAAGGTAATGTTAGACTTAAATGTATTCGAGGGTATCAAGTGTAGCTGCTTTGTTGTCACAATGTTAAATTCCTTTTTGTCTAAAAAAATTAATGTTTTTAACAAAGGATTGTTAATAATGGTTATTGGTTTAATAGGACATGGTGTTTCTGAACTAATTCAAAATCACAGCCAGCTGGGAAGTATGTGAGATACTGGGCTGCTGCCCAGCCTCTCCCTGCACCAAGGGCTGGGTGGGAGAAGCCAGCTCTGAGTGGCATTCAGGACAGTGGTTCTCACAGATATGCTGCTTTCCAGAGAGGAAAAACAGTTCTATGGTAATTTGGAAGTTAATGTATTGCATTCATGTGATAGAGAGGGCAAAAGGACTTGGAGAGCTGGGAGCAGACAGAGAACTCGTTGCCCTTGAGAGGGGAAAAGTTATTCTAATATCTTCCTGTCAGCACTCATTAAGGCTGAATGAACCTTAAAAGCTTTGGAGTTCAGGTCCTGGGTGATTATTCAATTGTTTTAAGCATTTCTCTTGATTGCCATAACTACCACCATCCTCCCATGTCAGTGGAGTTGTCCTTTGGGCTACCTAGCATAGCTGGGCAAGGCTGGTGCACATGCCTGTAAATCCCTGGAATAATGTGTTAACAGAAATGGTCAAAATTATCAGCTCCAGAAACCCCCTCCAGGTTCAGCCCTGCTGTTGCTGCCAGTTCTTCATAGCCATACATTCCATGTCTTGCTACATGCATTAAAGATTATGAGGTATTGTGCAGGGAGCTGAAGGCAGATTTCTGCCTTTGTGATTTGTTAACTCTTAACTTTTCTCTAGTCCTCATCCTAAACCTCTTTGTTCTGAGAAGGAGAACTTAATCTATTCAAAAGCAGATCAAGCAGTTGAAACTTACAGCTGTGAAGAAAAATTGGTCTTTTGATTAAATCAAGTTCTTGATAAAAAAATGTACTGTTAAAACTATGCTTTCTAAGTAAAAATGAATCTCTGTAAGCATAAAATATTTTAGCTCCTAGGAGTTTTAATGCTGCCAGAATGTCTGATATAGTTGGGTGCTGTGGCAGCCATGGGAGGTGGAGAGGAGCTGGACACAGCAAAGCCTCAGCTTCCCAAGAGGGACAGAGACTGAGGAACACTGTGGCTCACAGCAGCTTTAGGGGAAGATGTTAAAGGAGTGGTGAGCATGTTCAGTACCTGAATTGCCACAAAAAAATCAATCAATCAATTAATCAGTCAAGGCAGCAGTTTCTTTACATTCTTTTTTCAGTGCGGGCTCGTGCAGGGCAGCTCTGTGACACTTGGCTTTTCAGGACATGAAACTTCTTGCCATTTCCTGGAAAGCTAAACCTGCCAGATTTCACTAGGTTGTGGCATGTCTGCAAGTGTAAAAGGTCTTTAGCATTCTGGTCCCAGGCCATGCCATGCCCCTTCTTATGAAATGCTTGGTTTTCCATTACAGATCCCTGTTCACAGTATTCCAGGGTGAAAGAGTGTTGGGAAATGTATAAAGCAAATCCCAAAGCTCAGCTCTAAGGCCAAATGGTACAGAAGGTGATTGCCAATGCTGTCCTTTGTGGTACTTAGAAATAAGCACTTTGCAATGCTGGCTGTGGACTGCTTTGTATCTTACTCCCTTCTTGTAGGTTTTTGTGTTTTGCAGAAGTTCCCATTTTTATGTTACTTAAGTAAGACCCTCCCCCTTTATATTTAAATCTTATTTAAATCCCACTTGATTTCTGACAGTGGATGAGTGATGCTGTTGATGTACAGTCTCCAAGAACAAAAGCCTTTCATGCTGTGTCTGGACTGTGAGTCATTTCATGGATGCACAAAACTTTCACATTTTAGTTCCTCTGGTACCTGTTGGCATTCAGCTGTATTTCTTCTTTAACCTAGGAAAGTCTTCCACCTGAGGAGAAGGCTTCTTGTGATGGCTTTTAACAAACAGCTGTCTTTTTAATGAGTTTTTTCCTTGTCTTAACTCATATACTGGGAGTTAGCCACTATCATCACTCAGATTGAGGCTGTGATGTTTGTATTCTCACTCCATAAGAAAACTTCTAAAAAGCAGAAGTTGTTAAATTGTTTCAATAAGCAGAAACTGATTTTCAAAAGTATGTTGTGCCAGACTTGCTAATCTTTTGTTATTTCTGTAAACAGTGATTGATGGCATATCATTTTCTGCACAGTAGTTATAGATATCTCAAAGGTAAAATTATTTTGCAGGCACATCTCTGGTAAGGCAGACCAGCCCTTCAGTGTGGTTAATATTTGCTCTTGCAGAGCACATTCAGCCCCTCCTTAAATCCAAGGCTGTGCAGTGGGTTGAGCCCACCACAATTAAACCTTAAATTATCTTTGCATATACACCAACATAGTCTACTGTAAATCTGCCAACCACAGTTGGTGCACTGCACTGCATTTGAAATGGCAGCATCTCATTATTCTTTTCAGATCCTACAGTTCCCTTTGAGTCCCAGAATGAAAAGCTCAGAACTTGCAGCTAATCTGCAAAAGTCACACTTCAATATGCTTATAAAGAATATTTTTGATTATTCAAGTTATTGCTGAGGGTTTTTTGTCCTATGTGCATTCTGGTGGAAGCAAAGAAGCCGTAAAACCCCCCATTACTTCCTTCAGCTTAGAAGCTCTATTGCAGGAGAGGTAGGAAGCTTTCCACAAGTGGGTGGAGAGTACCTCCCCCCATTTATAATCCTGTAGATAATCTTACAAGATGTGTGACAATCTTCAATAAGCTGACATCCAGATTACCCAAGAGATAATGAAAATATATGTTCCCATGTTGTTTCCCCATCCCTCAAAAGGGTCATGATGACACGGAATGTAGGTCTTTTAGCTGTGATCTTTTTCTTGGGTAAAGCAATGCAAACCCCTGCTTCCTTTTATATATTTACTCATTCATTTGTTTAATGGAGATTTTTAATTGAATGAAGGGATACTATTATGCTCAAATACCACTTCAATTGTTAGCATGTTCTTAACACTGCATCAAATGCTCTGACTGTAGAAAAGTGGCAATTTATATCATTCTAAATAAAGGTGTATATTTCCTGGAAGAATGGCATTACAGTAATTATAACTTGAATTTGACATTGGTATTTAAAATAATCCAAAACATTTGAAATAAACACCAACAGTACACAAACAGAAAAATTTGACTTCTGTAAAGGTACTGATTCTGGTGAGACTTTGAGAAGACCAGCCTTTGAGTCCATGTTATATGCATTTGAGAGCTATGCTGAGCACACAGCAACTGAGCTGCACACAGCAGCTCTCAGTAGACCAGAATAGCTCTCGGCATCTCACCTCCTGCCATTAGGAGTAGGGATCAGCCAAATGAAAAATGAGCTCTGATTCCATCTGGATGACAGTAACACCCAGGATGACAAGCCCTGGCTTATTTTGCTGTTCATAAATGATTTTAAAATAAAGGCATTCTATGTTTCTTTACTAAGTGTAGTCCTCAAGAGACAGTAAGTTAGGTTTTGTTCCCTCTGCATTTATTAAAGGCTATTAGAAGGGGCTAGTCACTGAATGCTATGAATATAAACAGTGAAGTGCTGGAAACTGGGCAGCATGGCTTTAAAAAAGAAACAAAAACCTAAACACCACCCAGCTTCCAGCTTGTGGCTCCTACTGCATTGTGGGTTAAGCACAAGGCAGGAGTCACTGATCTGCTGAGACACCAGTTACTGAGACCATTACCAAAACTTTACCTGTTAGAGAGAGCATTTCCCAGCTCTGGGCTTTTACCCTTACACTCTAACTTTAGGAAGAAAAAGGTTATTTTACTACAGTTGAAAGTAGTAAATCCAGACAAAGCCTGGATTTGTCCAGAGCTGTGTGTGAGCAGCATGTGGAACCGAAGAGCTCGCTGCAGGAGGAGGAATGAAAGGCAAGATGGGTTTCTCTGCCACTGGCCTGTGACTGCTTAAGTAACAAATTAGGACATGAAGGATTTGCTTTTTACCTTGTGCAGAACCACTAATTTCTTGTATTGGTCTGGTAGCCTTCCTTTCAAACAAGTTCATCACAGGGTAATGAGGGCTTTTCAGGAGTTCCTAATGCTGCATTCCTTATTCACTCGAGGATTATGCTTCAGCCACCTTAACTGCTTTATGTATACTGTCACAATTTATTTTTTAAGGTTATTTATCACATATATGAAAGAAATGTACATGAAGAAGTACATGAGAAGTTGCTCAGGAACATACAAAATGCCCAGTCATGAGATGAGTGACTGTGCAATAGCCTATAGTAGCAGTTGGTAACAGGACAGCTGCTGTACAAAACATAACTGCAGCAGCATCTCAAAAGTAGATAAGTTAATACCTTAGATTTGAGCTTTGTTTTGCTAATGTATATGCTTCTTTCTTTCAATTGGTAAAATACTGGTTGTCAGTGGTAATATACTTACTGTCATTTTCCCAGCCAGGTCTTTTCTCCTTGTTTGCATTTCTGTTTGGTTTTTGGGGATTTTTTCATGTTTGGTTGGTTGGTTGGTTTTTATTGAAAGAAAATAATAATTAATGACACTCAGAAAATGTGTTCACAGGATAAATATACGTAGTACTGCCAGGAAGCCTGCTTTAATCTAATAAACAATATTTAGGACTCAAACTTTATCATAAGAAAAAGGAACTGCTTATGATAACCAGTAAAAACATGTTTAGTTTCCAATACATTTCTCTAGCTGCTTCAAAGTAAGCTGTAAATTCTATCAAAACTTGAAAAATCCTGTGCTGCATTCCCTGAAGAAAGAAAATTTAAGACTGTGAAAGCTTCATGAGTGTTTATTAATAGACTTTTATAGTCTTGACTAAGCAATAGTGATGATGTATTGCAAGATTAATACATAAATCATTAGGAAGCTTTAGTAATTTTAGTACAGCAAGCTGATGTTTTGCTTAATTCCCTGATTCATCCTAAGGCATATACTGAAATTTTCTGTGGCCTTTCATTAAAAAGCCCAGCATGTCAGCCACGTTTTGCATCACTTGCCTTTTAATGGAGCACACAGCAGCTGGGTTTTCTGCAGTTTGATCTTGGTGCACTCTGCCCTCCAGGCAGATTAACACACTGGAAATTGGGGAGCACAATGACAAGTGAAAGGAGGAGGACATGCAAGACAGTTGTGCAAGGTTCACATCAGGAAAGCTTCAGTGCCAGCACTGGCTGGGCTAAACTGATCTGTGTGCCAGGCAGGGTGGTCACTGGTCCTGTTCTTCTGCTGAAGCAGATGTGGAGGGGTACAGGGTGCTGTCAGTGAGTCCATAATGTCTATTACATGTGAGTGCAAGGCAAAAGGAGCCCTCAGTGGCAGTGGGAAAGCTGAGAGCAGTAAGAGAGCCCCAAGCACAGCAGGGTGAAGGAAGTGATCTGTGCTGAGCAGCAGCTTCCCCTGTTACTCAGTGGGTACCCTGACCTCACTTAATGCTCTTTACTAAATAAGGGATCACTGGACATAAGTGGGAGATCGCTGTAGAAAACAGACCAACTAAAGCCAGCCTGAGGAGAAACAAGTAGGAGTGCCAAGAGATGTGCTAAACAGGAATTCAGTTTTCAAACTGGGATAGCAGCTGAGTCCATATTTAAACACCTAATTAGCCACTGCAGGTTTCAGTTTGAAATCTGACTTCTCATTACTTTTTGAAAATACATTCCATAGGGAGACTGCTGCTGGAGACAGCACCATGGAGATAAGTGGCAAAATCAGCTAATCAGCTTCAAGTGGAAAAGAAGAAAAAGAAAAAGAAAAAAAAAAAAAGAAGGAGGAAAAAAAAGAAAATCAGAAAACTTCAAGGCACTCACTCCAGAACAGAATACATACTAATTTTGTTCTTTCAAAAATTGAAAACAATCCCCTTTTTTTCCTCCTCCCTAATTTTTGTAATAGTAAATCAAACCTGTAGCTTATATAACAAAAATCTTTAGCCAGAATTAAGAACTTCCACTAAGAATTAATTGGACACAAAATGCAGAACTTGCTTTATTCTTATCCTTTATTCTTACCCTTTATTCATCAGCATAGAGTCTATAAAACATTGTTTTCAAAGGAAGGAGAAGGTCTTGTGTATTGGTGCTCTCTTGAACAGATTTCAAAGCATCGAATTAAATTCTGCCTGCCTTAACATCTCCTGTACTTTTCATTTAGTGAGTTGTGCATTGCCCTGTTTTATCAGCACTGACTCAGCAAAATGCTATGGAGGGGCATCCCCTGGGGGATGCCACTGTTTTCTGTGGTAGGAAGAGTGGTCCATGGTGAGCCCCACTCAAACAAGGGAGTGAGCATGAACTTCTCCAAGCTACTGATGCCATGCTGTGCTTTCCCACTGAACTTTCCACCAAGTCCTTGCTCCACTTTCCCTAGCTGCTGACTGTGTACAGGCTTGCCATATCACAGCACATGTGTCTGGCATTGCCCAAGCTGGGTGGGCAGTATTCATTGGGATGTATCCCTGGCCATCCAACACCTGTACCTCCTTAGCTCTCTAACTGACTGATCAGCTAGATCCACATCTACCACTGGTGGCTGGGAGCTACCAGCCTTTTGCCTGGCTGGTTGCCTAGTTAGGAAGCAGAGTTTCTCTGCATAAGAATCTGCTTGCCTGGCACCAGTACCCTGTGTCCTCAAAGCAGCAAATATCCAAGCATCACAGGTGCCTCATGTGCACTGCTCTGAGGCACAGTTTGCTGCTAAGCTGTGTTCTGCTTGGATGGTTGGCCTCTTGTACACACTTTGATTTCAGAAACATTTTAGAACCTTTAGAAAATGTGGAAATGCATAATGTCAATATTATTTTATTTAGTATGCTATTATACTTTCATTCATTGTAAAAAATGTGCATACAGAGCATAAAGTGCTGAGAGAGGCTAGATTTAGATGCATAAAGCCAGATAATTCCATGTGTAAAAGGAATACATTTTATGGTTTTAAACTAAAGAGGGTAGATTTGGATTGGACAAAAGAAAGAAATTTTTGTGATGGAGATGGTGAGGCACAGGAATGGGTTGTCCAGTGACAGTGTGGATGCCTCATCCATTCAAAGCTGGGTTGGATGGGACTTTGAACAACCTTGTCAAGTGGAAAGATGTCTCTTCTTATGGTAGGGTTGTGGGACTAGATGATCTTTAAACTTCCAACCCAAACCCTTCTGTGATTCTACATGTGTGTGCATAGGAGACAGAATTGTGGTAAAAGTACAGGTGCCTATGTGGTCCTGTACTATTTTTCTATTTTTCTGATGCATAAAGTCAACACTGGATGTAATGAAGTCAAATAACCAGTGTTGATTTATTTTTTTAATGTGGCATTTAAACAACATGAGTCTGCTAAAATGAGGTCTGACAAACAAAACAGTTGTTCAACAGAAATCCTCATCAGCTCTGTGTCATGTTATTCCTCCGTCTTATGTAGTCCATTGATGTCAGATTCCTGGAAAGCAAAAAACACACACACAGAAATTGGGAAGAGAGAAGGTAATCATTGCAGAGGCTCTGCCAAAAGTTTTTGCTCTGCATATCCAATTTTATATTTTTCATATCTATATTACGTTACTGGAGTCTGATTCCTGGCTGCCTGCAGATCATTTGCATCTCTGCACTGTGATAAAAAAGGTTTCCTCATTGATTGGGTAGCTTTTATATCTTCTCAGCACTCATGTTTCTCTGACATACATATCTATGCAAAATACAAGGCTTTGGAGGATCCAGCCCTTGTAGTTCACGCTTCATTGCCACAAGGTAAGTCAAAACAGCACTCACACAAAATGTGGGAATGGGGAGTCATGGGGAGCGTTCAGCATCCTCCTGCCTGGCATCTGAGGATTACCAAGGGCCAGACTAGACCCAGGCAGAACAAGTCAGAGTAGTCCCCAGCTCTGCCTCCCTGGGAGCCACTTGCCAGACGAGATGAGTCCAGTTCAGCTGGGGAGGCTCGTCCCGTGCGCTGGCTTGCACTCCATGGGGCACGGTGGCTGGTGGAGCGGTGCCAGGGCTGGCTGCCAGCTGGCTGCCGCAGGCGGCTGCCCTTGGATGCTGCTTCCCATGGCTGCTGTGAGCTCTGCCCCGCACAGGAGAGGCTTGCAGCAGCTGAGGATCTGGTCCTTCGAGTTAAAGGGGTTGGAATATGCATGAAGCATAAGGTGACATTTTGAGAGTCTCAGATCAGAGCGTGGACGTTACTGAATTTAAAATGTAACTGCAATTTCCTGCCTAATGCCAAGTCACTTTTATATTCATGCAGTGATTGTTCTCTACTCTTTAAATAGCCATTTTGCCCAAAGGTGCAGCTGATATCTTTATGATAATGAAGATATGTTACCCAGCACAGTACAGCAGAGGCCGTTGGTTGCTGCAAGGGCCACCTATGATCAGCTGCCCTTTTTGGTTCTCAGTTTATATTGTGCTTTTGTAGACTGCTTGTGATTTGCTTGTAGAAGAAAAGAGACAGAGAAAAATAAAAAGGAGGAAAAAAAAAAAGGAAAGAGGAGCAACACTGGAGGTTCAGTGTTGTTGTCTTTGACTTCCTGTGGCTAAGCTGTATTATTTAATGTGGTGTCTCCAAGTTTCTGAGTCCTTTCAGATAACATAAATTGCTTCAGTAGCCCTATACCTCTGTAGAGAGTCAGCCTGATTCTTAACACCCAGGGCTTTCTGTGATTAAGTGCACAGGATATTATAAATAAGATATTCAAAAAGAATGAGATAACAAAACAAACTCATGCATTTACTATTCATTCAAAATAAAAAACTTGCACATACTAACAGCCACAGAAATCACAGGCAAGCTTTCCAGCAGAGTAAGACCATCCCTAGTCTGAGCATTTCTTGCAGTTAGGATGAAGGTGTAGAGGAAGGAGCTGTAGCTGTGGCCACCACAGAGACAGGACAACATCTAGGGAAAGGAAGGAACTAGGAAAGAGAGGTCTGTTCCTGGGTGGGTGCCCCTCTATCACCTTTCACCAACAGGTTAAGGTTCTGCTGCTGCAGGGACCTAACCTCTGAGTCCCCATGGGCAGCAGCAGCAGCATCACCTCCCCAGGCTTTAGCAGAGGCAGAGCAGATGGGGACTGGAAGGGTTTCACTCTTCCCAGGGGCCTGTTGCTTTAGGCTCCTGCCTGCTTTGCCTATGAGCTGTCTGTAATGCCACCATTTACCTTTGGTTCTGCTAAGCACAGAAGAGGTTAGATGAGAGGCTGGAGTAATTACAGGATTGAATTGTTATGGCATAGGAGGAAGTGATGCTGAGGCCCCAGTCAGGAAGAGCATTTTAAGCATTTTTTAGCATTTACCTGCTAATTTGCCTAAAATTAGCCTGCTTATTAAAAAAAAAAAAAAAGGGAAAAAAAATGTACCACTGCCTGCATGCAATGAAACCAAACTCAGCAGTTCCTAGAAAGCTTGGCTTGAAAGAAAGGCATATTGACATCCAGGTGAGAGAAGTGCACAGAAATCTCAACAGGTAATATTTTGCTGTAACTCCTGGAATTTGTGTGCCCTTGTCATAGCTCTTTGGAGCAGACCCTGCCAACCATCTGTGCTTTAAAGGCTGTATAGAGGCTGTAAACTGTGGTTCCACTTGCAGCGTCTCTCCTTGCCCCATCTTTTTATCCATCTCTTAGCTGTGCACAATCTGGTGTGTGACCAGGGCAGCTGCAATAAGTACCTTACTCATCTGTACTGTTCCCAACACAGGAGCCTTCAACTAGTAGGTACTGATGCAGTAAAAATAACAATAGCAACGAGAAGTAGTATGGTCAGTCATGGATTTAATGGGTAGGAATGGGGTGTGTATGTTTGGAAAGAGCAGAGTGAAAGAGGGGAGAGAAGTTTGAGGGCCTCTAGGTGATGAGAGCCCAGAGATTGATACCTCAGCATTTCTAGTTTACAGAGTTTGCCAGAGAGATTCTGGCAGGTATTGTGTAATTTTATTTTAATATTTTTCCCTGCTATAAATAAGGCTTGGTGTCTGATGGAATAATCACCAGATCTTGAGTAAACAACACGCCTGCCAGTGATAAGCTGTTTCTTCTGACAACTCAGTGTATATCTGGATGTTGCAACATTTGATATTTGTGCAATTCTGTTCTCCTTCTGGTTATTTTTACATGCATCTCCCTCTCTTTTTCTCTCCTGTGTACAGATGTTCGTATTCACCCCATGGAGCCTATGCCCAGAGCAAACTTGCCCTTGTGTTATTTACCTATCGACTACAGCATCTTCTGACTGCAAATGGAAGCCATGTGACTGCTAATGTAGTAGACCCTGGAGTAGTGAATACTGAGCTCTACAAGCATGTCTTTTGGGTTGTGAAAGTGGTCAAATGGATGACAGCCTGGCTATTTTTCAAGGTATTTCGTTTATAAAATATTTTTTTTTGCTGTGCCCCTGCATTGTGAAAGCTGCAGTCAGCCTGGAGCTGAAGGTGTTTCAGAGTTTATGGTATTTATTGCATTTCTCTGTGCTGATGAGTTGTACAAAATCAATAAAGACAGGCTTTCCAGCAAACAAACATTTATTTTAAATGGAGGGAGCAAGCTGTCAGAGCAGAGAAAGGGAATGCCTTTCACAGTCTGTGCCTCTGCACTGGTTATCTCTGCCCTGATCTATCCACGTGCTTCTGTGCGTGCATGGGGGCAGGACATCATCCTAACATGGAGCCAGAATATGCAAAGTGTTCCTCAGAAATGACTTGTACATTCTCTTAAAGAGAAGCAGACATGATCTGCCATGGTCTGCATGTCCCCAGCTTGTTACAGAGAGGAGGGCAAAAGGAAGGAGAAAGTTGTACAAAAGTGGCAGTGGGAGGTGGCTGTGCTCCAGTTGTGGGGTCCAGACACTTTTTGCTAAGGGAAATGGGGCAATTTTTAATTAGATTTTTCATTCTAACACATACATGTAATGGTACTTGATTTTTTATTATCCAGTCCTGGCCTGCACTAGGAAACAAAAAGTTGTATAATAAAACTGATCCAGGAGTGGGGCAGACTCAGGTATGGGTGATGTTTTGTAAGGTGTAAGTAGGTTAAGCTGAAATCAGTTTAGCTGTGTAGGTGCAATCTCCTCATGCACTCAGGCCTTTGAAGGGCTTGTGCTGAGAAAATGTACTGCTTACAGCTCTTTCAGAAAGTAGTTTTGGATTAGGTAAATGGAACCTGATTCCATTAGAGAAAATTAAATGTCCTAATTAAAATGAAGTATTTTACATCAAGGAGCATGTCCCACAAAGGAAATTAATTTTAAACTTTGATATGGAAATATCAGTTGCTTTCATTTCAGAAATGAACTGGAGGCAGGAAGAGCGACTGTAAAATAAGATGCAAACAAATAAACCCATATTTTAAAAAGAATAGTATCTTCTGAGTGCACCTTGAATATTGCAATAAAATTGTAATAAGAATGCTCATAATCTGTGATGCATTCTTAAATAAGTAGACTGCAGCTTTGCCAAACCATGTACATTAAACTTGTTTTGCCTCTTGTGATTGCCATTTTAAATATGAGTCTCGGGTGGCAGTGTTTTTTCATTGGAATAACTTCACCCTGCTAATATAAAAGTTTCATGTAGATTTTTAGGTTGTGCTTTGAATTTTCTCTGGAGAGACAAAATTCTGACTAAATTGTTGCATCTGAGAGTGAGTTTCCAGTCTCTTGTTGTTTACAGCTCTCAGTCCCACCCAGTTTTATTGATGTGCCCAGGAGACATTTTTTAGTTATACTGGTGCTGTTTTAGACACTGAATTGGATGTCATTGAACATTTAAAATGATTTATCACAAGAGGGATTCCCATTCTTACAACTCTAACGGTCTTGCCACTGATAGTTCCTGATCACTTCTTTTTTCTTTGGATGAGATACTGCTCAAAAGAATTTTTGCCTTGAAACAGGTGAGAGACAGACATACTGATCTGTATGGAAGAGTGATGCCTATACTGCCTGCAAAGCAAATGTATCCATTGCTTTCTGAGTCAGAATAACCTCAGTTTGGATATCTGAGTGCTTCAATTATCGAGGTTGAGATTTTCACATTTTTGTCTAACACTCCATGTGCTTTTTCCCAAAAGCCAGAGGAGAGGGAAATTCTTACTTGCTCTCTTCCCATCCTCCCTTAGACCTCTGAGCTACAGTTCCAGTTTCTACTCTTTGCTTATTGCTTAGGATATATCCATGTCCTTGGGAGTGCTTCATCCCAGGGGCACATCCTGTTTGGCATCACGAGGAGATGTTTAGCTCCACAGCAAGCATGGAAAGCCTGCCTGGAAATTTTAATAGTGCTCTACTGAGGGCTGTAGTATTCAGCATTCAAGCCTGTGTGAGTCTTGTGTTGGTCTTGTGCATTAGGGTAAATTTCCCTTGAGAAAAGTAAGAAAGCAAGTACAAGAAAATTCACTTGTCTGATGTTAGCTGATAGTTGGTAGTATGGATTTTTCTCCCCTGGAATTTTGTCCCTGAGCACTTATATGAATCTTCCTTCTAGGATTATGGCAGTAATGCAGTGGAAATGAGGGAGTAGCTCTCTAATCATATTGACTTAACTAACTATTGTCACCCTGAAGTATTCCAGAGTGGGTTCTAAACGTGTGCTGGAAATTGCTTCACTCACTGCAACATGGCAGGTCTTGAGAGCCAGCACAGCCCAGAGAGCTTCAGTGAGGAAATGCATCCCATCACATTCCCTCAGGAGAGAGCCAACATCTTCTTTGATTTAATTCCAAAATAAAGTGGCACAGCCCCCACTACCTTTGAATGCATTTCTGCCAGCACTGGTTCCAGTTATGTTCAAGTCAAACACCTCTTAGGGATTGCAGCCTGGCCCCCACCTTTGCTGGGGCAGCTCAGTGTGGGGCAGACAAGGCTGGTGACTCAACATCCACCTTGGAGCTGCCTCAAGATATTTAGGTACTTAAATAAATAGACCTACAGTCTTGTAAACAGGCCATTGTACGTATGCATAATTTAAAGTATTAACAGCTTGATTTTCTTAAAACTGCAAAACATTATTTTCTAGATTTTATACATGGCTTAGAAAAGTCTTTGCCATATCAGTTTGGTGTTTTTCCCCCCGCAAGTTGCAGTGAGAGGCATTCCTGTAGAAATAAGATAGGCCAAACTAAAGGTTCTGGTGACAGTCATAAAATTTGTGAAATTGATGCCTGCCCTTTAGAAGTGATGGTTTCATTCTTTCTCAGCTCAATTCTTTCTCAGAAAAGTTATTGTATGCTGTGATACTCTAAATTTGCACTTGGCAAATGTTTTCTCATAAACATGGACTGCACCTGTCACACAAGAGACAAATTATGTTTATTCCTAAAAAAAAATATTTCTATCCCTATGACTTCTCGGTAAATAAAGCCTGATGAGCTGACACAGTCCTCTGCAGAATGCAGTGAAGTATGTTGTCCCTTAGTGATTTTCAACATAAATTCATCTTCTTTTTGAAGAGATAAAATCCAAACTAATAAACACTGACTAATTAATGAGATAGTAATAACCTAAAAAGTCATTTATTGAGTATCAAATTGCAATTTAGCTAAGTGTGCAACACACCAGCTTTAGCGTTGGGTACCGTGCAAGCTGGAAACCAGGAACTACCATTTCCCTCCCAAGTATTTCTGCATCTGCAGCAGACACTGAATATTCATTCTTAAGCCAGATGGTCTCTGCTTGTGATACAATTAAAATGCCTTAGAGCAAAACAAAAAAGTTGAGTCTCATTAATGTCCGATAACAGGAACTGTTCTGATCGCATGACTTCATTATGGCATCAAAGTAGAGACATTTGACAGATAGAGGTGTTGTAAAGCTCCCCAAAACCTTGTTTGTCACAAGCTTGGTGAACATGTCATTACCAGATAGAGAGTATTTGGTCCTTTCAGCTGGCTCAGATTGGTATTTAGAAAGGCATTGTGGAAGGAAGGCTTTGCATCAGATCCTGTCTCAGCTGTCATTTCCAAAGACATAGTGCCACCTAAGTGATTATTGACTGACACACTGAAAATGAGTAGGATTAGTGACCCTGCCAGCCTGTAAAAATGAAGGGAAAGGCATCAGGAACTCGGGCTAGATAGACATCAGCCGATATAAACTAATTCCTTTACCTTGTCAAAATAGGCTTAACATTAGTGTCATTTTCCTATAACATTTTTCAAAAAATGCTTCCAGTCTATAAGCACATCCAGAAAACAAGATCTAAAGGACCTGGATTCATCATTCATGCCAGAGGACATAGTCATGCAGGTCTTATTGCAGCATTTCTTATTCAAACTGTCCCTTTGGCACTATGAATATAGTAAATTTATTTCATCCTACCCCCCAGGTGTCAGAAGACAAACACATCACCACACAATAACACCAGCTGTAGAGAATGAGAGTAATTAAATCCCACAGCTGAAAGCAGCAATTCATCAGCATCAACATCTTCTGTGCATGGGAGTGTGTGGTCCTCACATAAAGCTAATCTGGGCTTTTCTCACAAAATGAAAACTCACAGAAACGTATAATTTGCAGCTAATTTTTACAAAATGTTTTTCTGATCAAAAACATAGAGAAGAAAACAGTCTGCTTGAATCCAGTAACTGGTCTTTTAGCAGATACCATTTTTGTTCACTTTGGTAAGGGATTTAAGCTTTCAGAGCCATAGGTGTCTTTTTTTCCATCTAGTAAGTATTTTATTATTTGTACAGCTATAGAATGATTCCAGGGGAAAAGATGAAGGGACTGGCCTGACAAGGCTAGTGAATAATCTACTATTAAGCTTCCAAATCCTGGTGGTCTGGGTTTTTTTTTCTTGCATGTGAACCCCTGGATTTGGTTAAGTGCCCAGGTCCTGCCTGTTTTGGGGTATGTGGATGGAGCTTGGCTGTTTTATTTATTGTAAGTGCTGAGCACAGAACCTTCTGAACACAAAGCCCTGTGTGCCTGTTCAAAGCCAGATCAGACCCCTTAAGGTTGGCTGGCCCTCAGTGCACACATAAATAGCACTGGACCTGTTACTCCCCTGCATCCCAAGGTATCACTATTTTTCTGCATGTTTTCTAAGGTCGAAGTGGCTAAAATATTTATTTGAAGAGACATGTTGAGAGTTGTGACATGGTGCTTTGATGGCGGGAAAATGAAGGCTTTGTGGTTTTTGCCTTAGTGTTTGGCATGCAGAGGAGTGTATGGTTGCTGTACAGGACAGCACAAAATGGCTGGGACTGTGTCACAGTGCATCACAGGGAGGCAGGGATGTTGAAGCTCTTGTTTATAACTTATTTGGAGCAGCTGCTGGTGTGATTTATCCCCAGACCACACCCAATCTTCCTCCTGAAGGGTGCCAGTTGGAACAGGCTGAAACACAGCCATGGAGCAAGCAAAAATGAAGTAGTGTGCACAGAGATACATCTCACATCCTGTGCTGTAGTTTCAGTTGTTTAATTAAAAGCATCCATTTTTTTTTTTTTTTTTTTTTTTTTTAAATTTTTCTTCTGACAGTGTGAAACGACAAGATTGTCTTCCATTTTTCAAAATTGTTCACAGGGCAGGAAAACTGTCTCCATGTTAATATTTCCTGCAGGATTCACCCTTTTTAGCCCAGGAAATGGTCTAAAGGAAAACATGTTAAAACTACACTGTGCACTATGTGAAAACCTATGCTTGCCCTGTGTGAAATTGTTTTGGAGTAGTAAGCAACTGAAATATCAGAAGCTGTGTGTCCTACTCTGTAAGAAAGGGTTTATCCTCAACTGTGGTGTGGTAGAGGATTGCTGATTTAACCTGACAGCCCAGGAAGATTATTTCATTTTATGTGAAAGCATTTAGATTTGTATCCAAAAGAGTGAGAAAAATAGTCCCTGCCTTGCTGTACTGGAGTGAGAGTAAGTAAACAGTTAAAAAATTGTGAAAATATATGAGCCTAAGCAGTGTTAGCACATCAGCACCTATGCCTGTAATCTGTAACTGGTTTCATATTCAGAAACCGCAGAGTTGGTTAGGAAAGACATTTTCCATCAATCAATCTATTCCTTGCAGTACTTTCCTAAGTATTCAATTAATACCTTTGTGTGGTAATCTATTCCCAGTCAGAAAAAACACAAAAAAGGAGAATAATTTTGCTATGGATCAAGCACATATCAGGGACTCTAGACTGATTCCTCTCAGTTTAAAAGAAGGTCTCCTCAATGCCTCTAATGTAAAGGTCTCAAAAAAGAGGCTGAAAGACTGGGAAATTAGAGACTCTTGAAATGTCCACTAGACCATTAGCACAGTCTTTTAAATTATAGGTTATAGCATCACAGTACTGTAATTCTTCCTCATGCAGCAGAGAAGTACTAAGTCAATCACCATGTGCTTAAAATTCTGTTTTCTTCTGGTCAGGTAGCATAACGCCATTTGGAAACTTGAAACCACTGGCACCAGAATACAGGGCAGCTACCAATTTTTCTCATCAGTATATCTCCCAGGGAAAGACAAAAGAGAGAGGAAACAAACCCAGCCCAGATGAAATGACCCATTCAGCAAGAGTAGGAAAAGGAGTGGCAGGCAGTTTCTGTCTTCCATGTGAAGGAGTTGTAAAACAGAGTTAGGGAGAAAGATCACTGGCTTCCCTTGGAAAATCCTCCAAATGAGCTTATGGGTGAGCAGCAGTTTGGAATTAAAATAAGAAGATGCAGAGGAGTAGGTTGTGGGGAGTGTATATTCAGGTATATTTATATATATATTCACATATTTGAATAATCATATTTATGTATATGGTCTATCTAAATTCCTCATTGCTTTGCTATTTGTGAGTTACGTGTCCCAAACAAAAAAATTTGTATTGCAGAGCCCCATCCCCTAAAGACCCAACTCACCACAGTAAAATATAATTTTAGAACATTTTGGAGATCTACAGGCCCTCCTTTGTTCCTCTCTGAATATGACAGTCCGTAAGTTATCAGTAATTGAAGGAGACTGCAAAACCTTTCAGTGTGAAGTAAGGAAATTCTTCCATGAACAACAGACACAATTTTTGGTGGTTTTCCTGAGTTTTCAAAGGTTGACATAAAATGTGAGGTTCTATCAAGAAGCTGAAAACATCCCCTTTTCTAGAGGTCTAAGGCATTTTTGCCTGGAAGTCACCTCTGACAGGTCTCCTGGTTCATAAGTGTCTGCAGTATGAATGCCAGCATCAGAGGTGTGATTTCTCATGGTCACTGCTACTACAGGACCTGCTTTATCCTAAGATAAATATCTACAGTTGGGCAGCTGAATTAAGTTGTTCAAGTGCCAGTTTATCCCTGTGAATGACAAAGGGGTCCTCTGGTGACCAGCTCAGCTGTAGATGTATAAAGGTATAAAGTTGGTTAAGATGAATCCTTTCCAAAGGTACACAATGTTAATTTTCTAGGTTTTTTAAAAAAATTAACTGACACTGGTAGGATTTTGGATGTGCACAGGAGAAAATAGGAGCTGTAAAGGTTTGTTCTTAGATCTGGGGCACAAGTAATCTGCTATAAGCTGGTTTTGCAAATGGCAGCTCTCAGGTGTTAGACCATTTCCCATATAAATGGGAAATGTGCTCGTGGGCAGCTACAGATGAGCAAATCCCAGTTACTTACGAAATGTATTTCTCATATATGTTTATAATCTATTGTGTGCCTTCACTGCAGCAGCCCTGGGTGAGGAAATCCCAGTTACTTATGAAATGTATTTCTCATAAGTGTTTACAACTCATGTTTATCATGCAGATATCGCCGTGCATTTACATGGGTGGTTATGTGTACTCCCTGTGTGCATTTACAATAGCCTAATGTTTGTGACAAGCAAGCAAGCACCATCTACTATTTGAGGACAAACTGGAAATAGTAAGCATGTTTTTTAATATTACAGGATCACCCAATTTGTGAGTTGTGAAAACTTTCAATTCAGAAGTCACATGAGTAGCTCTGGCTTCAGTAATGACTATAATGATTATGATTGCAAGCCACAGACTTCTGTGTTGCATTTTAGGAAGACTACTGAGATACTGTGAGATGAAGTTCACGTGGTTCTTTTTGTTCTCCTTATGTTCTGAGCTAAATACTTGGGATTTGGTGGATTTTAATAGGTAAACACAGAAGGGACTTTGGTTTAGTGCCTCTAGTCCCCATTTTTTTTTTAGAAGGAACCCAATCCTAGATGTGGCCACAAACACATCATTAATACAGTATCTCAAGAGCTAGTGTTCTGTGTACAGTATTACATTCTGTTTAAATTGTGTTTGTGAGTCTCTTTAGGGCAAATGACTACATCTGTGTGGTGCCATCCCAGTGCTGGGGAAAGGGGAAGTAACCACAGGAGTTGTGTTGCCACAGACCAGGCTCTCTGCAGGAAATACAGAACATATGCAGAAGAGGATTTGGATGAGACCAGAGCAATGTGCAATAAAACAAGAACAAACTTGGACAGCTTATCAGAGATGGGATTTATTGTGGTATTTATTTTGCCCCATCGTGCTAACCTACTTTTCTGTCACTGGAATAGAAAGGAGGTGCTGCTGCTGGACCTAGGCTCAGGCACAGTCTGAAAAACTGAGTTGCTCCCCATTTCTCTTAATTGCTCATCAAAGTCTTGGAGCTAGCCACCACCAACGTACAAGCTTAACTTACTGTCTTATCAATATTTTACCCAATGTAGTATATCTGTTACTTCTTGAATGAATAGCAGAGTCTGGAGTTGGTACCTTGTACCTGTTTTCCCAGGGCTTTGCTGTGAGAGGCACTGTGAGCCCCAGCCCAGCCATGTCAGATCCCTGTGAGCCCCAGCCCAGCCATGTCACATCCCTGCAGCCAGCAGCAGTGTGCTGAGGCTGGCTGTGTCTCGGGAAGAGACTTATTCAGTATTGTTGCCTGCCAAGCTTAAGATGCAAAATTCAGTCTTACACAGTCTGTCACTTGTCATACACTATCCTAAGATGATTAAAAAATGTAGAAAGAGAAAAGCTGTCTTGTTGTTTTTGGAGCTCAGAGTTGAAAATAAACTTATACTGACTGTGATTGTATTTGGGTGCCTCCCACCTTGAGTGCTGCATCCATCTCTGGGCTCCCCAGCCCAAGAAGTGCATTGAGCTGCTGGAGCACGTTCAGAGGAGGGATACCAAGAAGATTAAATGGATGGAGCATGTCTCCTGCAAGGAAAGACAGAGACAATTAGGATAGTTCAGCCTGGAAAAGAGAAAACTTTGTGGTGACCTAACTGTATCTGAAACGAGCTTACAAGAAAGACAGGCAGAGAGTATTTTTCCAAGGACATGTAGGGATAGGACAAGTGGCTTCAAACTGAAAGAGTACATTTAGGTTAGATATTTGGAAAAATTTTCTTTACTGTGAGGGTGGTGACATGCTGGAACAAGTTACTCAGAGAAGTTATGGATGGTTCATCCCTGGAAGTGTTCAAGCCAGGCTGAGTGGCACTCTGAACAACTTGGAATAGTGGAAGGTGTCCCAGCCCAGGGAAGTTGTGTTGAAACTAGGTCATCTTTAAGATCCCTTCCAACCCAAACTGTTTTTTGATTCTAAAAATTATGTAGGAAGGACACTGAAGCAGTATACTTGTTTTTTTTTGTCAGGGCTATACATTGTCCAGTTACAAAGGCTATTTTTATGACTGCCCAAGCTGTGAATGTAGGCTGGTAATTTTTCAGAGAGGAGTTCAGTTATCACAACTCTCATGCATCACAACCATTAACAAGAACTTAAGTCCCCCTTTTTCCTATGCACATGAAATGATGACTTCCACCGTCATGAAGTTGTGGTGCTTCATCAGTGGCTTTATACAAGTGTAGCTGATCAGAACCTGCTAAAGAAGTAAACAAGATCTGGACATAAAAGCATCCAGGTCTGAATCTTAACTGCATATTCTTCTACCAAGGATTATCTGATTTGATTTCATATCCTTTGTGTGAAGCACTGTTCTTTTGTAAAGCATGTAAGACATGTCTGATCCTGCTCCTTAGAGGTTCTCCTTGATCTGTGGCTGGCCTTTTATTTTTCTTGCCTGGTTTAGGTTTGTGGCACATGTGTCCTATTTTATATGCCTGTTATCTTGGGAAGTGGATTAAGGCTGGCACAGATACACTGAATCCTAATCGCTTTAGAGGGCCTGCAAATCTCCAGAGGTAGTAAGTACTTCAAATGTTTATATTACTAGGTTCAGCTGATGTTGCTTGAAATCCATTCAAGAAGATCTGGAAGACAGGAAACAGGGCATTTTGCATAGGGTTTTTTAAAATTACCCTGCTAATATTATTCTATATACACTTAATGCTCAGTTTAAATTTTGGTGGATTTTTTTTCTCCTCATTGTAAGGCAAGCCTCAAGCATTATTTTCCCTAAATAGAAAAAAATAGATCCATAAAATAGATCCATAACCCGATATCTTGGCTGTACAACTTCTCCCATGAGAGCTTCGACCCACTTGTTATAGTTCTAGGTTAAAGGCAGAATGCTGGTGTCATTATTTCCAGCTTTTTGAAAAAGTGATAAAATATGAAATGTGTTTGTGCTCAGGTACCTGGATTTGTCATCTCCAGGTCACTACTCAGTGGTTTACTCAGAGGAGCCAAGGGAATTATAAAGTACCTCCAGTGCTCAGAAGCAGCTCTTGTGCATTTGATGTACGATCTGTCACGCGCTCTCCTGGTTGGAAAGAAAGAATTTGCAGAATTGGAGTCATTAGGCTTTGTAGATGTGAGCAGGTACCATCATGCTCAAGGTTGGAACAAGTGCTGTCACTCTTACCATAAAGATGGCACCTTTTGCTAGCTGGTTTTGATTTGACTCTGTAGAAGCTCTTGTCAATTTCTTTTTTTTCTTCTCTTTATTGTCAATTTATATCATGATATCTAGCAATATTCTCTAATCAAGCAGGAGTAAGAATGCTTTTAGGGAAACAATTTACTCAACACAAGAATGAATGTATTTATAGAAATGTATTTACTTTGAGAAACTGAGAAAGAAATAACAAAAAAGAAGAAACTTGTTTTTAATCTTTGGAATCATTCTCTGAGAATGGTTTCCCCAGTGTGGCAGCTATAAGAAGAGTGTTGTTTTTATGATGGAGTTTAAATAGGTTTTGGAGAAGAAGATCAGCTGATAGGTTATCTGCAAAATTAGATCAGAGATGTCCCAAGACAGATTGTTGCTTCTGAATTATTTTTGTATTTAGAATCCTTTTTTGTTTTTTGTTTTTTTTTGCCTCAGGTTTACCTGATTTGCTCCCATGCTGAAAAAGAAAAAAGGAATCCAGTATAAGTGTACAAAAGTGAAAATTTTCCATTTCCAAATGTCCATTTTGATTTTGAATTTGTTGAGTACCTAGCAAGTTCTTCTTTAGGAAAACCTTTGGTGAAGATGTGCCATTTTTTACACTCACCTCTATCCTTGCCTTTCATGAAAGTACTTCTTCCAGTTTGCTGATGAGCTGTGTTGAACTGTCCAACAGTCCAGTCCTTGCTTACAGTCCTTGCTTACAGGTTACAGGAAAAAAAGGGAAGGAAAGTTACTGCATTCCTCTTTTGTGATGTCAGCTCTCCTTGACCTCAATCTGTATTTTCACTGCTACTTGCCATATTTTTCTTATGAAGAAATTATACTACATTTTTTAAAATTAAAAAAAAAAAAGTGTTTTTTTCTGTTTGTTTTTTGTTTTGTTCTGTGGTTTGGTTTGGCTTGGCTTGGCTTGGGGTTTTTTTTTTGTGTGTTCTGATTTTGTGGCCTTTTTATTTTAAACCATGATGTGATATTATAGGGAGGTCAAAACTGAGTGCTTGATCTTTCTTGGGTGAGTCTTTCAAATCAGAGCAATAGACTTGCTGCAGACTACAGGTCATGGATCTGCTATGAGAGCTAAAATGTGTCAGTGCTCCAAAAGAATGAGTACAAGTTTGCCCCCTGATATGAATGACTGTCTAGATTTCAAAATAAATCCTTTGGATTATACAGAAAATTTGAACTGTCAAAATATAAATGGTGTGGTGAACTGAAACATAGGTCTCAAGACACCCACAATTTAGCTGTATTTCAGTAATCTCTCATTCACCTTTCATCGCTGTCAGCAGCCTGTAGGGTTTCTGTTATATTTATGATGGAAATATCTGTCAATGAATCGTGTCACTGAGATGCATGTGTGTTTTTCCACTTGAAGAAATTATTAAACACTCCATAGTTTCTGTGGTAAACACCACATTGCTGGATCATTTGTACTACCAGGTATTTCTTCATGTAAGCATCTTTCTTGCATAAAGAATTCTTTATTTTTATGTATGGTGGGTAGAAGGTATTTTTGTTGAGCAAAATATATAATTTCATTTCGTACTTTTACATGTTTTCACTATCAGCTAGTATTTCTGTAAAACTTTGGATGACAGTAGGTATTTATTAACAGAATTTTGCATTAATTAATTAATTAATTTTGTATTAATATGGTTGCTTAATGCCTTTATCACAGGAAAATAGAAGTACTTAAAATCCAGGAGACTGGAGTAACTCATGTTTTGGAGTCCCTTTGTTTAAATTTGTGGAGCTTAGATTTGCTTACTTTCAAGTGTAGAACTTTTTAATGTACAAAATTATATTAATAAAATGTAATTTCCTTTTAAATCGTATACTAACCAAAAATATAACCTACTGTAGGTTTACAAGTTAAACAGATTTTACTAAGTAGTTTTCAATAATATTCTTCCACTCTTATTGTTACTCATCAGCAGTACATAGGAATTTTTGGGAAGGATACATAAATAACCCTAACAAAATGCAAAGCACTGAATATTTTGGGAGACTGCAAGATTCTTTCAATTTGATCTGCTGTTTGTTATTGTCACTGTAGATTATGGATGGGAGCATCTGCAATTGTCCTCCAGTTAATATACTTTTGAATTAGAAGAAAGGGCAGAGCTACAGAGCAGCTGGCTAGTGGTCAGTTAACCTGCATTGCAAGTGTTTAAAACACCTCTTCAGTGGGGCTTCTTAATGATGAAATGCATAGGGCTGGCTTTTCTGACAACTTGTGGAATGAGATCGATGATTGTAACCTTTTCTCTAAATTAAACTGGAAAACCAGCAGCCAGCAGGCTGTATGCTCAGAGCTTTGGAAAAGCAGCTCCTTTCCTGCTCATCACCCCATAAATACATTTTTAATGTTTATTTTTAAATTATGTGGATATATTCTGGGCTATGTTCTCATCTCCATTTCATTGAGCCTACTTCATCGTTTATAGTTTTGAAAAAGTTATATTTGTACTTATTTAATGTAGCAGCAGTTAGCTCCAGCCAGGACTATCTGGATTTTATTTCCTTTTCAACACAAAAGTAAGCTTTATGAGATTGAGCAGATGTCTAGTGCTTGCAAATGAGGTGTATGCTGAGACAATTTTCAATCTTATTTTATGATTTCTCATACTTGCCTAAATAAAAGGAAAAAAAATACCCTGGGTGAGCTCTTTGGAAATGAGTTTATATTTTCAGAGAAGGAGTTCAAGAGCATACTTGGCTCAGGTATCTATTTTCCCTTAGACAAACATGTTGTGTAAAAATGTGTACCTTAGTGCTATTTTCTCTCTGGATTTCTCTTTGTGGTTATGTTTGTTGTTTGGCATGCTTTTTTTTTCTGCTGTGGTTGTCTGAAAATATTTGTAAATTCTTCTTAATATTAATTTAGACTGGGAGAGGAATCTCCCTGATTTTTCAAGAGCCAAACTGCTTTTCCTCATTTTATTATGTTAGTAATTAAAAATGATTACTGTTTTCTTATGCAGAACTGTAGCAAGATACCCAAATGTGTTTCTAGTCACAGCTGGGCATTTATTCTTTTGAAAATCTGTCCCTCCTATCAGGTGCTGCTGGTAACTGTTGTCAGATGTTCAAGTAGCTGTGCTCTGATGGCAGGCATGATGTTGTTTCAATTCATTTTCTAAGCAAGGACCAGATGTTTGTTCTAGGCTAAGCAGAATTGATTTGCAGTTAACTCTCAAGTAAAGGAGTATCATATCAGACTGTAAACCAGCCATGTCTCAAGCCACATGTGAACAAAAAAGAAAAATGTGAGAGCCAGTGGTAATCATCTCCTTCACTGCCCTGTGCATCTGAGATATTTGTTTATGCAAGTGAAGAATGGACGTGTTGTTCTCTCCCCTGTGTTAAAAAATGAGAATTCAGATTTGTACCTTGGACTGTTTCATGATTTTCTCTTGCTCTACACAGGGATGACACTAAAAAGAAGGCAAACAGCTATATTTAGAGAATTAGGCCAATAGGATTTCATTGGTTCCCTGTAGGAGGCAGTGATAAATCTGTCTCCTTGGTACATTTCAGTGAGCCCTGAGGCACACCACCTCCAGCTCTGGCCACTTCATGTCCTTCCAGCTGCTCTCAGCAGTAAACCATTGCAGGGAGAAAAAGCAATGGAGAACACTTAAAAAAATTGAATTCCAGCAGAGTTATACTGGAACTTTAAGAGGTGAGATCTTGATCATTCTGTGACAAAAAATGTCTTATGCAAGAAAGAACTTTGCATTGAATCCCATAGCTGCAGTGCTCCGGTAATTGTCATGCCACTGCTAGTAGCTGGACTTATCCATCAGAAGTCTAGCTTTTACATTTTATTCTAGTTTTCATCAATATATTCACACTAACCTTTAATATATTCACAGTATAACAGGCAGGAAAAATTACACTGGGTCTAAGGAACAAAGACAAATACTGCTGAAGAAATTTTAAATAACGTGCAGATCTCTAGTGGGCATTGATTCATGCGCTTCATGGTATCAATAATTGTTTGTGAATTGCAGTCATTTTTTTCCTCTGAACAGAACATTACTCCTGAAATACCATCATTACCTATTGATTAGCTCTGTAGTTATTTTCATGCATCAGTAGTGCCAGTAAAAAAAATGAGTAACACCTATTTTACACCAGTGTGTAAGATCTGTACATTGTTCATCAAGAAGTGAAAGGAGTATTTAATTTTTTTTTTAATTTTTTTTTATTTTTTTTTTTATTGCAGAAACCATGTTGACATTTTCAGTAGCCATAAGTCTCAGGATAAGTGGGAAAAGTCTAAAAGACCCATTTGGGCTTTTAAGGGTTTTTTTTTAATCAGGGCATTGTAAATGTTCTGCTGTATCAGGACAAGAGTGCAATAAGAAGGACATATTTGTCACTGTTTGGTGCTAATGTAATTTCCTTTTCCCCCTACTGTACGTCTCTCCATTTAATCTCAATTGTTGGTAATGTGCTACTTTTTGATTAAATGATGAGAGCTGAAATTCACCAAGGAGAAAATAATTAAAACTATTTGTTTCACAGACTGTCAGCAGCTATTAGGGAAATTAAATATATTTTTCCCTGAACCATGTTACAGGCTTTGCAAAGTTCACAATCAGTTGGAATCATCTTTTATTGAACACAGATTTAAAAGCAAAGGTCAGTTATGTCTTGGACACTAAGGAGTTTATGAAATTGATAAAACCCAACCATTTAGATTATTTTTATATGAAAATTGTTCTGCTTGGAAACTTTCCTTTTTGACTGTGGTAGCCTTATATCCACATCAGCTCAGCAGATTTGCAGAGTAAAGGGGGCTCTGCAGCTTGTCCCCCCAGCTGCAGGAGTGTCCCGTGGCAAGGGCCAGGCAGCAGTGGGGATTGTGGCTGGTGCTGGTGGCCAGGGACCAGCCTTGCTCACAATCCTTTACTGCAGCCCCGCAGTGACACATCCTGTCTCTCCATGCTTTTGCTCCAAAGAGGAGCCTTGCTGTCTGACCTGCTCCAGGGGTTTGGCACTGTTTGTGGGCCACCAATTCTCCTGAATAATGAGATTTGGCTGGGTCAATGCATTGAAAAGGTTTCACCCAGTGTTTTCCTCTCCTTTTTCTACTACAATAAAGCTTGGCTTGCACCACAGGTTGTAAATGCCATCTACCCCTAGAGCTCATGGTTTGAAGTCTGCTTTTTACCCCTTTTTGGTTTCTGAAGGGGCTGGGTGACATGGATGGGTGATCCGAGGAGGGCGAGTGCTGGTGCTGCAGTGGGAAACCCTCCTACCCTGAGCCCTTTCCTCCTCCACAGGATGCATGTATTCCAGAAAGGGATCTGAGCAGCAGGGAAGTGGCACACTGATGTAGCAGCCACACTCAGTGAGCTTGCAGTGAGGACCTGGCAAGAGGCATTTAGGAATTCATGAAGAAAAGGGAACAAAAAAGCACTGGGACTGTCCCTGAGATTGTTGTGGGGCACAATGAAAAGGCAGGTGGAGAAATGGATTAAAGTTTTGTCTGCAGACATGCTTTGCATACCACATAGAGAAACACAAACTAATCTTGATTGGAACAATTCAATTCCACTGTGAAGTACATGTTAAATAACAACAGGCAGCTGCAGAGCTGTGCAGACTTGCAGGTGAAGAGCAGAATTTTAAGCAAGCGGCTGTGCGGGCAGGAGAGGCAGAGGGGAGGGCTGGGGTAGCACCCAGCACTGGTGTTCGAGCTCTGCTCAGACCTCAGCCTGTGCTGTCAGGAGTTAAAAGCAGTTGCTTGAACCTTAGCACAGTTCTGCATTAATTCAGCTGAGGCTTTTCCCGGGAAGCAGAAGTTTAATCAGCTGGAGCTTTGCTGCTTGCAGTGTATCACCGTGAGTGAGCAGGGGTGGGGGGGCTCATTGATTGAACTATCAGGGCCAAAGGATGTGTGTAGCAAAATGACACTACCAAAGAGCATAGTTCAATACTGAGCTTTCTAAATAAAGTGAATTATTTCAGCACCAGATGAATCAGTAAAATGTGTTCATCAAACCACAAAACGTCGCAGTATTTGTTTCCCATTCTAAACTGCTCTAACCTTTATGTCAAAAAGCCCTACAAATTCCAGTGCAACAGGAACCCTCCTGGGGAGCTGAATGAAAAGGTTAATTCTTGCTGTTTTATTTTGTCTATCAATAGTTCTCCAAGAGCAAGCCTCTGTCTGGGCTATGGCTACCTAAGCCCTGAATTAGCCCAGTATCAAAGCCCGAGTCAGAAACTCTGCAGAGATGGGAGTTACCTGAAGAGGAAATAAAAGGAATAAGAAAAATTTCAGGAAGACGGTTGGAATTTTTAACATTCATGCCTCCAGCCCCTCTTTTTGTTGTTTTTTTTTCTTTTTTTTTTTTTTAATTTTTTAAAATAGCTTTCTTGGGGAAGATGTTTGGTGTAAAAGGGATTAAATGGTTTTCTCCTTTCCAGTTTTTCATGTCCTGTTTCAGTTAATGAGATTTGATCACTCACTATGGATCTCATTTTTGGAATTTGAACCAATTCTTCCTCCAGCAGAAGCTGGGACAGCGTGATCATTCACACAGGAATGGGGTAGGCTGTGTCACCTGTTGAGCAATGTGACACCTCTGCTGTGATTCTGTCATCCAGAAAAGGAAATAAGAACATGGCAAGGACCACATCTGTCACCAAATCCAATCCTGCCTTTTACAATGGATGCACAATTTTTTTTTACTCCATCTGCCTTAATGAAGGTTTACAAAAAATCCGTAGAAGTAAGCCTAGGTATTAAATTTGACAACTCCAGTGAATAGTAGATCTGAGTTTTTCTATTTGCCAGTAGTTAACGATTTTTTGTACGTGCCATTTCACACTTTCTGTTATCTGTTCCACTGGCAAGAACTGATCCTTGTTTTTCCTTTAGACCCCCTGCAAATGAATAGCTGTATCACCTCTCCATGGGCTTATACTCATCTCTGCATTATGAGTACCAGCTTGCCCTTCTTGCAGACCATTTAGCTAATTAAATGTGATGAGCTTAAACTCTTGAGTAATTGTTTTCAAGATGAAAGTTCTTTGCTTCCATTTCAAACCTTGGGAATCATTTGTGTGGCTGAGGGTCTGCGTGTTTTCTCTCTGTCTAATAAGCTCTGCAGTTAAAGATATGATGCCTCAAATCTTCTCTGTCATAGAGACTAATCTCATTGAAATCAATGGCACTCTTTGCCTGTCTAAAGTTATACATGTTCTTTGGGTCTCCTCTGAATTTAAGCCATCAATAGATTCCTTTGCAGATAGTGAATAGCCCTGAGGTTGATTGATTTAAACAAAAGGATTTAAGTTACAGAGCTTAAATTCACTTTCAGTCTACATAACAAAAAGCTTGATTTGAATAATCAGATTCAGGCATCCTTTACATTTGCATTTTTAGTTATTTTGTTAAAAACAAGTTGATTCTGGTGGGTTAATAAGCATTCAGATATGTCAATTTGCAACTGAATATGGCCTTTGCCTTTAAACTTAGAACTTCTCTTGGGTAACAAAGGATAAGCTATATAGACAGCTCCATAATGGTATGGTTTCAGAATCTATACATTTTTGCATGACTTTAGCAATCTGATAGCATTGTGATAGAAAATGGGGAATGGTAGTTCTGTTTACAAGATTACTTTTCTTTTTTAAAATTTATTTTTACAAGCTGCTTCCTGATAAAATAGAGTTTAATTAAAACGAAGAGAACTGTAATTTTTCAAGGTTTTTATTACTTAAGCAGAAAAGGCCTGAACTTATTGGGCAAAGTCGAGGATGAAAAATCTGTAATTACTTATTTGAACTAACTAACTATTTCTTCAAAAGATATGATTAGAAAATGTGAGCCACTCTCACCTAATTCTAGTCTTCCACAAAAATAACGATAGAAAATAAGTCTGGTCTTCTTGTTTTCCATCCTTATGGTATGTTACTAGGGGCAGATGTAAATTAACCCTCTTGTTTATATCTTTGTTGGTTTATCATTCAAGATTAGACGATGAAATTGCCACAAACTGGAATTATGTGAAACAAATTTCCAGGAAAAGATTCCTTCCCTCCCCACCATTTTTATCTGCCTTCCAGTTTTGACTTTCTCCTGTCAGTCTGTAGAGTATTGTGAAACTAAAATTTAAACACAAAAACTCTATAAAAACCAGAAACTCAAGCAGCTGGGACATGGACAGTGCTAAATGGTTGTTCTAGTTTGGGCTGAGATGGAATTAATTTTCCTCTTAGCAGCTGGTACAGTTTTGGGTTCAGTATGAGAATAATGTTGATAACACATTGAAGTTGTAGCTGTCACTAAGTGGTGCTTATGCTAAGCCAAGGACTTCTCAGTTTGCTGTTCTCTGCCACTGAGAAGATGCACAAGAAGCTGTGAGGTAGCATGGCCAGGAGAGCTGGCCCAAACTGGCCTAAGAGATATTCCAGGGCATAGAACACCATGCTCAGTGTATAAACTGGGGAGCATTGGCCAGGAGCCATTGACTGCTGCTCGGGGGCCTCAGTCAGTTGGTAGTGAGCAATTATGGATTTTATCTTTTTCTGACTCTTCCCCATCCCACTGGGGGATGGGAGGGGAGTAAGCAGCTTAATTGCCAGCTGGCAATTGAACTGCAACAATGGCATTTGGTGACCTGCTTTAAATTCCTTTCTTCCTGGCAACTCAGGGGCAAGGAGACAATGCTGAGACCCAGGGTGAGGATAAGCACTGCAAAGGGAAGGTTTTTTTCCATGCAGGAGCTTTGTATGGAGCAGACCCAGCAGCAGGACATATTACAGCCCAGCTAGCATGCCACTGCAATTTAGAGCTAAGGAATGTGGGGGAAAGTGTACTTTTGCTTTCATCTCTCCCATCTTCCCAGACATTTTTTCATCTTGCATGCTATTAATGCATAGATGTAGCTCCCTGTAGTCACTTTGAGTTAGTTTGTGCACCTCCCTAGTTCTAGTCCTCATCTTTGGCAGTGCAGGCATATGGCCTGCCTGAGTCCTGGGACACAAATGTTCTCTGCTGACCTTACCTGGTGATCCAGGAAGGGATCTGCACTTTCACACCTTCACTGTCTGTTTTCAGGAGGTGCTTCCAGTGGGAAAGTAGGAAAGCGAGGCTGGCAGCCACCCTCTCCCAGCCCTCCTCCACCTGGCTGAGCCCACAGCTGGAAACACTCCTGCTGCTGTTTGGGATGCAAAATGGGGCTTGTAGCAATTTAAAACAGAAGAGGCTGTGAAATAGCTGCTGGCTTAGGTAATTTTGGGTTATTTCATTTTGTATGTGTTCTGTACAGTCTTTTTTTGCTTTTTGATCTCATCATAGTTCATAAAGGCTTTCTATATTGTGGTTTTCTTTTAAATATTTAGGAGTTCCATGCCCATCCTGAGTTCTTATAATAATTGAAAAATAAATAACAGTCATTATAAGAAAGTTGTGAAGTGGGAGATGTGTTAGTTTCCATTTTCTAACAAAGGAAAACAAGATGTATCACTTGTCAAATATTAAACTGCTGGTAAAAAAGTTGAGATGATAGTAGGGGCTGCAAGTCAGAAGTTGCCATATGTATTATTCCTGAAGTCTTATGTTTTCACCAAAAGCCAGAAAAGACATTTTACTTTGCATGAGCAGGCAGGTAATAAATTGTTCAGATGCTCAGGAGCATCATCAACAACACCTTGAGCCTTGCTGTGTCTCCTGTTCTCTGGGGCTGCTAAAAATGCAGCTGCCACTTACAAACACAAATCCTTCTGTATGTTTTGCTGTGTTGTTTTGATTGCCAAAATCTGTCTTCTTTGAAAGAATTCAAGAAGCTAGGGCTGACCTATGTACTTGTGTAAGATAATGCATTGAAAATTTAAGCTGGAAGTAAACAAATAAATGATGTGTTTTCCTTTGCAAACACAGGAGTTACAGCCTAGTGTGCAAAGCATCAGAATTAGGATTTCGGAGACTCACTCTTTCCTTGTCTCTTCTAACCTGCACATTTTCTTTAATAGATCTCTTGTGGGTCTCTGGATAGAAGTGTTGCAGAAAATTCCAGATTATGTGATTATATCCGGGACAATTCCCAGTGATTTAACTCATGCATGCTCAGCAATAGGTAGCTGCAGGACATCACCTAGTTTCCAGAGAGCTCGTTTACCAGGCAGAGTGTTATGCTCTCAGAAGAGGCTTCAGTATTTTGTGAAGCACATGTACCTTCTCAGCTCTCTCTGAGTATTACTGCCTGTCTTATTTCCTGGAGACTGGATGTTCCAGCAAGTGAGTGTCTCTGGTTGATGTTTATGCAATGTCTGGGGCAGCAGGCTCCTATCTGTCAAATTTTGCATACTGTTACTGAGCTGAGCAAGGTGACAAGTGTAATGTGATTTCAGTGGCTGCAGTGATATCTCAGTTCTGACTTTGAAGACACCGCTGTCTGCTACAGAGCAAACTTAGGGATCAGCCTCCAGGCAAAGTAATATTCCTCAATGCACTTGACAAAATGAATAAAGGACTCAGTCATGATTAATGACTTTGACCCAGAGTTTCAAGTCCCTGCTCAAATTCAGTCATGTAAAGTTGAGTTCTTGTTTCTATTTCAAAATTGCTTAAAAGTGAACATTGTTCTTTTAGTGCTCTATTCAATATCTTAGAAAATGCAAAGTGTGGATCCACAAACAGTCCTGCTCACATCCAACATTATAGTGTAATTCTAACCTCAGAGATACTCAGTTTGAAATTAAGACACAAATATAATTTTATTATATATATAATTATTTACAATATTTGTATATAGTGTTATTTATAATACCTACAAGTGAGCTCACTCCTTGAAATCAGTGTAGCCCAGAAACCTGGCCAGCCAAGAGGAGCTTCATTCAGCTGCCTGAGACCACAACTATCTCATGTTATTTGACATGACCCATGATGTCCTGTTGTGGTTTGACACCAGCCAGCAGCCAAGCCCCACGCAGCAGCTCGCTCACTCCTACCCTGTGGGATAGTTAGAAGGGGTAAGAACTATGAAACTCATGTGTTGAGATAAAGACAATTTAATTGGGAAAGCAAAAACTGTGCACACAGGCAAAGGAAAACAGAATTGATTCTCTGTTTGCCATGGGCAGACAGCCATCTCCAGGGGAGCAGGGCCCCATCACACGTGATGGTGACTTGGGAAGACAAATGCTATCACTCCTAATATCCCCCCATCTTTTCCCCCTACTTTTTATCCTGAACATGATGTCATATTTTTTGGAATACCTCTTTGGTCACTTAGGATCCCCTGTCCCACCTGTGACTCCTCCCAACCTCCCACACACCCCCAGATTCCTTGCCAGCTGTAAAAAGCAGAAAAGGCCTTGGTTCTTTGTAAGCCCTGCTCAGCAATAACATAAATATCTCTATATTATCAATTCAAAACCACTTAAAACCTTCTACCACCAGCTCCATCCAAAGGTTCATGGGAAATGAGACATTCAGATCAGGGCATGTGCCTGCTGCTTGGGTTCCCTGAGAAACAGGCTGACCTTGACAGTCTTTGAGGACATCCTTTCCTCCATAGTCTGCCTTATCTACAGGCATCCCAGCCACTTTTGCAGGGGCTGATGTGAAGATGAGACATCCCAGTCTCTCTATGTACCTGAATTTAATTTAAGATCTTTCCAGAAAATTTGCTTTTAAAAGAAAAGGAGATTCAGGATTTGATACTCTCTCTGTTTGCCAGCTGTCTCTGCTTCTGTTCTTTCAGTATCTTGTGCTCAAGGAAAACGTCTTGTTTTCCCAGAGTATAAATTATAAATAATTAGAAGTATACATAGTAAATTATTCCGATTATAAAAGCTCCTTTCCTTCCAAATTTTGATGCATTTTTAGTGTGAAAATTGCTTTGTGTTCCTAATTCATTGAAGTTTCATCTTTTATTATATATTTACATCTTTGATTAAGAAATTATTTCTCTGTGGCCACAACATTGTCAGGAGAAAGGCTTCACATTTTAACTGAGCCATTTCTGCTATTTCTTTCAAAGACAAAATCTAAAGAATTTTATTATGGAGTGAATTTACTAAAGAATTCTAATTGGCACAAGTTGGGGATTGAAGAGAAATCAATTTGATAGTGCTGACTGGGTGTCTGGGGAGAACTATATTCAATAAAATATCTCTTTCTAGTCTATTATCAAGGCAGAAATTGGATAGAAATAGCATAATAGCAACTTACATATGAAAGAATAGAAGGAAAGAGAGAATGCAGATAGAAAGCAGGGCTTTTGAGTGAAGGCAGAGATTGCTGAAAAGCTGTGCTTTGGCTTCCTAGGGACCCAGCAGTTGGTCCTGGCCACTGGTCTCACCAGGACATAAAGTCAGCTGCTGCAGCATTATTGATCAAAGGTGGCTGGACACGTCCATACATTCCATCATGGTTTCCTTTCTAGCCTTTGCTTTCATACTCAGTATTTCAATAGATTACTTTTTGTCTGGCATTTTCAAAGCAACAATCACGTTAGGAGGTCTAGACAGTGCAAGCTACACAATGCACACTGAACACACATAGCCCCTGTCTTCACGTGGGGCCTGTGGCTCTACAGCAGCTGTTGCTATTTCACCCTGGACTCCTGCACCAGAAAGTAACCTGGTGTCTTCCCAAGACACCTGGCTTTGAAATGATTCAGTGGTTCACAGACCATAGTAATCAGTGCACCCTAGAACAAAGGTAATTTGCTTCTCACAAGCTTGTTTGCTTTAATATTCATGGGAACACAATCCCAGCTACTCTGTTCCTGAAATTTTTCAAACTATTGCATGTTCTGTGTTTGCCTTTGTTCTTGAAAGTCAAGCAGTGCATTGAGGGTGACTGGGTGTCACCCCTCCACTAGCTGCCACCAAGGAGATGAAAGACTTCACTGTGCCAAGTAACAGTAATTTCATGTTCTCTTTGGTATTGCTAATCCCTACAGTGTTTATGCATAGTACTGCTCAGGTATCACAGATCATAATTGTCTTTCCTGAAGAAAGACAGAAAAAGAAGAAAACTTTGCATACACAGAATTTTTCAGAACAGAAGCAAGTCAGTAATATACCAGCATTTAAAAAATATTACCACAATAATTATCATTGAGAAAGGTGAAGGAACACAGGCAAAAGTGCCTGAGTACTGATGCCTAGAGGATGGTCTGTTCAGTGCTGTCTGTGTTTTCCCAGCTGGAACCAGGGAATTTGTTACCCACTCCAGGAATGGCCTGATGGAACTCACTCATTTAAAAATGAAGCCACAGAGCGAACACCATGAACACCTGTGGCAGAAAGGAAACCAAATATAAAAAATCTGCAAGCTCATTTAACTCATGAGTAGATTTCCCACATGAACTGACAAGTGCATGATTTTATGAATGGTACATGAGCTAGGACCAGTGTTGTAAGTCCACTTTTGATGAAAGTTCCTACAGCAGTCTACCTAATGCTGCTGATGGGGGTTATTCCACCAATACGTGATGTACTCTGCAGCACAAATTATAGGGATGAAGGTATTTTAATGTTTTATTCTCAGCATTAAGTGGTCTTCCAGCTTACCAGGCAGTCCTGTGTGTACATCTCTCTGGTTCATGTCTCTCAAAACTCAGCTGTGATGTCAGTGAGTGATTCTGCCAGCTGCTCTCTGTCCTCTGTGCCCAGCCTTCTCTCCTATAATCTCTAGAGATGGCAGGATCCTGAATTCATGAAATACAAATCAAGTACAATTTTCTGATTGAGTGGGGTGAGGGGAAGCTATTCCAAAGTCCTAAGTCTCCTGATACCATGGTTTGTATCTCTGCTGCTCTTTCAATCATATGGCCAACTCTGTTAACCAGTACAAATAGAAGTATATGCATGCTGTCCATTCAAGCTGTTTGTCACAGTGTTTAGGACACTGCGAGTTGCTGCGAGTGGCACTGAGAAAATGAAGGGATTACAGAGGAGGAATTATAGGAGTTTATTAATCTCTTTTCCAGTCCAGTTTTCTGTGGTTTCTGATGAACATTACACGCTGTCTACCCAGGACTCTGAGCTACGAATTCAGGTGAAGGTGAAAGTGGATGAATACATGGATTATCATGGAAAGCACCACAAAGCCATCATGTATACCTGATGGAGACACATGATTTCTAAAGAGTTAAGCTGCTGCTTCTGGTTTAGGCAAATGGAAAGGATGTAATATTTCATGGTAACATGGCTGTAGGAACTGCCTGTTGTCAGCTAACAGATTTTGCAAGAATTAGCACGTAGTACTGACAAAATTATATATCCCTTAAAATTGCATTAATCAAAATGCATGAACTAACAAATACTTAAAAAGCAAAATTAAAATACAAACCATCTTAGCACATGTCCCAGTTTTCCTAGGACAGAATTTTCCATTTCAAACTGAGGGGAAATTATTCTTCGTTGATGAATTATAATTGATGAATATTAAAAAAAAAAACCTGAGCTTTTGTAAAAAAAAAGGCTTTTGGGAATAGATAGTGCCAAAATAATGTCATTTTATGTATTTAGGCAACATTTTGCTTAAATAAGCTGGTCACATACTATCTTTTCTCTCCTTCCACAACTTATACATCTAATGAGCAGAGATGCATACTTTCAATCAGACCTTTATGTACTGTTGAAGACAAACATAATATCATTAATTGAAAAAGAAAGTAAAAGTTGTGATCAATACTATAACAAGCAAAGAGAAATACAGGTTCAGAATTTCATTAGGAAGAAGTTAAGCAGAAATCAGTTTTACTTGTTTATTACAAAGGCATTAATTACAGTTCCTTGGATACTAATAACAGTTTGTGACCAAAATTTCAATTAAAAAAAATTTAATTTACCAATAAGTTGGTAACTGAAGAATGAAGAATTGTTGTGCAATTTATAGTCATTGCCTTTCTCTTAGGACAAGTCCAGTCAATTAATGAACAAGATGTTACTGATTCTGTATATATGAATATTATTCTTTTACTGTTTTTTAAGACTTTTTTACACTGGCAGTGTGTAGAGAATCCTCCCCTGTGATTAGAATTATACTCATTATTACTTCCTGGGACTCTAGGTATAATACTTCATAGAAGAGATTTTATAGTCCATCTAGTTTGACCCCCCTGCCATGGAAAGAGACATCTTCCACTAGACCAGGTTGCTCAGAGCTTCATTCAACCTGGCCTTGAACACTGCAAGTGATGGCTAATTCCTTAATGTAGTGTAGTTGGGTTTTTTCATTGTACGTTTGTATAAAAAATCATGACAAACATCCTGGGGTTTTATATTTGTCAAGATATTTGTCCACTGGCAGGTGATTTCCTTGGTCCTTTGTCAGGTGCTCTCCCTCCTAGACAGCCACTGGCATCAAAGGGTGGGTCAGATGTGTTGCTTTGACAGTAGTCTCCTGTTTGTGGCCGTTTTCCAAGGGCTTTGTGGTTCCTCCTCATCTTCTATTGGCCTATCATGTGGTAAAAGAAAAGCTGTGGAAAAGCTCTTCAAAGGAAAGTTGGCAACCAGGAGTGAGTCTGCCTCTGCTGGAGCAATTCATCCTTCTCCTTGTCCAGATACAAATTAATTGCTCCAGTGGTTGCAGCCTGTTGCCAGCTTCATCCTTCCCAAGAGGTCCTCAGGCACTGGAGCACAGACAGGATGTCTGCACATGTTTGTCTGTTTGTTGCAGTTGATTTTGGGGTGTGTGGTAGACCCAACACTTTCCCAGGCAGAGCCTCGACTGTGTGTGTGGATGTGCAGTTGCTGTCACAGTAGGCATGGGCAAGATCCAGGGAAGGAATTGCAACATGTGCTTTATTTCCAGCCTCTCAAAACAGATAGTCAGTCGACCAGCAGGAGGGTCAGGGTTTCATTTATACTTTCATTAAAACTGAAAACATGCCAAAACAATGAAGAGATTATAAAGAAAGGGAAAATTAAAACTTTCATCATTAATTGAGCGCTCAGAAGATGGAATAAGACAATTCATTAGTCATACACAAGCAACTCACTCTGTGTTGCTCTGAAAAATTTGTTTTTCTTATCAGATTTCCTTAGTATCTAGAATCCTAGAATCATAGAATGGCTTGGGTTGGAAGACACTGTAAAGACTATCTAGTTCCAATCCCCCTGCCATGGGAAGAGATGTTTCCCAGTAGATCAGGCTGCTCAGAGCTTCATCCAACCTGGCCTGGAACACTTCAAGTGATGGCTAATTCCCTAATGTAGTGGAGTTGAGTTTTTTCATTGTATGTTTAGATAATTGCTTCTAGCAACAGGTGGTAGAAGCTAAATAGGAATTTTGCTGAGAACTTTCAACTCAGCATATTACATGTGGTGGCTGGGAGGAGCAAAGTAAATCATATGAAAATTTACACAAACTGACTTTAATGGATGGTCAGTGTTACTGTGCTTGTAAATTACAGTGTGGGCATGTAAGCACTTTCAACTAGTGCATAGCCTTTATTTAAAATATTTGATATTATTTTGAATAGAAGAGAATAGAATAGACTCTCTCAGTTGAAAGGGATCTACAACAGCATTGACCAGTTCATGACTGACCAAATGATAAAGCACATTCTTTAAAGCATTGTTCAAATGCCTGTTCAAATGCCACTGGCAGGCTTGGGACACCACACTTCTTTAGGAAGCCAGCTCCAGTGTTTGACTACCCTCTTGCTATAGATCTCCTCTATGGGTAACTTAAATGGCATATCATCAAAGGTAAAAATCTTGAAAAATTCTGCATATCCTGGGAGAAGCTTACCATTGAGTCGGCAGAGGCAACATGGTATTTCTGATACTGTGACAATATCCATGAAGACCAGTCTCTGAGGCTGCAGAGAGCCCTGCTCATAAGAACATAATCACACAAATTCCACCCACAGACAATTTTTCTAAAGCATTTTCGTGTTGAGCTGTTGTCATCAAGATTTGGGAGTCATGATATTGACATTTATGCCTGTTTGTGCTGGAGAGCTGTTAAACTCAGGAACATAAAGTCCAGTGAACCATCACATGAAGTAATGGTTTATCTGTGTCACTACTTTTTTTTAAACAGAGCACAAGAATATGTAAAGAACTTTCGATTTTTCTCTGTCATCCAGAATAAGTTGTATAAAATATGAATGCTCATGTTCATCATTGTTCTGCTACTTTACAACATCAAGATATTTTATACTGCTGTTCATAGTTGACCATTTTATTAGCCACTCTGTGAGCAAAGAATTGTGCAGGCCCTTTATATTATTTACATTAATTATTGGGTATAAATAGCACTATTTCCCTTAGGATAAAGAAGGGTGACGTACCAGTAGCTAAATGAGCATTTTTAAGTGATTTTAGACAGAATATCATAGTACAATCATTTCCTAAAAAAACCCAAACATAACAAAAATCTTCCAGTTACTTAGATTTATTAGTTTTTATAAGGCATTGAGTAACCTATTCACTATTGTCTCATTCATCAAGTGAGTTCTTCAGGAAAAGACATCCTATCAGGTGCTGCAGACAAAGCTCTGAGCAGCATCAGAACTGTTAATGCCTCAGATAATGACTCAAGGATTGCAAAATGATACATTATTTTCTAGCAGGCATTGATCATAATTATATCACTGATAAAGGCAAAGCATATCAGAAGTTGTGTTTTAAATATGTCCTTTAATTAGAATTAAAATGCCATGGAAATAATTTCAGTGGTAGCTGAGTGATCCTTCTGAATGCAGAATGTAAAATTTTTCATATACTCAGGATGAAAGGAGCTATCACTCCAAGCTATTCACTTATTAATTTTCATTTAATACTCATGGTATATCAGACATTATAGATCATTCACCATTTTGCTTTATGATAGAGCAGGACCCTGATAACTATATTGTGTCTAAAATATAGTTCCCTCATTTACCTGCCTGCTTGGACTGAACTGCAGAATCTTAATTTGCTGTTATGGTTTCCATGATCATTTGCTCAAGTCACATTATTGTTACAATGAGCACATTGCATGTACAGCATAGCCTTCATCTTCTTATGGCAGAACACAGACCCTTTCATCCTTGCAAAATGAATAATTAAACTAGGATTTTAATATTTGTGCTTGCTTTTGGGTTTATTAGCTCTAACTGTGAAAGCTAAATCAATTATTTTGTATGCATCATCTGACTAACTCTTGAAAAAATAGACTGGAGTTTTCCATATATCTGTTCTGGCTTTAAGCTATCTTAAAATAGCACTGTTGAAGAAATGGACTCTGCCACTTGAATAAGTGGCTTTGTTATTATTACAAGCTTCAGGTTTGCATAAGGTCCAGAAGCGTAAAGCAAAATTAGGGAAGATATTTATCACTGATAAGGTCCTATGGTGGTAATATAATTCTTCTGCTGTACCTGCCTCAGTTGAATTTGTGTGTTTTTGTTTCTGCAGACCCCTGAGGAAGGAGCCTCTACAACCATCTATGCAGCAGTATCGCCCGAGGTGGAAGGAGCTGGTGGCTGCTACCTTTACAATGAGGAAAGGACAAAATCGGCTGATGTAGCATATGATGAGGAGCTGCAGAGAATGCTCTGGACAGAAAGCTGCAAGATGGTTGGGATTTCTGATGAAGCCAACAGGCTTCTCTAGAAGAAGCCACTTTCAGCTGGGTAAATGAAATGCATTGAAAAGCATCTTAGGTGAATTCTTGCAGCATCAGTCATCATCCTGGAAATCACTGTTCAGTCCCAAAGGCAAACGTGAACAGCTCTGTTCTTCACTTGAATCCCTAATCTGCTAGGGTGTGGGGGGAATGTTCCCACAGAAAGGTGTAGTGGTTGGTTTTAAATCTAACCATCAGTTTTGTACATCATTCTGTTTCAGTCTGTGATTAAAATACAATCTTTAAACATGTGCAGAGATGAGTTTTCATTCTTTTATTCAACAAAAATAGTGCTTGAGCATGTCGTGCTGGGAAGTTTTGAACTTAAACCTTTGTAGATATAAGTTACTCTTTTAAATCAGTTTTAAAAGTTGTAGCTTTATTTCCTTAAGCTTCATTAATCTTTAAGACACTTTCATCAGCTTGTTCTAATGCAGAAACTTGGCATTCATGATCATGATCTTGTTTCTATCTTAAGGTTAGTTTTATATGTCAGCCTTTATCCAGAGGTATTAACCGAAGGTCAGAACAACAAGAAAAAGTAAATAAATAGGGTCTTCTTCAAACAGGATATTAAATTCACTTGTTTCCAGTTTAAGTTCATCTCTCCTATAGAGGTGAGGAAGGGATCAAACATCATAATGGCAACACAAGGCTTCAGCAGAGGATGCAGTCGGACAACTGTCCTGTCAGTGGGCTGGTATTTACTTGTCCCCTTTTTTCTCCTGAACCCCTGTAATGTTGTGTCTGCAGTTTCATTCATTCTCTTTGACAAGGAGAGTCACTCAGGTACTGTTGCATGAAGAATCACCTTTTGTTGGTTTTGATCCTAGCTCGTATTAGTTTCAGAACTAGAGTTCATGGTTTGGAAGAGACAGCAATTAATGCCAGCCCACTTTTGCCTCTTTCTGGAGATGTACAATGCATCCTCCCTAAACTATGGCTTTACCATTTTTAAGAGTAGCCCCTGCCTACTCATCTGACTTACATAGGAGCAAGAAGGTATTTTCCCTTTAGTTGTGTATGGCTTTCCTAAAATTTCTTAGCAGCTGGTTTTTTTTTTTTTTAATTTTATTTGACAGTCTCTGAGTGTGGAGCTGATATGTTTTATGGAACTATTTTCAGCAAACACTGGTTTTCCCCCTCAGTGGAATTGCAGCTGGTTCAGATGCTATCAGTTTTGAACACACCTCAGTTGTGTTCAGGGAACAGAACTATGTCTACCAAAGAGAATCTTTAAGAATGATGTTCACATCCATGGAGTAAAAAACAAAACAGATAGGCAGCACAAAGATAGCCTGAATTTATACAAGCTCAAATAACTAGAAGAAAAGAAACTGGATTGAAGATAGAAATATGTTCATGGGAATGGTGGTAAACCATGAGAATAATTTGCAGAGAAACTTCCCTGGACAGTTTCACTTAAGATTGTAAGTCTCACAAAAAACATCTGGAAGTGTCTGGGGACGCCTTACAGCAGCCTTAAGGTACTTATAGGGGCATATAGGAAAGATGGGGAGGGACTTGGGCAGTGCAGTGATAGAATGAGGGGTAATGGTTCTAAAGTGAGACAGAGAAGATTTAGGTCGGACATTAAGAAGAAATACTTCACTGTCAGGGTGCTGAAGCACTGGAACAGGTTCCCCACACTGACTGTGGATGTCCCATCCCTGGAAGTGTTAAGAAGAGGTTGGGTGGGGCTTTGTTCAGTGGAAGATATCCCTGCCCACAGCAGGGCAATTGCAAACAGATGGTTTTTAAGATCCATTCTGATCCAAACAGTTCTGTGATTCTTTGATCTCTTCTCAGTGAGTCTTCCCAAGCATGGGATCTGTGTCTAGGGAGCTTGAGATCTTACTGTTAATGGAGTAAGGTCTACCCTGCTCCCATCTTGTTGATTCTCAGTGCCATCTAAAAAAGCTGCATAATCCTATAAATGTCCTTGCATTTCCTTCTTTCAAGATACACAGGTAAAGACACTAATAGGTGGGCATAAAGCTTATATTCATTTTGAGGAGCTGGAAATCACTGCATGACGAAACCAAGTGCAAACACAGTGTTGTGCTCTCATTTGCAGCAGACTAGAAACAATAGGAACATGTCCCTATGCACTGAACCCTGGACTAATATTCCTTTTGGGCTTTTTAGCTCAAGCATGGTACTTCACTCCAAGTGACCTTATCTCCAACCTTTGGGTCAGAGGAAGATCACATCTAAGTTAAAGTAAGCATGCTCATACGTCTAGAGTCTAGAAAGAAGATGCACTGACAAAAAAAAAAAAAAAAAAAAGAAAAAAGTATGAACAAAGAAAAGAATCTGTAACAAAAATAATAAACAAATGGAGGGAGAGCATATTTCCTCTCTGAATTAAGCCATGCATGTTCTATTTTTAGCTTCTTGGAGTTAGTATATACAAGGGTTAGCAGCAGGAGATTTATCACTCAGTCACTGTAGCACTTTCTCGGTATGACTGTCTGACTTTTTTTTGGTAAGTGAATGTAGTGCTTGTGAAATGTGCCAGACTGACACTCCGGGAACTAAATTCCTCTGTTTATTCACGGATCATGCACAGGATGCAGTAAGCCTGCTAGACAGCCAACATTTTGATGTTGCCATAGCACTCCCATGGAACATCATTGCTGCTAAAAGCATGTCCAGGATTACTCAAACTAGATGGGAGGAGATTACCATCAGTTTTAACTCTCTCAAAGCTCCACAGTATTAGCACAACCACTTTCAAGTGGCCTAGGGATTAGTGAATTAGCAAACAGTAAAGACAGCTAGTTACACTTACAATGTAATCTGAACCAATTTATTAACTGTCTTAGTCCAATGAAATATCTTTTAAACACTAAAAACATGGTTTGTGAGAACCAAAAACACAGATGTAGCTGAGTGAGGAGGGAAAAAAAGCGTCCTAAAGCCAGGGATTTCTAGAGCACTGCAGTTCATGAAAATACAGTTGAGCTGGCTGCAAAACTGTTATCTCAGGAACTAAAAGCAGAAAATTGTGTCAGCTTTGCAATGTCACATAAGCACGTGAGTTTATCTGGAGCAAATCTCAGTATTGTTATAAAGTACTCCTAATGTGAATAATCACTCGTGATACTGCTGCAAAAATCCAAAATAATTCTTAACATATCTATCTAGGGAAAAAAAAATATATGAAACATGTAAAAAGGTGACAGTGATTTTACTTTTGCACGGATAAATGGTTAGAGCTGATTTAATTTCACATTTTAAGGTCATGGGATTTTCAGAGATCTGAGCAAGGCTGTATTTCACTTCACTGAATACATGGTTTAGGGGTGGCTATGTAGCAGGTACACAGGTATAGAAAAAATACCTGAGAGCTCTTTGACCTTGCAAAGAAAGGCTAAACATGCCCCAATAATGGTAAATTGAAGGTAAACAATCTAATCTTCCAACAGAAAGCAGATCCTCTCTGAGAGCGATTTCATATAGGAACATGTAGATCTGATATCTGAAGATAATTTAAAAATGCCTCTGAAATGACACCTGGCAAATAGACCAGGTGGGCTCCTAAGAAAAGTAGGTCAGTCACAGTGAAGTTATACTTAGATTCTCCCTCATGTCCACAATGACAGAACTTATTTTGATTAGTATGAGAGTGACCCATTGCTCACAAATTCTAAAATGGTTATATCCCTGGCAGTACTCCTCCCAGGCTAATATTTAGTTCAGAAATTGAAGTCCCTCTACGTTGACACAAAAAGACACATGAAATCTATTGTCCAGTTCAAGTCTGAGATAAACAGAAGCATCCACTAAGTACCAAGGTGATTTGCCTTTGGTAGCAGAGTGAAACCATGTCAAAATCAATTTTTTTTTCTCTTAAAAAAGATTCAAATTTAAAAGTAAAAAAAAACCAAAACTCTAAAAAAGCACCAAAAAAAGATTACTCCTTTTATGAAGGATAGTTCAAATAAATGTAGATCTTACAGAAATGAATGGATCTTATGAGAATGAATGCAGTTGTCTAGGAATTTGATAAGGCAATGTTATTTAAGCAATGAACTGGTACAGGAAATAAATAATTTGCTGACAAAAGTGCTCTAAGGTTCTTAGAAAAAAAAAAATATAATTTCCTCAATAATTAACTACTTTATTTGTCAGCTGTGGGAAATTATTTATAAACTGAAAAGGTAAGTGCTCTAATTTGTATGTGAATACACTGTTATTTGCACATGATTATCTAGCTACATTCTTGCTTCCAGTTCAATACTGACTTTAAAAGCTAGATATGGAGCCATCAGCCTCACTTCCAAAATGATATTTAATAAATATTTAGACTTCATAATTGACTCTTTACACAACTATCAATTACTTTAGTACATAGTGAGAATTGACATTGTGGAAGCAAAGGACTTTGTTATTTAAGATCAGGTTTGCTGCCACCTCTTCCAAATGCACAGTAGCGTTAACTCTAAATAAAACAAGACATGGCAGATATTTAAATGCTCATCCTAAATAAATTTGCTGCATACAGGCTCTTGTTCAGTTCTGGTGTTAGGCTGCCTTGTTCCATGATGTGGTTTCCACTTCAGCTGCCGCCATGGAAGGACAAAAATCAGATTCCAGTGAAGTTAACGTGAAATCTGCCACAGATAAGATAGAACTCCCATGATTTTGAGAGGGTGAAGGCTGAGTATACTGGCCCATCTGCAATAACTCAGGAAGTCAGTGCAAAACATATATTGTACAACATCAGGCCAGGCAAGATGGATAAGCCACAAAAATTCTCTGAAGGTAATTTTATTCCTTTTTAAAACAAATTTACTCTGCTTTGGCAATCTACTGTGGCAACACTGAAGGAAGGTAACAGGAAGAAAACAGACCAGTGGCCAAGAGTGCTGTTTCCAAAGACGTGTAGTTACTGGCTTCCATTCTGTACCCATCAACCCTTGTTGGCTTCTCTCCCTTTGGAAATGGACCTTAGCCAAGGATTCCTTTCACACAGGCAGTCAAGGAGAGTCAAAATGTAGCACTGACTCATTTATTTAGACAAACTGTCTAAATTGAAACCATTCACTTTAAAATACAAGATTTCCTAATCCCAGAAAAGAAAAGGCAGGGGGGGAAAAGAGCAAAAAGCTAGACTATGGCACTTTTTAAGTGATATTAAACCTGGTCACCTCTTCACAGTCAGAATGCAAGACACATTAAGATGGTAAGCAGCCTTATACCCTTTCCAAAGAATAGATATCAACAAACATTTCCTTCCCCTCTATCTTGGCATTGCCTGAACACTCAAAATTAACTCAAGTAACATCACTGTTTGCAAACAAGCAGACCAATTTAATCTCTCACTTATCTTCCCTGTTTTGAAAGTAGAAACAAAATTTATTTCAGCTTGCCCACAATTATGGAACTGATTATTTAGTCTCCACATTGATCTGCAAATATGTGTGTGCTGTATCATAGGCTTTTTTTAACAATAAGAAGGAAAGTAATAAATTCTTTTTATGTTGCACAGGATAGCTAAGGGCCAAATCCTTCTTTTTTTTTCCCCTCAAGGAAAACCCCAATTGAAGACAATGTCAGTTCTTTACAAGGAAAGTAAGACCACATTCAAGAAAGTTAATGTAAAACATTTGCACAGAACTTTTGTCTTAACTACATTACACAGCTCTGCTGAAGTTAATGAGACAGCCCAGAATCACTGTACAAAGACATGTAACTTAATAGCAGAAGAAGCTATAAAAACCTTGTATCATTTAAATTTGATAATGCCTCAGAACATTATCTCTGGAGTGAAAGATATTTCATGCTACTACTATATTATTTTAATATATTAAAACCCTCTCTTTGTCTCAAAGAAATTAGTCTAAGTAATGTGCAGCCTAAAACTTCTGCTGGTATGGTGTATTGAGAAGAGAGGGTAGCATTTATCTTACTTAAAATCATCTAAGAGCAGGATAGATGGTCTAAGCCTATAAGGCTCCATCTGTGGCCAGTGAGTATAGTGCTCCTATGGGACAATTTCTCTGACTGCTGTTTGAGTGGGAAATGAGTCATGATGCCATCTCTCTGGCTGTCCAGAGAGGGAAAAGAAAGTAGTAGCCAAAGGTAAACATCCACTGCCTGTACATTGTAGAACCACAGGATCACAGAATTATGTTGGAAAAGACCTTTGAGATCATCAAATCCAACCTATAACCCAACACCACTCTGTCAACTAGACGAGGACGCTGAGTGCCACATCCAGTCTTTTCTTAAACACCTCCAGGGACAGTGACTCCACCACCTCCTGGGCAACCCATTCCAATATCTAATCACCCTTTATATGAAGAATTTGTTCCCAATGTTTAACCTAACCCTAACCTGGCACAGCCTATGGCTGTGTCTCTTGTCCTGTCGCTGGTTGCCTGGGAGAAGAAGCTGACCCCCACCTGGCTGCAGCCTCCTTCCAGGTGGTTCCAGAGAGTGACAAGGTTCCCTCTGAGCCTCCTTTTCTCAGGTTTAAACACCCCCAGCTCCCTCAACTGCTCCTCATAGGACTTGCAGGGGCTCTTGTTGACTCAGCCAGCTCCCCATGCACTGAAGCTGCGTCAGAGCAAAGATTTTTTTTCTTTTCTGATCTTTTTTTTTATTTTATTTTTGGTCTTCCCCAACTCCCCCTGTCTCTCCCCCCCCCCCCCCCCCACCCCTGCCCTAAGCTCAAAAGGCACCATAGCTAGTTTGAAAGATCATCTAACCCTGATTTGAACTGGTTGGGTCATCTCTTCTAGATATTTGTCAGCCCAAGTTTAAAATTTTTCAGTGAAACAGAGCACCTTAGATATGTTCTTTCCAGCCACAAATTCTTTTCAGCTTAAAAAAAATGAACTTTATTTCACTTTTGAATCAGAGTAGCTTTTCAGTTCCCAGCTATTTGATGTATTTACACTTTTATCTGCTGGGCTGAAGAACCCATGATCTGATCCTGGTGGAGATGGACAGGTAGTGAGGAGGGCATTTCTTGGCATATTTTTGATGAACTAGCTTGATCAACTCTTTGAATCTTCCATTGGAAGTCATGTTTTACATCTTGCAACCATCTTCTTATGTCTCTGTGAATCTTATCTCATTTTTCAGCTTTCCTCCTGCTTTTGAGATTTTAGCAGTTCGTTTTGATATACAGTGGTAACATAGCTTCACTAGTCAGCTTATTTTTTCTGTTCCTATGCCCCAGGACCATATGGACCTCCTTCTCTGAAGCATCATAGAGAAACTCAGATTTGGATATTCTATAAGACTTTTTTCAGATACATAAAGCCTTGTACTGTAAATAGAGCCCACTTGATTCAAGGTGCATGATCTAATAGAACTCGAAATGCTTCTTTTATTGTGATTTATTTCCACAATTAAAGCCCTAAACTTGCACTAAAGAGTGCTTGAGAAAATTCTGGAGTTGTTGAGTCAGGAGATGCAACAGGGACTGAGAGTCAGAGCACTGACATCATGGAAACCTGCCCTAGCTCAGCAGCTGAAGTCATAGATAAAACAGTGCGCAGTGACTTGCTTTATCTGGAACATAACAAATTTCACCAAATCAGTAATTTCCTTTGTTTTAGAAATTATTTCTGTTATTTATCACTCTGACAGAATCTCCCAGAAGATGCTTGTCTCTCTCATCCCAGGCAGAGCTAGCAGGATGAATGCATATTGCTCTGCACCTCTGAAGCGACGAGATCCCCCAGCAATTACACAGTACTCCAGCACAGTGCTGGAGCTTCAGCAACTTGGCTACAAACATTGGCTCTAACAGTGATACAGAAAAGCAGATTAGGCTCTCAGAGATTTTTCTTTCTTTATAATTTAGCATTAATCTGTTTTTTCTAGCCTCTGTGTTTCTCTCATACGTGCTTCTTGTTATGGCCCTCTGTAAGGGTGGGGGCTTCTCCCAGAGCTGATGGAAACAAGTTTTGTTCTACGCAGTCACTTGGCAGAGCAGTTGTGATTGCAATATTGTAACTCCCTCTTGCCCTGCTGGGTCTTATTCCTGGACACTGAATTCAAGCTGCAAATTCACAGCTTTTCTGCTTATTATGAGGAGAAGCATTGCCATCTGTTTTATGGAACTCTAGACCACATTTCATACCACATTTACTTGATATGCAATTGCTGCTGCATTTATCACCCATCCTTATGTAAAGCAGAAACCATTTTACCACCAGCTCATTGTCTGAAATACTGAAAAGTACAATTCTCATCCTGTGTCTGAACTAAAACCCAACATGCAGGTATTTCTTGCACAACACAGGTTCTGAATGATTTTTTTTCAGCAAACTGAAGCTGTCAAATCCAAAGGTTTAATTTAGGTAACATTGAAAAGGCAATGGTATTATTAAAATCTTAAAATACTCGGTCTTCCAAATTTTACTCAAGTTTGAAGTGATCTGGATCAATGACTGTGTTCCTCATATTTTGTTGAGATGGTGCAACATTTTGCAATGAGGTTGTTTCTTAAACCAGCTCAGGGAAAAGGCTGTTAGTGAAAGGCATGTCTTTCATTCTGCTCTGAAAATTAAATTCTGTACCTTTAGCAATTGTACTTAGGAGAGATTTTCCTTTTGACAATGACTTGATGAGTTAAACTATAGGAGAGGATTCACTGCATAGAAATTTTTCTTCCACATCACATTGCTGGGGTCCATGAAGATCCAGAAAGGAGAATACAGTATATATGCTTGATTTTTCATCTCCTCTCCCTCCACTTGTTTCATGTCTGCAGGCTGCATGAAAACAGGAGAAAGAAATCAGCAGCAATTTTCTTCCATTGGGAAAGAGCAAAAAATTAAAGAGCAGTTATCCAAATCTTAATCAGACGAAGTACTTCATATTCCTGATGTGTTCACTGGGATTTTTCTAAGTTGGATATCAGAAAAAATTTCTTCAAACATTGGAACAGGCTGCCCAGGCTGTGTCATCATTCCTGGAGATATTTAAAAGACTTGTAGATGTGGCACACAGGTTTAGTAGTGGACTTGGCAGTGTTAGGTTGGTGGTTGGATAAACTTGGAGGTCTTATCCAACCTAATTGATTCTGTGATTCTGTATCTCAGTTTTGATTGTGTTCTCGAAGAGTAGCGCTCAGGGTCAGAGGAATTGGGAAATTTGGTCCCATCTGTTTAGGGTATGACTTACCTTCTCTTAAAATGAATCTTAGCTTCTGTGCTTCTTCACCTTTTTTTCACCGTAGCTGGTAATATGAAGTGGCTGCTGTTTTCAGCACAGCTGAATGGTCAAATGATGGGTACTGCTCTTTTTTGAAATATTAACCTCTTAATTCAGTGACAAATTCATGCAGAATTATTCAATTATTTTTTCAAAGGCTTCGAGGTCTGGAGACAGCACCACAGTTATCTAAATAATAACTTTTGAACTTGAATATCTGCAAAGTAGTTTCATTATTGTTTTGATCCTACACATACCTTTCTCTCCTGCATTTTTGTAAAGCCAATGAAAAGATCTGGGGAGTAGGTTAGGCTGAATTTGTAATTTTTCCCTTCCATGAAGTTCCATAAACCTACGTGACCTAATTGCCCTGAGAGTAGATGTTTTGGGACATTGCACTAATAAAGCTCATTAGTATAAAATGTATTAGTATGAGCTTGAGCATATTCTAGTAAGTAAATTCCTTTTCAGCACATGCTCAAATTTCTGCATGTGCTTTACTGACTTGGTGCTACAGTGTGTTGAGCTACAAATGTGGGACAGGTGACAAAAAGGGCTTGAAATCACACCTCAGTAGGTATAATGCACAGTTAGAATTAGAGGGCTAATTTTTCTCCAAAATAAAGTCCAAGACAAATGGTGTCTGTGTTTGAAAGTTTTCTTATAAACACTGATGTTAAACAAAACATAAGTTTAAACTTTAAGCCTTTTAGTTCAATCTGTTTCCATCAGAAAATCATTGACTGCATAACCTAGAGAAAAATAATACAGACAATAAAATATATTTTATAAATAGAAAACCAAAACTAGTGCTCTATTGCAAAACAAATAGTCATATACCATAAGTTCAAACCATACATCAAAGCTTACTAAAGACAAGAGGCACAGAGTTTTTATCTACAGTACTACAAAACAGCTGAAACCCCTGCACTTCTGTACAGGGACTCAAACTGGAGTGGTAACCGTATGCCAGTGTGAAATGGTTTATTTCATGAAAATAAATTCAGAACCACTTGGTTTTCATATGTTCAAAGCAGTTGATCTGCTGAATACAGATGAACACTTGTACTTCCTCCTATTTTTCTTGTGTCCTCTTTTATTTTTAATAAGTCTTTTGTTAGTCAGATGAGAGAAAAAGCTTTAGATCAAATCTCATGAGGTAAAATCCAAAACTCTGAGGAAAACCAAGGAAGATTAATTTGTTTGGTTTCTAAAAACATAACCACATTGCCAAGAGCCTCCAGCTGGCAGGATAGAAAAAATGTCTCTCACAATTGCAAATTGCCAATTCTAAAATGGCACAGCAGCAGCCTTCTACCCTGACTACCTGCAGCTGGCCTGCTTTCCACCTTCCCTCTGCCAGGCAAAATAATAGCTGCCTCTTGCCATCTCTTCCATCCACCTCCCCAAAAATGCACATCGAGTTATGAAACACAGTTAAAAATTGTGTATTTGAGATGAGCCTGTACTGTAGCTGTTGGGATCACAAACAGGAGTGAGATGAAGCACACATTGTTCTCCAGACCAGCTGGTATGGCTGGGGGGAGAAACAGTCAGGCTTGCAGCTCATAAAGCCTTCTATGGGTCTAAAAAATACAATTACTTACCTAGGGACTGATTGTTCTCAGTTTAATTTCATTATGTTAATCAATGAAAAGGCTTTACTGACAGGTATGGGCCTGAAGAAATCTTCTTGGCAGAAGGAAACAAGAGCTTTCAATCCCAGGGAATGGAGATAGTTGTGCAGAGGAAACCAAGGAGCAGGACAAGTTTTTATGGGATTCAAGTGGCCTGAATGTTGCTGGAAATGAAACAAAAACGAGAAAAACTGCTCTGTAGGTGTTAGAAAAAAATTGAAGAGTCTGGTGGGGTGAGATGTGGGTAAGGTAGTGTGTGAATTCTCTAAGCAGGCAATGAAAGTAAACACAAAATAAATGTGTGCTGAGATGATGCTGCAGACAGCAGGAGGCAGCAGGCTGGCACCTCCCTGCTCCAGGTGAGTGCATGTTCAGGACACTGCAGAGCTTCAGACTTCCTGCTTTGCTTCCCTCCTGTATTTGTGTTGCTCTGCAGCCTGGCAGAACTTCAGCACTGGCTGTGAAAGATGAGCTCACCTGCCCAGAGCATCTAATCCTTTGCAGTTTGTGCTGTGCTCCTGGAAAGAGGGAGATAAATTGGAAGAGTGAGGAAAGAGGGGGAACCAAAACAGTTCCAGTGCTTCTTGTGGGCATCCAAACCTTACAAGAGAAACTTAGGAGAGCTCAGAATATGGTTCAGACTGTAGAAGATTCAAGCATGGGTGTGCCTGATTCCTGGGTAAAAGAGCTCATATGGGAGCATCAGCTGTCAGGGTGGAGAAGGTCCTTGTCATGCACATCTGCAGGTTTCTGGGTGCCTGAGGGGATCCCAGGTGAGACAGGGAGGCTTCTAATGAGTTGGGCTGCTCCTAAATTTAGGCAAGTCCTGAGCAGGAATATTTTTGGTGGGATATTTTGATATTCTGTCTTATTTTAGAGGGTTTGGTTGTTTTTTTGGTTTGTTTATTTTCACTGGAGCATAGTGCTAGAGCAGCCTGATCTGAGACATTTTGCTCACTGGCAGGAAAGCAGCACAGGGCAGTGGCTGGTCAAGGGCTGAAAGGTATCTGCCTGCCCTGGGCATCCCAAATCCTCCCTGTTCAGAACATGAAAAGGAACTTCAGGAGATGCAAGGAGCAATCAAACCCAAAAGAAACATCCCTGGCAAAAAATATGAAATTAATACAAAAGCAGGACTTTTGCAAGGGGTGGCCATTACACTCTTTCTCTGTGTGCTCTCCTTCCCTTTTTCCTCCAAAAGAATACAGGTAATTACAAGCAGCATCTGTGTCAGGTGAGACCCAGATGGTAAGTGTGTAAACACATCCCAGCTGCACTGGGTGCAGGAGGGTCTCTCTGAAACAGCCCAGTGCCTGCCTCTCTGTAGAGAAACTCTAGCTCTCACCTGTAAACACCATGGGAAAAAAGGAATATTTAAGCTAAAAGACAGGGGTGGCAGCAGAAAGAGCAATAATTCAGTGATGAATAAATAAGGCTGAACAGCAGTAGAAATTTTCTTACGATCTGGAGTTTTGTCCCAGCAAGAGTTTTATCAGGATTAGGGGAATTAAAGAAATTTAACCTGTAGTCTCATTAGAGCAGAGGTGGCTGAATACACTGCAGTGGACCTGAGCTTGATGTCATGAGTGGCTTCTTGCAAACCTAAATTCTTTGGCATATTTAACATTACACTTTCTGGAGTGCAGTTTGCATTCTGGTGAATGCTGGTTACTCATGAAAACTGTTGAAGGATTTTTAGGAATGACAGCCCTGGGCAGCCTTCCACTAGCAAAGATTTCTTGTACTGACTAGAATTGAAACAGAAAGGAGAAATTAAGAAAGCTCCTTTTAGAAATGTAATTCAGAAAGAAATAAAGACTCTGGCTTTAAGCCACATTAGAGGCTTGTGCTATAGCTTAGCATCCAAGTAGAGTGAGGGAACAGAGGAATTCCCTACTTTTACTTTGGAGATTCCTCTCTTTCCAAAGGAACTTGGTCTGTAGCATGTTACAAGGGTGCTCTTGATCAGAGTGTCTAGTCTTTCTCTGTGGTGATTTTTCAGTCCTCATACCTGTAAAAAATCCATAAACAGTTAAGTTGTAAGTGTCTGAGTTAGCCTTCTCATGGCAGGAGGAGAGGGTGGGGGTCTGGTAAAAAATTGGTTTTAGCTCTTGAATTCATCCTGGTTTTGAGTGCTTTAAATCAATGTCTACATAATACAGGTTTAGACACATTCTGACCACATCATTGGTGATTCTTTTGGGACTAGAAATTCCCCAGTAGCACTATGTGATGTTGTAAAAGCCTGATGCTCTCTATTCCAAGAAATTGGGAAACTTCCTGTACTTAAACTCCTTCAGCTTTCCTACTGACTTCAGTCATACAGTTCTGAGAAATTTTGTTGGTTAATTTTTATATAAAAATGCCTCTTTCCCTCCCACATTTCCCAAGTAGATAAATGTCTTGGTATTATATTCTCAGCTGTAACTGATGAGGTGCAGATAGCACAGAGCACACTGTGCTGCCAGCAGGGATTCTGGAGAGCTGGGGCTGGCAGAGTGCTCCTGGTGTCCCTGCTCATCTTCTGCAGGTATGCAAGAATGAGGGCAGTGAGTGATGGCTGCTTGTCAGCATAGATCATATGAGTTCAGATGAGATTATAATTTTTGGAACAGCCTTTGCCTTTTTAACTTCTGCTATGAGTGGAAGTAGGACAAAAAAGCATGTCTGTGGGCATAAAGGGTAGAGATCAGCAGCTCAAAAATGGACTAACACATGGGAGTTTGGGTCATTCCTAACAATAGGTAAAATAGATGACATTTGAGAGAAGGAAAAATAGAGCATCATTTTTATTTAAAGGCTTCACTTATGTATCTGCATTATATGTGAATGCAGCAAGACTGGGAGATGCTCTTACTGCATCCATATTACTTTTCCAGTGTGGAAACTGTAGCAGAATTCAGAGACTTTGCTCTCCTGTGGTGCCCCAGTATTGCTGCAGGGCCAGAGATGAAGCTCTGAAACATAAATTCTTCAAAGAAAGAAGGTATTATGTTCAGATGTGAGGTGTTCAAACCAATCCAGGTTTGAGAGGGGCTTTGCTGTCTGTGCAGGCACAGTTTTAAAAGGGATGTAGGAACTGTTGGGGAAAAAAATCTGGAGAAAGCCGGAGGATACAAGTGAAAAATAGTAGAATGAAGGGATTAAACTTCAAAAAGTCTGTATGACAAGAAATATTAGTTCTCCTCACCCAGCTTGCTTCTAAATTCCAGGGTCTTAGTGAAACCAGCCTCTGAACTCCAGTAACTCCATTGCTCACCACAGAGTCAGTGGAGACTGAGAGGAGTCTGCAGTTCCCCAGAGGGAGACCTTGTCTGGCTGTGTTAGGTAACTGGAGCTCACCAAGGGTAAATTGCAATAGGAAAGTGGGAAAAGACAGAGTAGAAAACAAAAGCAAAAAATAAGTGTGCTGGCTAAGGAACATAACAAGAGGTTGGACAGCAATTTCTGAGATAAAGGAATATGAATGATGCAATCTATGAAGAAAAAAGTAAATTGCCAGGGATAAAACATACTGTGGAGAAGGCAGCTGAAGAAGAAAAGAGAATATAATCCCAGTTAAGCACTTAGAAGAAAACAGAGTAAACAAATATAAACCTTCTGTTTGTCTTGAAAGGCTGCTTCAGACATTGCTGCCTGGAGAGCAACACCTTTTGCTTTTATTGCAAAAAAGTGAGAAGCTCTGATTATTCCTGATGTCCTGTTTGCTTTGGAAGTAAATCTTCACATGTTCTGTTTGCTTGATGTACTTTTAAATTACAGCCCTGGTCTTAGCAAAAAATCTGAAACAGGGAACTGAAGCAAGCATTCTCTTAATCTGTGCTTCTGAAACTGAAAGAAAAAGTGAATCTTCAGTTACTAACAGACATTTAACTAAAAATGTTGGAACAAACTACAGCTCAGTGCTGGATTAGCTGGGTCTTTTTCTCAAATTTCAATTCTAGCTCAAAATGGTACTTCTGAAATCCTTTCCTCCAATTTGGTATCACATTACTTCACCAAAATAGCTTAAAAGTTCCTCAGCTAGCTTTAATTATGTCTCTGCCCACATTCTGCTCTCAAGCAAGCTTGGTGTTTTCTTCTTGTTTGGCTTAGCTTGAAACCCCTGAACCTGCAAAAGGAGCTTTTCTCTGAGGAGTTGAATAGGCTGCAAGCTCTATAACAAGAAGAGAAGCACAATTCACTTTTAAAAGCACCTATTACTTTGTGGCAGACTGAAGCCTTCTGAGGCCCAGGTCAGACACCCAGCTCTGAGGCTGGATGAATCCCCCTCTGGTGCTCCTGCCAAGGGGGCAGGCAGGCAGGCTTGGAGCAGAGCTGGTGTAACTCAACAGAGCCAGGTAGTGTGTGGCTTTCTGAGAGGTACCAGACTGCTCAGAGAGGCTTGGAGATACTTTAGCCTGGGATTGACAAAGCCAAGCAAGGTTTCCTTGGGCAGGATTCACTCTGCTTTGAGCAGGGTTGGACCAGGGGGCTTGTAGAGATCCTTTCCACTTGGAAGGGCTCACCAAGGCTATGAGATCCACGTCTCTGCAGAGCGCCCTGATGGCAAACTTTGTCCTTTTCAGAGAAAAAAGAGGGAAGGGGAGAAAATTAGCATCTGAAGTCCTAGATGAGTAAATGAGATACAGGTATGAGCCACAGAGGAGGTGAGACTTGAAAAGGAAGAATTAGGTAACCAGAGGAGAGGAAGGAGGAGAGAGGAGAGGAGGAGTTCTGTGGGTCAGGAAAAATGTGGCTTGGCGTCCAGTCATCTTCAATTGGCTATTTAGTCTGGAGCAAGGAGGGGAAAATTATGCTAAAACCAAACAAAATATTGGTTCTTGGTCCATGGTTCTTAAACTTTGTGTTAATCATGACAGGAGATCTGTCCTGCCTAACCTAGTAATCTAGGTGAGACACTAGTATCCAGGACCCAAGGACTTCAGGATTTAAAAATAAAGATTAGCTTTGCACTTCAACCACCACATAAATCTAGCAGTGTGCCTTTTTCATCCTTTTTGCATGAAGGGTAACAGCATTAAATATTTATGACAGTCTTCTGGGCTGCATATCTGTAATAGAGACATCTCAATACACAGCTGGATAAGGTACCTGGAAACTGGCTCAAAGTTTCGTTAATGCAAGCTATTAGGCAGCTCCTGACTCAAACAAATCCTCCCTTTTAGTTCTCTTTGTAAGGGAACAAATTTTGACCATACCAGAGACTTATTCAGAGGCCTGGGTTCAGCTTTGGAGGAGCAAGAGCCTCAAAATTGACCATGAGGCACCAGGGTCTTTGATCAGACCAGGGCCTGGAAGTCTGATTTCCATGTTTTCCATCCAAAACCAGAGCTCTACCTAAGAGATTTCTGTTGAATTTTTCCTCATGACAGGTGCTTCAGTGCCAGTTGATCCCATCCTGCTCTTTTTGTCCATATGTGACCTTTCCATACTATTGCAATGCAATTCACAGGGGGTGTGTGTCTGACCATAAACAAGTTCACATTTGAATCCTGTGCTGCAGGATGGCAAAAATGTAAGAAAAAGAAAAATAAATTAATGACATAGAGTCTTATAAATTTTATGAGCAGAATCAGATCCTTCCTCTTCTGCAACAAGGACAAAAAACTATTTCTTCAGAAAGAATCTCTGATGATTAAAAGGTTGTTGGCAATAGAGCCACAGAGGGTAATTATGAATTCTCTCTTGCAGTTTTCACTGCTGTCTCGGATAGTTGGCTGGCATCATGGAAAAATTCGTTCATTCTAGATAAGGAAGTGGGAAAAAAAGTATAAGATTAGAGTCAGACCTGTCTTATCAATTTATAACAGTAAATCCTATCATGGAAGTAGATGGAAGTAGATGAAGCTATACCAGTTCATAATCTGTTACTGTGATACTATTTTATGTTTTTATGGTATGTAAAAGATGGGGAAGGTACATACAAAGTAACACAAAACACATAATGGTTCTTCAATAGTAAATGTCTGTGGTTGCCCCACAGGGGTTTCTTGATATCTGCAGGCTTATCCTTTTTTTTTCTTCTCAAAGCCATGAAAAGTGCTTGTATATGTAAATGACATAAAAATATGCAGTTATCTTCCCTATAGACATACTGATTTTGGAGGAAGATAATTATGGCACATTCCAGGCTATGTGTTAACTGTTCTTCACGTCAAAGACAATGGTTCTCTCTTTCCCCACAGAAAGATCAATGCTCAAAAAGGCCTTTTGTTCTGTCACAGCCATGTATGGCAGTAATGCATTCTTTTCTGAAGCTTTTTAAAAAGGTGTATTGCTATATTGCCTCTCAATTATGAACTCATAGCACAGCCATAAGGGATGAGGAGACTGGATAAAATATGTGTCCACAATGAAAGCATTCTGGCATAGCAACAATAGGTTTGTGAAAGAGCTGAGCTGCCTTAAAGGTCTGATCTTGTGAGAATAACAACCTTCAGCCTTTGAGAAACAGTGGTCTATTCAGAATTTTTCTAAACTTTTTCCCTCTTTGTGCATGTTCCCAAACACATTGATTTTGCCTCTGAGATAGAATGCATGGAGGGCAGAGGGGGTTCCTTCATTGCTGGAAAAGAAAAAGCTGAACACCTATCTCTGTGTGGATGCCAGACAAGGACAGCCATGCTCTATTCCAGTCATGTTTCCTTATTGTTTGTGCTGTCCTGCCCATTACCAGAGAACAGGAAACTGCTTAGGGGGATGTAATTCTGTTTAAAAGTCTGTCACTATGAATTACCAAGGGGAAAAGCCAAATCACAGGGTAGCATAGCAGTACTTTGGTGCCAAAAAAATCCTAGACCTTTGCAGTGTCAGGAAATAATTTGCAGTGAATACCCAAGTTCCCCTTTATAATTTTCTTGAGGCTAGAAACATGCTAATATCTTCTATTTAGAGAATACTGCATATTAAAGGCAGATTTGAAAAGAGAAGACGGCATTTCCAATTTCTACCACTGCCAAATATTAGTACTTATAACATGCATGCAAATAAATGCCTTGCATTTGACATGATCAGGTCTACCTGTTCTGTGCAAGGTTTCCTCCAGTAACACAAGAGCTGTATTTGCAGTTTGTTTGCCTCAACCTTTTTTTTTTTTTTCATCCTTGTTCAAAAGTTGCATAACTACGTTGTCTTCAAGAAACAAGATGTTTATAATATAAAAGCAGCTGAGCCTGGGGTACTTTGGGATACTGTAGGTTGCATTTAAAATAACTTTCATATAAAATTATTCAGCAGAAAGTGGTAGCCTGGAGTGAGTAATTGGCTCAGATATGCTCTAGTGCAGTTAAGCAACCTAGAAGAATTTATTACTGGTCTTTTTAGAATTGTCATTAATCCCTGAAATGAAACCAATTCTGCTTGTATTTTCAAAAGTTTTATTCAGGAAGGCTGTCCCTATGGAAAAGATCAGCAGAATGCCAATGCATCAATAAAATTTCATCCTAATCCTCAGAAGAAGGTAGGAGAGGGGTAGAGGTCAAGAATACAAAGTAAGGAATATATTTTATGATTATATATATGCACAACAGCAGATTTCATTTCTACAGAAGTCTTAGAAAAAGACCCAAAGAACAGCCTCCCTCTTTCATTAACTGAATAATGATTAGAACTAAAATTAAATTCAATTCCAGCCAGTAGACAAAATGTCCAGAAAATGCCAATGCCAACAGTCTATTCAGACAGACAGACTTTGCTAAGAACCACACGTTCTTTATGGCCATTAGATTCCTTAAACTTTTGTAAAATAAGATGCAAACTCATAACAGAGAAGTTTGGGGTTTTTTGTTTTTTTTTTTTTTTTTTTTTAGATAAGGTCAGTAATGGTGGCAGAGCCATCACACATTTGCAAGTGTCACAACACAACTTAAAACCAGAATCTCCCATTTCAAGCAAATTGATGCAACATCATGTGAATGAAATTTTAGAAACAGACAGGATGGACAATAATTTACTTCTTGTTTTTAAGTGTAAATATTTAATATGAAGGAATTGCTTTGCCTCTAAGTGACTGCTTGCTCTTAATATTCAACAGAAGCTAAATTGGATTGATGTTAAATGATTAGATTTGCCAGTGAAAGGATTGCCCTTGAACTGCTTACCAGGAGTCTGTCTGTCCTTCTTATGTCCTTTCTGTCCAATCTGAAAAAAAACCCAACTTATTTTACTGTCAGATTTACAAATTAAGCAACATTGCAATGAATGCAGTGCCTGACTGAATATTGCTCTAATTAGCTGGCTGTGCCAGGGCTTACCATTACAGCAGAAAGTAATGAATCTAGGTTAAAAAATCTGTTTCTTACATTATTTGAATAGGAAAAGAGAAAAAAATAAGTAAAATATGGTCTTCCTAAAATTGTAAAAAACAAATTTTAAATCCCTGAAATGAACACTTTTAGCTCCCTTAATTCTTTTTTAAACCATTTCATTTTTCTCCATCCAATAAGTGATTTTTTTTCTCCATGCTTAGTTCAGTGTAAGAAGGTGGGCATTTGGTGTATGATTGTCCTTTTTTTAAATTTTTTTTTAAATTATCCTTCTGATTTTTCCTGCTTTTACATGTTTTAGACTTTGAATTTTGTATTCTTGAAGAATCATAGCATGTCCTGAGCTAGAAAGATCCACAAGCATCATCAAAGTCCAACTCCTATCCTCTTCAAAGAGAGTAAAGAATGAATGAAGTAAAAAGGAAAAAACTTGAAGACAAATATGTTTTAAAATTTGAGTTTTTAAAACAGAGACAAAAAGAAAATACATATTATTAAAAAAAAAATCTTTTTAAAATAACCTGTGTTTCAAATGCACTTACAGGAATGAAATATCCTTTGGCAATTCCTCTGAATTAACGTTTTCTATACCTGACATGATCTGGGAATATTCTTTCACTATTCAGGTGTTTACAGCAATCACTTGATTACATAACTATGACTTTTCTAAGTAAATTCAGTTTTCCATTTTAGTTGTTCTACTAATTTTATATAAATCAGCAACTTCACAATTTTCACTGAAATCAATACTATGCACAACAGCTAAACATCTCTATCAGCTCTTTGATGGGCACTTCTAATAGTGTTTTGTGTTTTAATATGCTTTAATATATCCTGTATCCAAAATGCTTCCACAGGACTGGTTCAAACTAAGAAGCTTTAGAAATTACTTTATAAGAACGTTGCATAAAATTGAAAAACATTAGACACAAGAAAAGCTGAAACAGAAAATTATTTTGATTTGAGTCTTGAAAAATATTGAAAAATAATTTCAGACCTCTGAAAGCAGAAATTATTCAGCATCTCAGAAACAGACTACAGCACTTGGAGAAAAGCACAAGATTACAGTCTAATTATAAAGTACTGTTGCACTGTTTTCTGTATTTGTTGCCATCAAAGTCATTAAAATAAATTAATTTAGCATTAATCAAGAGAATAAGCTAGATAATGAAATAAATTGCTCCCATAACTCATAGACAGGGGGTGATGGGAGCTGAAGGCAATGGAATACTGCACTTCTGCACCCTTCTCCCATCTCTTAAGTAAAATCCCATGGCTGACAAAAATACAGAAAAGAAGCTGCCTTCTCCCAGGTGCCCTCTGGGATACCTTCCCCTTTGGGGGTATGGGAAGCTGAGAACAGTGTGTCCTGGTCAGATGCTGTCATTGCTAGGCTCCTGGGTGAGAGGAATAATTGTCATTGTCCTTATCCAGCCTTTCACAGAGCCAGCTGGATGTCAGCCAGCGCCCTTTCTTCTGTTGAGACCCTTCTCCCAAACCCCCAGTATTCAGAGACTGAAGAGCAGTAGAGGTCACAAACACACAGTTCCTCCAAGCTGCCCACCTCAGCATGGCAGGGGAGCACCAGTGTCCAGGAGAGAAGCCTGTCCCTCCCCTCTGCTCCTGGTGAGCCATTACAAATCTGCTTCTGCAGACCCTGGTGGAAGCTGTGATATTATCACAGGCAGACAAGGGCTTCTAGGCCTCCTTCCTGACCCAGCAGAAGAGACACTTATTTCTTGTTTTCCTGCTGAGCACAGAAAGGCCTAATCACCTTTCCTGTTTACACCATTCCCCTGGCCTGATGCTCAGTTGCCTTTACAATCCTGGGTTGCTTCTTAAAACTTCCCTCAGCTGTCTACACAACCAGTTAGGACTGAAGTTAAGGAAGCAGCCTGGTTGCTCTGGAATTTTTACAAGACTAAATATGTCCACTGAGACAGACTCTTAAACTACAGTCATTTTGCATTTAATCATCATGTTTAAGTATCTTTAAGCCTCCGATGCACACAGATTTTTCATTACATTTTCAATGGGCTAATAACCACTCTGAGCCTGTTCCCTACTTGTGCACATTTTGCCAACCTAAATGCCAACTGGCACTACTTGGTCATTTTCAAATGCAAAGGCAGATGTCTGCTCTTGTAGACAAGATGGCCAGGAAGGTTTCTTGTTGTTCATCTTTTTAAATTATTATTTTATTTTTTTTTTATTTTCCTGGGGTTTGTGTGCACAATCATCCTTTTCACTGATACAGGAGTATTTTTCTGAAATGGAGTTTGACTTCTTGGCTCTCATGAGCTTTCTTTCATAAGAGAGCAAAGGGAGATTCCTCATTAGAGAAACAAGCCTGTGCAGCTATAGAAGAAAGATGCTGGTATTTAATTTTCCCTTTTTCATTTGGTTTGCCAGAAGGAATATTTTTGTTCATTTTTCAGTCATCAAAGAAGATTGTACTGAGTGCTCTGTGTGTGATTTGACCATTATTATATTATTTAATTGGAATTTTATTGATAGGTATAGAACATATTTATTTTTTCTGTCTGAAAGAACCTTTAACAATTGCTCCAAGAGATTGTTTCCTGTAAAGCACCTTGGCAGACCTGACCTCAGCATCACCAGTTTGTTGCACTGTCCACATTAGATGGCTCTTGAGAAGCATGAGGAATGTGAGACCATTCCCCACAGCAGCAGGAAGGGGCTGTCATTGGGGAATTCACATCTGCTGCACAGCCCATAGATCTTCCTCCAGCTAAATTGCATGGCAGGAATGAGGGTTCCCTGTGCTGTGGTAGCAGCTCCTGGGATGCATTCCTGTTCCCACCTCCTCCCCATCCACTTTGTGCTTTTTTCCCACAGGCTTTTTATTGCCCCTCCTTCATGGCTTCTCCCCTCTGCCTGTGAGTCCTTGGCCCACAAACAGAGGGGAAATCTTCTCACAGCTTTAGTCAGACCATACCCAGGATTTCATGCTATGTATACTTCATACAACATACAAACACAGATGCACGTTTATTTGTCATATTACCTTGACATATGCAAAATAAACCAAATGGCCTGCGGGGACCTTTTTCTGTAGCCATTATTCTTCCATTTTCCTTATCCCTCTCACATCCATTGCATGCAAACATGAATTATAAACTCTTTGGGACAGAGTGCTTCATTTTTATTTGCCTATTGGCAACAACAATCATCTACATGAGGTATGAATAAATAATAATTACATTTTTTTTAATGTAAGAGTGAGCAATGGAGGGTTTTCATTTTTATTTTTATTCAGAATACAAATAATCAGGTAAAAACCCCCATCCTTAGCTTTCTTTAATTAACCCCTTCAGGATGAATTTCAATTTGTGGGAATTAGAGGGTGTTTTTCTTTACCACTTCAAGGTAAAAGATTATTGTCATAAAAGGATCGCTCCTCTGCAATTAGAAAAACATATTTTAAAGAATAAACATCTACTTTTAAAAATCATGTTGTTAGTGAAATTGAAGATAAGTTAATCATCTCGTATTTTCTGTCTTTCCTGCCCTGTTCTAAGAACTTAATCTCCCTCTAGATTACTAGCAAGACAAGAGCTAGACATGAGATAATTTACCACATCATTTATTTACACATTTTAATGAAGGAAAGATCATAGAAGCATAACAGGGCTGAAGTTTGTTGTCAGTTGGGTTGGGAAATGTACATAAATTCCAGGAATGACTTAGTCAGTACTGACACTATTTTAATTTTAAATGAAAATTATGCATCTAACAAGTCATATCCTGTGTTCTCACTGCTGTTGATCTGCAAAGCAAGAATCCTAGAGGGCATAATGGAAGTCTCAGTATTTCTCAGACCTCAAATCTGATATGCTAGTCTCCTTTAGTTTTAACTACACTGCTGCACCAGTGCAAAATAAAAAATTAAAACCAGATATTTAAACATGCCTTTGATGTTTAATTTTCTTATTTTGCAATCAAATAGCATGGAACATTATCTTGATTCACATCAAATCATTGGAAGTGTCATTGATGGAATGATTTAATCCTGGTGACAACTAAACACAATGGAGCTCCTCACTCATACCCACATTCCACCATTCCCCCCAGTGGGATGGAAAGAAGAATTGGAGAAAAATACAAACCCATGGGTTAAGATAAGAACAGTTTAATCATTGAGATAAAATAAGGATGTTATTTCTACTACAGTAGAAGTAAATTGTGTGTGTATATATACATATATATATATAGTAGAAATAAAATTGTAACAAAACAGGCAACAAAAAAGAGAGAGGAATCAAACCTGAGAAAAACAAGTGGCCTCTACCTGCTGACCAATGCCCAGCCTGTCCTTGAGCAGTGATGGGCAGCTCCCAGCCAACTCCTCCCAGGTTATATTCTGAACATGGCATTCTGTGCTATGGAATATCCCTTTGGCTAGTTTGGGTCAGCAGACTCACCCTTGTATACCTGGGCAATAGAAAACCTACAGATAGGAGCAGGTGAGGAAGCTTTAGAGACACTACAGCTAGTTGGTTTGGTGCTTCTGCTCTCCTGTGCACAGTGCTAACAGAATATGTTTAATGAGGGCAGTTTTTAAGTCCCTGGTGCAAAGTAGCTCTCTTTAGGGTTTTGTCCCATCCTTTTGATTCCCCCAGGGACCTTCTTCTGTGACAAGTTACTGTTCATGGTGAGATAAGACATAAATGAAACCTCAGTATTATTCTATACTTACAAATCAGATGACAGGGAAGTCTACCTATTCTGTTTCCACTATAATGGAACAAAGATTAATTAATCTTCTTTTCCATTTTCTCAGTTAGATTTTCTATTTTCTTATTAGCAACCAAATAAAAATTTCATCATTTTATAGTTACTCACTTGGGAAAGGGAGATGTGAAGATAAGGAAAATGTGTTATAGCTATTTAAGTTAAATTCTATGAAGTCAGCAGAAATAGTGAGGCTTGCTCTTTCATTTCTGCAGTGGCAAAGTTCAAGTTTAAAAAGAACAAGTGTAGGTCTTCCATGACACTTGTGATTTATCATTTCATATATGCCCTGAAGTTATCTGTCTGAATCTTCACAGTCTTGCCAATAAATCTTTGCCATGACCTGGGTTTACTTTCCCATGTTCATCATCTTCATTTCACGACATTATTCCTTTGTTAAACCTCATGAAAATTCGCATCCTTCCCTTGCCCCATTTATCGGAGCAACATTTAGAGACCAGATCATGGGGGGTCTGAAATCTTCACTATCTATCATATCAAATATTTTTCCAAAACTGAGGCCATACTATTCAAAATTACATCTTCAGAAATGTGTCACAGTTTTTTAAAAATAATTTTCCTCCCTTTACAAGGCAGAAAACTCTGCAAAGGGGCTTCACTGTCCATATGCAAGTTTCCTCTCAAAACTTAGCTCAATTGAAACGCCAAAAGTCTGACAGTCAGACAGCTGGCATGTTGTAACTGCTGTTTTTCATTACCTACCAGACTGAATCTTATAACAGAATCATAACATGGTGTGGGTTGGAAGGGTCCTCAAAGTTCATCTACTTCCAATCCCCCTGCCACGAGTGGGGACGCCTTTCACCAGGTTGCTCAAAGCCACATCCATCCTGGTTTTGGACATTTCCAGGGATGTGGCATCTGCAGTTCCTTTAGGAAACATATTGCTATAGCCTCACTGCCCTCATGGTAAAGAATTTCTTTCTAATATCTCATCTAAACCTACCAAAGGATGTTCTAAATTCTCCCCAAAGCCTTCTGTTACCCAGTCTGTACAATACCAGTGCTCTCAACCTGAGCTCGTATGAGAGGTGTTCCAGCCCTCTGATCATCTTTGTGACCTTCCTCTGGACTCACTCCAACAGCTCCATCCTTCTTATGTGGGGGACCCCGAGCTGAATGCAGCACTCTGGGCAGCATTTCATGAGAGGGGAGTAAAAGGGGAGGATCCCCTCCCTTGCCTGCTGGCCACACTGCTTTTGATGCAGGATTAGCCCAGCAGTGTTTTATCCTGGTAGAAATATCCAACTTCAAAGCCAGCTGCAACAGGATAAGAGAAGTGCCTGGAGCCCTTAAAACAGGGCTTTTTTTTTATGAAGTTATTTACCCAAGTTATTGACATTCAGGTGACATTCAACCCTCTATCAAAGCATTGCTCAATCTCAAAAATGCTGGTAGTAATAAATCTAGCACCATCATCTGAAAGATGTTATACACTACTAAAATATTCTAGTGTTTCCATTATTGCAGATACTGTAGTTTTCTTTCAGTAGTCTGCAACTTCCTCATGAGGGGAAGAGGAGGGGCAGGCACTGATCTCTTCCTTGTGGCAACCAGCGACAGGACCCCAGAAAATGACCTGAAGCTGTCAGGGGAGGTTTAGGTTACATTTCAGGAAAAGGTTCTTCACCCAGAGGGTGGCTGGGCACTGGAATAGCTTCCCAGGGAAGTGGTCACAGCACCAGCCTGACAGAGTTCAGGAAGGATTTGGACAATGTTCTCAGGCACATGATGGGAGTCTTGGGGATGGTGCTGTGCAGGGCCAGGAGTTGGACTCAGTGGTCCTTGTGGGTCCCTTTCAACTTGGCATATTCTGTGATTCTGTGTTTACTTCTGTGAGCATCAGACTTTTCATTAGTGAAGTATCATTTGGCAAAGGTTTCCCTTATTGGTGTTGCAAGCAGACCATGATTAATGCAGAAGGAAAATTCTGTGGTTACAAACATAAGCAATGCACAGGTTTTATGGGGTTTAGTAGATTATTAAGATGTGACAGTTTTAAAGTCTGAGAAATGAATTAAGCAGATGGAAGTACAGGCTGAAAGCACAGCTATAGCCAGGGGCCTTCATAAGGGTAGCTATCACAAATACACACAGCTTTGAAAAGCAGGTACCATTAATGGTCAGCAATGAGGTTAAAGAATCAATTCGTATTTTTTATTTCAGTTATTGTAAGCATAATATTAGATCATTCAGGGCAAATCTAATGAACAAGACAAAACATGTTCATGTGCTTTCTGTAGAAATTAAACAAATTTGGGTAAAGAAATTATAGTAGAAGCTGATGAACAAAATAACCTCACTATTTGAAGTTAGTGCTCTGAGCAGAAGCAGAAATCCCTTCATAGCAAATAAGCTTCCTGTGCATCTTGTTCCCAAACCTTCAGCTGTCACTGTCCCCAGCCTTCTCTAAGCCTGGGTCTGTGATGTTTTCCAGCTCTGTCCTCACAACAGCTTGTCAGGCAGCTCTCCTCGAGCTGCCAGCAAAAACTCTGCTATTTGAGCAATTTGTCAGAATTTTTTTTTATACCTTTTTACCTTAGTTCAACTTTTCTAAAGAAACAACAAATGTGGGTGACATACCCTTGGGCAAAAAAAAGTACAATCAGTCCCTGGGCATGTGCCCTGTGTTACTTTTACAGGTGGCCTGTCCCACCTTCTGCCCAACCCCTGACCACACCAGAGCCTGCCTATCAGCCCTGCTTTGAGTAGGATGGACTCACAGCAGCTCTGGCCAGAGCACCAGTACCTGCAATTAGTTTTGAGTCAAAGGTTTAATTGCAGATGAGCAATACACTACTTTAGTTGTCTCTACAGCCCCCTCTGATAGATTTGGCAATTAGAGCTGGGTGATAAAGCTTTGATGACAAGCAAAGGAAATGCTGACTTGCTCAAGCTTCTGATGGGAACATATGGTTGCAATTAAATGCTTTCAGAAGGATTCCTCAGGGCAGAATGGACTTCTGGTAACTGTGACAAATGGTTAGGGCACTTACTTGAGGTAAGGAAACTGGTGGGTGCAAGGTGCTGATGGCACCATATGTAGAGCAGCAGAACTGCTCTCTGTCCAAGACTCCCAGAACTTTTAAGGGCACAGTAATTTGTCAGTAATTTCCATCAGTGCCTTTCTAATGCATGAACTGGTTTTCGAGTTCTATATTTCTGTGTCAGTTTGCCAAAGTGTTTTATACTATTAAGAGTTATTTTGTCTTTGATCTTTCCTAATTTCTGAGAAGAGGTCGTTTTAAGCATGCCCCTTTAAGCTTCCACCTCTCTAATACATTGTGAAGGGTAGCTTTTATTTCAGCAGCTCAGAAATGTTTTTCTCTGCATAATCACTCCTATGCCAAATAATCCCCACCAAACCAAGAGACAGAGAATTATGTGGAATAACTAGCTCCTAAGCAGCTTCTTCCCCACTGGAGTGCCAGCCACTGAGTCCAAATTAAAACAAATGCTGCAAATATTCACAGCAAAGGAAAAGGAGACAATAACAGGCAGTGGGCAGAGAGGGGTAGGAAACACTGTCTGTCATTAAACAGGCAAAATATCCAACTCCAAAATCAGCATCTCTCTACCATGTCAAGATCAATGAACAGAAATTAATGAACAACATGTCCATGACCCCTTGTCCGTTTCACTTGTGTCTTTGATCCCTGATGTATGTGCAAACTCCATTGTGCTGAGCTTAACCATCACCAAAGGCAAGCTGAGCACAACAGGTAGCACAACAATAGCCTCAAGTGTGCAGCTGCCTTTTTCTGCACTGCAATATCAGTATGCATGTTTGAGAGGTGGTGCCTTATTTCCAAGATGTCCATCCCTGGCAGAGCCAGAAAGATGATTAATCAGAAAATGGGGCTAATTCTGCAAATTCTAGAAAATATTTCAAGAGATTATGAGTGGATTGAAGATGCTGGATGTCCGAGCCTTTCACTTACAATCATGAATTCACCACATACTCTTTTTGCCTGTTGAACAAGGACTTTTGAGGTCACAGAGTAACACAGTCTTAGTTTATAACTGTATTTTACTTGTCCCAGTATCAGTGTTTTCATAGTCTTGCTCTGTCACAGTCCTTTGATGTGTAATGCCCCATTGAAGTATATATTCTACAGCTATGCCGTGAGCTATTGTGTTTTGTAGGCTTTCTGGTGGCTTTTTAAAAACATTAAACATATATAAGGTTTGAGAAGATTCAAAGGCCAGAAAGACAGTATGCACATCCATGCCCTACAAGGCTCAGCATGAGAGGATGAAACAACTTTAAAGCTTTTAAAAGCAGAGTTCAAAAGACTCAAGAAGCTTTTGCCCAAAACCAAACCTGTGATGAAGCACTTTTCCTGAATTTTCCAACGTAGGGTGACATCCACAAGTGTGTCAATTGTGATGTTTTTACTCTGACATATTTCTCTGGAATTAGTTTGTGTTTTTTAATCCCTGACTGCGTGTACATTACTGATTCTTTGCACATAAAAGCTTAACCATATTTAAACAAATTAGAATTCAAAGCACAGGTATTTTATCTGAATTATGCCATAGGTGGATGCTGCTGTTCCAGAATGGCTGAGTTATTCCTGTTCAGCTGGAAGCTGGACCAAGCCCAGATTAGCATAAATCACTCTGGAAGATATGGATGCTTTCATGGGAGCCACAATTCCCATTTTTTGCATAGAAATACACTTGAATGTGTACTGTCAGGCAAAGAGAAGTTGTATTCTTTTCTATTAGAGAAACTAACAGAAGAGTGACAGGTCTTATTTTTTCTTTAAGATGAGCTGTGAAAAGTCAGTGAATGGGAGAGAATTCTACCCCATTGTTTAGGTCCCTAACTGAGGGTCCTTATCAGTCACAGTCACACAATTAATGAGGTGTGGAAGACACCTTTGCATTTCTCCAGAGACAACTCAAGTCTGTGTCATTTAGTGCTCCTCCACTGCACAGAGAACTCAGTCAACTCCAGAGGTTTTTCTGGTCTATTGGACTTGAGTGATGTCCTCAGAGAGTCTCTAAGAACCTGTAGAAAATATTGACTGAATCTATACACCAGCATTTGTTCTGCCATGGTCTGAGACAGAATGGAAAAAGTGATGTGAAACAAGAATAAGAGCTAGTGTGTGTGTGTGTGTGTGTCTGTGTCTGTTGGTTTTTCTTGTTTCTTTTCTTCTTTGCTTGTGGAGTTTTTCTTGAACAATCCATGGGTGTCACAGCACGTTTCCTGAGGTGATGCTGAGCTGTGCTGCTGTGACATTGGTGTATTGAGTGCTCTGCTCCTTCTCCTGAGAGCTGCTAGTAGTCAGTCCTTTATGGTCAAATATATACATCTTCAAATGTGTTGTGTCTGGAAGCACATCCTGTGTCCAGCCTTAACCACTCAGCAAGGATCTCTAATTTATTTGTTTGTTCTTCCTCTGGGACTTCAGAAATGCTTTGTGAAGGTAAAACCCCATGTTCATGGTGGATTGGTTTCTGCTGGTCTGAGCAGTTCCTAGCATAAAAAGGGAAGTTTTAACTGAATTAAGCTTTTCTATCATTTAGCAATCCTGAAAAGATTGACTTTTTTGAAACTCACACAGGAGCACAGGTAGGTAAGCTCTACAAAGGCGCCATGGTGCTTGACAGGATCCTACTGAAGTTCCTACAATATACAATCAGAAATTAACTGTCAAAAATCAAGAAGTGCAAAGAAGATTAAATTTCATCTATTACATTTCAGTAAAAATATATTTTTCTATATTTTCCTGATTTCTTCTTATGAGAGGTGATACTTGATAAAAAAAGATATTTTTGTGATTTTCAAATTTTATATGTCACAACTACATCTCGCAGATGGGAAAAATAAAAAAGGCAGACAGCAGGGAAAGAAGTTTGGATGGAAATCACACAAAAATTGGTTTTGAATTATTTCATTCTTGAAGTATTTTTGTGCTAGTTGATTCCATGGTGGTTTTCCATTTGGTTTGTTTCAGGGTTATGTTGTTTGGTGTTTTAGTTGTTTTTTGTCAATAAAGGCCAAAAATCTGGGAGCTGCAAAGTCCAACTAAATAGTGTTTGCAGGTATGAAAATAATCTGCCATCAAGAGGAACATATTTGTAACTGGTGGCTGAGCATTTCAATTTACATTTCTGTGCTTTCCTCAAACTATTTCCACTGAGTAATCAAGACCATCTCAGTGTTATTGATCTCTAGCTTAAAAAAACCCCCAACAACAAAACACAAACCCCAACAGACCCTTATGTCACCCTTCTATTCTCTCTCCTCTTTGTTTCTCTTCCCATCCAATTTCTCAGCTACCATTCTGCATTCTAATGCTGCTGAGTTTAAACACTGAAGTACTTGAGTCTCTTGAGAAAACATTTTCTCACAGAAACCCAAGTATTTATAAAATGGGCTGATGTGTTGAAACAAACGTACTGGTGGAAGTGTCTTGGTTGTGATGTGTTTTCAGTAGAGCAGAGGTACAATTTTGATGGGCAGGCCTTCTTTCCCTCAATGCAGAGCATTGGGGAGGCCAAGATTTTGCTGTGATACTGGGGAAGCCTTGCCTACGGGTCACAGCCAGTTGGCAGCAGCTGGAGCTTGCAAGCTTTCCAAAGCTTCCATCTGCTGGAGGCCATGACATTTTTTTCCTTTTCTAAATTAGGAAAGGTTTTCAGATTGTTTTTTTCCAAAGTAAGAGCACGACACTTAAATCACCTCCATTTCAGACAGTATAATCTCCTTTTCCTCCACCATTCATATATGGATGTTCCCATGCTAAAACTGATACCCATTTTACTGATTAAGCTGGAAAAAAAGTTGAGGAAATGCTGATTGCTACTAGAATTTTCCATGTTTAGAAATCATACTTGTTCACAAAGACAATATCTCTTAGATGTTTCTCTAAAGAAGAATAAGGAAAAAAGAAAACAATACAACTTTATTCTAATATTCCCTAAAACTGTCAAACTAAATTGCAGCAGTTATTACTAAGATTTTTAAAAATCTGTTTAGCATTTAATTTAGAATTAAAAGGAGATTCAGTTATCCTGAATAGAAAGTCTACTCCTACCATGCACTGGAGAAAGATTAAACAAAAAACCCCAAAACACTGAGAAAATTTTAGACCATCTCTTTTAGGTTGTTTCTTCCTTCTTTATTCCAAGGCACAGCTCGTCCTAGAAAAGATTTGTTCTGTTTTTTTTTTTGTCTTAATATGATAACCATGATTTGTTCCCATCTCCCCCCCCGTCTCTTGAATGAATTGTGACTGCTAGAGTAATAAAATAAAAGGGGAAGTAATATCCAAAATTATGCATTTTTATCAAATTATGGCTTTATTAGTTGATAGGATATTTTATGCATTAATAAATAATGCATTGTTCCGGATTCTAGTCCCAGGATTTGTGCTGCTATGCCTTGAAAAGTGATAAAACATTTATTTTTTCCAAACTGATTTAGAAAAAAAAAAAAACAAAGTAATGTTTAGCCTCCAGAACCCTAAGAAATATTGCTCTGGTTAGGAAGAAAATATTTGCAGTATACAGATTTTTTTTTTCATTACTGTCTGCTCTGAAAAACAAAACAACCAAGCACACCCTCTGATTTCAAGTGTTCACAGGGTTGCACACTGCTCCCCTATTGGGTGAACCTTACACATCTTTTAGAATCATAGAATATCCTGAGTTGGAAGGGACCCACAAATATCATCAAATCCAACTCCTGGCCCTGCATAGGAGAGCCCCAAGAATCACACACAGTGCCCAAGAGCATTGTTCAAATGCTTCTTGAGCTCTGTCAGGCTGGTGCTGTGCTCACTGCCCTGGGGAGCTGTCCCCGTGTCCAGCTGGGGGAGGAACCTTTTTCTAAAATTGAACCTAAACCTCCCCTGGCACCACTTCAGTAGAAGTGCACCTGGTGGAGTCAGTGAGTTAGGGCATTCTCTGAATTCTTCAGAGAGGAATCAAAGTGCAGGGATTGAATTAAAGCCTGTGCATGGGTTGAAGTATATTAAGCCACTCACACATAAAATAGACGTTTAAGTAGAAGTAAATCAGTAAGTTTTAGTGTGAGATATAATGCTTTTAGTAAGGTTTAGATGCCAGAGTGGTAGTGAGAGTTCCAGGGAAGGTTGAAAAGCATGTTAATGTTTTCAGTAGAGGCTCCAGGATCATGGCTGTAGACAGTGCTTAAACATAATAGAGGTATAGTAAGAATATTGCTTACATTTTTCAGATAGAACAAGATAGGGTGTATGTGTAGTCTATACATAACCTAGCATGCTAAGAAACTAAAATTCTAATAGGTTAAGGAGTTGTGGTCCAAGCTTGCATCTTAGCTTGTTGGAAAAATCCTATATAAGAGTATGTATTGGGGAGAGTTAGTGCTTTTAGCCATTTGCTTATTGCCACTGCTTTTGCTTTTGTGCCATTTGCTCTTGCCATTTGCCAGGGCTTTTGCTACTGCTTTTGCCACTGCTTGCCTTTTGAGACTGATGTGTTTTGTAATAAGATGTGCTTTGTAATAAATAACCTTTTTAGCAACTATTAGCTGCTTGCTCATTTAAGATAACCCAACGAAGTTGGTGCCAGAGCACCAGAGGTTAGTAACCTCACAAGCACCTGCCCACCCTAGACACAGCTGAGCCACCACAGTGGTGGAAACCATCCTCAGTTTAGAGAGCACCACACAGATCCCTCCAGTGGCTGCAAGCCCATACAGAATCCTTTCTAACCACCTGGGCTTTCCCTGCTTCACTAACAAAGAAGTTTTGCAAATCTGTGTGATAAGGGAGACAGAGGGGGGGCAAAGCGCTCACTCCAATCCCTTCCTGCAGTCAGACATAACCTGTGGATGCAAAAGCAGAAATGCCCTGCTGTGCTGCTCTCTCCTCCACGGGCAGAACCAGGGACAGAAGTGCCATCAGCAAGTGAAAAAATAAAAGCTGCCCACAGAAACAACCAAGCGTCAGGTTCACTCAGCATCATCTGATAACCCCGCAGAACCGGTGATCAATATTCATCAGCATCACAGTTCTCCTGCTAGTGATAGTTAATGGGCTGATAATGCCATCCTCCTTGTAGCCAAATCCCATCAGGGACCAGACAGCTGGAGCGAAAGCAGAAAACTTATCAGATCTGGCAGGAGACAGTTTAGGAGGCTAAAATTAACCTTGAACCATTCACAGAAAGAACTAATTGTTTGTGACTGCTAGATTCCTGCCAGTGGCAAAGGTTTATAGCTGCATAGATCTTAACCTGATACTAGCTTTTCTGCAGCATCACAGGAAAATTTAAAAAATAAAAATAATAAAAAAGCAGGAGAAAAACAAGAGTTCTTTTCAACCCCTCTCCCATAAAGAAATATAAATTGCCTTACATATATTAGAAATTAAAGCCAAAGACATATGCATTTGTGCTATAATCATTCAAAGTGTTTCAAGGCTCCAGAACGTAATGTGAATTCATGAGCTTGACAAAGCCTTTATAATGAAAAAAAAAAAAAGTCTCTCAGTAAAGACCAAGTCTGCTTAATTACTTTATTAAAATCTTTGGTGATATAATTTCCTCTCCTTTTCCTGCCACCAGTATACAAGTACACATATTGGTTTTGGCTGTAGAGTTATCTTCTGGAAGTCAGTAAAATGAAGAGAAATGAGTGGGATAAGCAGAGGTGGTAACAAGGATGTCCAAGAGAGGGAAGATGTAATACTTGACAATATGCTTGAGCAGTAAATCTCTTGAATTTTGGGCATATTTATGTTCAACAACTATGCTCCATAGCAGAACTACAGGGCAAACTCCAGAACAAGAAAGAATCTGAAAACACAGGAAAAGAGAGAACTCAGAGCTGGAGGTCTGCTTCACGGAAGAAGAAAAAGAAGAGGTGGGAACACAAGATAAGTTGGAAAATGAGAAGACAGCACATTTAGTGCACAAAAGAAAGAGGAATGAAGAGCCAAGGAGTACTTGGTAGCTGGTGTTGAGAAAATCAGAACTTGTACCAGGAAAAGGCCCTAATTATGAAAAGTAAAATTAAAATCCTATCACAGGAGCTGATGCAAAGAAAACAAGAACTGAAAAGCAGGATTGGGTTAGAGTTCTTGAAAATATCAGGGAGGACTCTACTGAGTGTTCTTGGCATCAGGACAAGAACTTACACTGGAGTGGGTCACGACTCTCTACACTAGGCTAAAATGTGCAAAGAGGAAAAGGTTTAAGTTATATCTCTGGAATTCATCCATTCCCAAGGGAGGAATCTAAGTGCATAGCAACAAGAATTAAAAACAAACTACATGAGTTGGTTATGATGAAAAAATCTAGTAGGTATGCAGTCAGGTAAGAAGAGTTTATCTGGAAGGATTGACATTGTGTAGGTGTCAGGGATACTGGTCTGTGATGTGGATGACTTCAAAATGAGAAATGGAAGAAAGGAAAAGTGAGGTGACACTTCTGAGTCACTGTAGTATTGAAACCTGGCTGAAGAGGGCTCAGATGAATGAGGGTTCCATAGCAGATTATAAATTGCAGAGTAAGTAGGAAGGGATGTTAAAATATTTCTTCTGAGACAATTTGATGGTTCACTGAGAAACCCTGAGGGTTAAATATATACATGGATCAAGGATCTCTATATTATGACTGTAGATATGTCTAAATACTGAAAGTTATGCCCTCAATGACAGATTTAATTGCTAGATGTTTATCACCTTAGATTGAGGAAGGTGAGAACTGCCAGATCTCAGCTGAATTACACATCTGAAGGATATTCACAAAAGTGAATGAGTTCTTCACCCATAAGAACAAGGAAGATGATAGAAATTAGTGTCATTTGTTTCAACCTACCAGAGTGGTAAAAGAGAACAAGGAAACTGGTAAGTGTCTTTACTGGTCTTGCCCAGGGAGTCATGTGTGATACCTGATTTCTTTGATGTTTTTACTCAGAAATATCAATTAGCTGTAAAAAAGAGTAAATTGATGACAAAGTCAGTTAGCAATACAATTTTCATTGTTAAGGTCAAGCACTTGTAAGAGCAGTATTATCTCCCCATCAGAAGCAGCTTAGGCAGACAGACAACAAATTGAGTTTTCAAACAAATGTCTAAGTCTGCATTTGAATGGCAGAGGGTGTGTAAGGCAGGTGGACATCTATTTCACCTGTATCTCTCACGTGGGAAGCACACTGAAAATAAGCAGAAGAGTTAAACCTCTGGGTTCTGGTTCGTGGGATAAGTCTCTATTTGAGGTTACTCCATTTAAGTTGCTTTCAGCTGAGATGTTGTTTATGCATGGCAGAGGAACAATTCCTTCTATGTCCCACTCAGCACCAGAAAGATTGCCTGATAAAGAAAAGTAATAATGAGTTTATTTTCCTTGGCATACATTCAAAGGACCAAGCATTTTGGCCCTTTCCTGGACTTTTATTACTTCTTTCCACTACAAGCCAAGATCATACTAGAAAGTGTTGCAGTAATAATAATAATAATAATCCTCTGTCCAGAAAGAAATATGGCTGTAATTAATATTACATAATGGTAGTAGATGTATTAGATAATAGTTAGGGAAACTTAAATAGCTGTATTATGGAAACACTTCAAGCTAACCCTTTCAATCTAATGTGCAAAACAAAGAGACAACAAAAGTAAGATGTGAAGCTAATTAATGTATTGATAATTCAGAAGTGGAGATAGTATATAAATACCACTTTATATTCAGGGTATGAGTATGAAACATTTAATTTATGAATAATAAGAAATGTTGCTTTTTTTAGTAAAACAAAAGAGAGACACCAAGCCATACAGACACATTTCTTTCAGTATTGGCATGCAAATGAGATGCAGAGAATTAAAAAGGTCCAAAATATCACAGACAAACATTGAGAAGGCAGACAGAAAACACAACAGGAAGGCCTGGACATCAGTCAGACTTTGATGACAAACATGAATAGAGACAAAAGTAATTTGAAGGCCCCTACCAAACCTCCAAGCTAATAGAAGCAATATTTTCAACTGAAGAAATGGCAATCAATCAATCACTCCTCCCCAAAAACACATCATGCAATTAAAGCAAAGTTCATTGGAATTTTTTTTTGTCTTAAATTGTCTAATTAAAATTATTTCAAATTAATATGATTCTGATTATAAAGATTCAGATCAATTAATCATTTAGAATGGTTATGAGGAAAAATCCTCAAGACAATATGACAAAGTCCAGTGTTAATAAAACCAACCAACCAACCAACCAACCAACCAACCAACCACACACATCCACTGCCATGCTTACATTTAAAAGTGGTGTAATAAAGGAATGAATCCATTGTAGTGCTGTGCATGCAAGCATAAAACATTTCAGTAGTGTAAATAATGTATCATGTATCCCCTGGCTTTTTTACCATGCTCAAGAACTTGCAGAAAACCAAAGAAATTAAATTTCCATTGGTTCTGGTAAACAGGAATATATTTAGATGGCAGACACTTGGATTTGAAAAAATCCTGCTTCTTCTAACAGTTAGCTCTGCTTCTTTCTTGGTAGAAGTAAAAACAATTCCTTTCCTGTTGAGAGTATTTGACACTTACAAGCTGTGGCTATGACAATGATTGGCTTTTGGTTGGTACCCAAAATGAATTTCTTAATATTTTTTCCCAAATTGACTTCAAACTATTTTGTCAATAATGCTATCAAATCAAAACAGTGTGGATAGGCAAAATATTTAACTAAGAACACTTTTAAAAAGCTGAAAAAGCCAGTTTTATAATACATTCATCATTGAACACCCTCATTGCTGGACTATTTGAGGTTCTGTGTTGAAGTTTTTCATTCTCTTCTACTGCAGCTTCAAAATTTCTTATTTAACATTAAATAGCAAAGGAAGCAGGAACTGAAATTAAAACCTCTCACTTCTCATGCAAGAATTCTAACATTTTAGATGACTTTTCAGTTCCTTCTTCGACAAACAAATATTATTTCTTCTTCCACTCTGCCTTCAGTTTATTGAAATAGCATTGAAAATTTTTGAGATTTTTTTTTTCAGAACATACCAGGATAGTTTCTTTCAAAGTTTCTTATATATCATTTTATTTGTTCAAAACTATTTTGAGAATCTGACTAGAATTTTAAAGTAACATTGAATCAACCCAAACAGTATTTTTGTATCAAACTTTTAAATCACTGGGTTCTGCTCATGACAACTCATTTTTGTTAGTTATGTTATTTTCCATACTGCATCCAAAAATATCACAGCTGTTCCTGAGGGGGAACAGAACAAAAATAACCCTGACAAGTTCATTTTGAAGTGCTCCTCCCACAAGTCTATATGCTTAAATAGTCAAAACAGACAATTTAGCTAAATGAAATTATCAGGAAAAAAAATTTCTGCAAAACCAGTGTAGAACAGACATTTTCAAAGTATGTAATGACTTACATATTGAAAAAACTTTCTTCACTTTTACTGCTGATTTCTGCTGGCTGGGCTATACCTCTGCTAAATGTCAGAACTAATAGCAAGCAGTTTCAGACGTTCAAAGGCCAAAGTGCTAACAACAGGTTGCCTTCATGTTCTTTATCATTCATTATTCAAGTGGCTGCTTGTAATATTTAACCTCAGCCAAGTCATAACATTCACTGCAGAAACTCATTAGGGCTCATTATCTTATGACCACTAACCTGTCAGGCAGGGCAAGTGGCAAGGGCAGTGTACCAAGGAGAATGGGTTAAGTGACAGAGACAGCTAAAAAGAGGAAGAAGGTTTTTGCTGCTCAGAGAAAATGGCTCCTTTCATCCTACCAACAGCTTCACACTTGCCTGTGGGTCTTTTGCTGCTAGATCATCTAGGGCTCCTTCTAGGAAATAAATGCTTACGTAATTTTGGATTTCCCCCTGTTTTTAGAAGCCTGAGCTTAAAAAAAATAGGTTTTGGCCAGCAGTAGCTGTGTCCAGGTGTGTGCTCATATTTATACTGCAGAACCCAGGGATGTTCATTTTGTGATATTAGTTCACTTTTCAACTCCAGTTCTTCTTAACTGTAGAACACAAATAGAAGGCATTCCAGAAATACCTAAAAAAAATGCCCCAGAGGCTTTTGTTTTCCTTTTACTGTGCACACTCACATTTCTCCCTTGAGGGGCCCTAAATCTGCCAAGCATTAATGGCAATTCAGACCTACACTACACCAGCCAAGCACTTTGTGAGATCTTGGTCACTCAACAACCTTTTCCTTTTCTGGCCCCAGGTCCCCTTGCTTTTTGAGAAAGCAGAGTGGCAGCTGATAGCCATGGCTGGGCACAGGGCTCATCACAGCCACCATGTGCCACCTGAGTCCTGGCCCTTAGCCTCTAATTCCAGTTTGGCACCTGAACCTGCAAATATTGATTGGTGAAACATTTTATGATGATCATGTTCAAAGTTTAATTGATGACTCCTTAATGATATTACTGGAAACATTCTGTAGCTCATTTGGCACCCCCTAATCTTGGCACTTAGAGGCTTCACCTTCATACAAAGAAGGCCACGCTCCACAGAGGATTTCACACCTAGCCTTACAGATTCCAGCCACATACACAAATGCCTGCTGTTCTGCATAGAGCTCATTTTGCTCCAGCAAACTGGATGATCTAACCATCTAGAGAGACAAGTATATGCTTAACCATATATATACAAATAACTAGGCTCATAACTGGGCATAAAAGATGGAACAAGGATTATTAATACGGAGGAGGCAGTGACAGCAAAATATAAAACTGAAGTATAAGGAAATTATGATTTTATTTTACTGTCACTTGAAATTAAACATGCTTTTCTATTTTTTTTTTGTGACTAAGGGTAACTGTATTCAAAAGTGTTCATCATACTGAAAACATTAAGATTCTTTAGTACAATTACCATTGTTACTTCTACAGTAGTCTCATGCATGCTGGTTTTAATTCTGCAGTATGTTGTTGTGGGATTCCAAACAACCCAGAACTATTTCAAAGTATTTCTTTGAGACTTAAACTCTGATAACAGCAAGGGAACACAACGAGAAAGGTTCTACTGTGCTGGGAGCCCTAGCAACAGCATCCCATTCTCAAGAAGGTTCATCCCCTGTTTCAATATATCCTGATGCTTTATTGGTAGTCTCCACTGAAACCATTCAGGTGTAGCCTTCTGCAAATTCATAAAGACAGAATGTGTCTGGTTTCACAGACAGGGAATGTTTCCTTATTTCGAATGACAAAAAATGAAATTTAAATTGGTTCAGTAAGAAGCCAAACAATTCTACAGGGCAAATCTTTTTTTTATATGTGTGAAATGGATTTCACTAGAACAATGCACAAAGCCATACAGCAAGCTGTTGAAGGCAACTGGAATTAAAGAAAGGTTTGAAGCTGTTCACATGAAATGATCTAAGCAAAGACTAGGCAATTGTGTATTTAAATGATATATTAAAGAAGTAGATAAGCTTTGAGACAGATGCTTTATTTATGAAATTTATAATATGTCTTAATTTTCTCTGCTCTATATTATATTACCAATAAAAGGAGCAGGTTGTTTTTTAATTGCACATAAGCTGCAGAGCATCAGGAAAATATACCTTGTGTTCCACGTGACTCAAACATGATATATGAGTTTTCTTTGCAATTTTGCTTTAGTGCTAAGCACTTAGAGAAAATTCCTTGACTGTTAAGAGCCAGGGCCACAGATGGAAAATGGCTGCAAAGAACGAAATGGATCTTCACTGAACAGGGATGGAAGCCATGTAGGTGTTTTCTGCTTGATATTTTTGTAGGTAGAAAGCATACTTAGCTCTCTATTTTAGGCATCTAAACCACCCTGCCTTCTTAGCTACAGGGAGCAGTTGTATGGAGATTCAGGCCATCGAACCATAATGGCTGAGGGAAGGTTTTGAAGAAGCCTCTTTTTCTCACTATCTAGAGAGGAAAACCTAACCTAACACTGGATGTTTGCATTATGATGTGTAAGCTGTTGACATTGTGTACTACATCCAATCAGTCCAGATTCTAGTGATTCTACAAGCAGAGTCTCAAGGACTGCATCTAAGGGGTCCATTTTCATACAGCTGATGTTGCATACTACCAAGACTACAGAGAAACTCAGGAGAGGAGTCAGTGATCCACACCCACTTTCCTACGACATGAGCTTCAAAAACTTGTCCTCAGAGTCCTGCTCTGCTGCTGTTCCAGATGGGAGTTCTGCCAATAAAGCCTGGCAGCCCGTGCTTTTTGTGTCCTTACCCTTAGACAGTTCACTGATGAATGACAAAATAGGCAGCTCAGAAAGTCACCAACCACACATTTCCTTGGTGCAGTGGAAAGCAGAGGATTTTTTCTGTGGGTTCTACCTATACAATCAGCAAACTACAGACTCTGGCAGCTGCTGCTATCCCTGTGCTGTCTTGGATGGCCTTGCAGGAGAAGAAAGGCAAAGTATGCCAGGGTAGGCTTCAGGTTCTTACCTGAGCTAATTTGCTCCCTTGAGTTTCACAACAACTTCAGCATAATTGACACAGAAAGCTGCAGAAACTTCTTACTAATGTTTGCTTTGATTGGCTTTTCAGCTTTATAAATCTTAAACAGCCCTCATAAAGTTATCTATAGACAGCAAACATTTACTATAGTATATATACAAATTGCAACCTGCAATTGTCCAAAATGTCCAAAGAAATTTTGTGTCAAAATTTAGATGATTGTTCAGATTCTTTTCTGTATAGCATGGAGAAAAAGAGCTGATTTGTAGAGCAGGACACTAATGGAGTTGGCTTTTTGTCATAGTTTGTGCCAACAGTATCCTTTGAATACTTAGTGAATTACAGCTCTTTGGTTTTTTTTCAAGCAAATCTGCTGTCTTAAGAAAAACAAAGTTCTGTGAAACTTGCAGTATATAGAACTATTTCTTTCATTGTCTATAAATCAAAATATGTTTTAAAATTTAGATGTGAGTCATGCCAGATTTGAAGATGTTGTTGTTCCTTCCAAAAGGAGCTAACAAGAAAAAAAACAGATTTGAAAGATACCTTCATTAGAATACCTCTTGTAACAAGAAATGCAAAAAATAGTCTCCTTAAGCTGCAGAAAAAAAAAAAAAGAACAAAAGAGAACAAGAGGTTCTTTATTTATTATTATTTTATTTTGCATTTAACACTGAAATTTCTGTGTTTTTTTTTCAGGCATTTGAAGTCCAGTTCTCCCTCAGAAACATCTGAGATTCTTTGTACTGCCCAGACTGAGATCCCTGCTAGCCAACACTCAGGTCAAGGGACCAATTTTTTTTCTTTTTATGTCACTGATGTGCTGTGGTGAGCCTGGGAAAATCTGTGTCTTTGATGTGATTTGTTATATTGCAGACTAACATTAATGTGAATGTGACACACAGTGAAGACATCTACCCTACTGCATGTAGTCCAGATTAACCTGTGGATTCCCTGTTAATTCTGCTGGATGTATCTGGGGTATGTACCAGCTCTGCCATGTCCACTGCTCACAGAGGGAGCCTGATCAACTCTTCCAGAGATGTCTGGAACTGTTTCAGCAACATAGGGTAGTGGGAATTAGAATCTGTATTAGCTGTGCAGTTTAATGGACACCCCTTAGAACAAAATATGCAATGAGCATGTGGGTTTCCTGTGCTACTGATGGATGTTATAGAAAGTATGCTCTGGATTAAAAATGTTTTAGTGAATTCAATAATATCACAGAATGACAGAACGACTAGATTGGAATAGACCTCCAAGATCATTGAGTCCAACCCATGCCCTAACACCTTAACTAGACCATGGCACTGAGTGCCACTTCCAGGCTATTTTTAAGCACATCCAGGGATGATTTTAAAACCAGGGATGATGGAGGAACTCCACCACCTCCCTGGGCAAACCATTCCTGTACTTTATCACTTTTTCCATAAAAAACTTTTTCCTAATATCCAACCTATATTTCCCTTAATGAAATTATTCTCATTGTAACAAGCTAATGCAGCACCTCTTCTGTTTGGGAAAATTTTCAGGAATAATTTCTGAAAAAACTGGGAAGTTAATTGGATTCTCTGGACCTTTGATATTGGATTTCCAGAACAGTATCTATTGTAAGCACACTCTTTTATATGTTACACCTCACCGTTATATATCCTATCATTCCTGTTCTGCTTGATTTCAAGATTTTGGAAACATCCATTGAGTACAACATCTTGGAAGTGTCTTCTTAGATCCTCTATGCTGCTGGATTTTTCCTAGATAAAACTCAAAACACCTTGATTATCTATATACCTCAGATAAGAATTTTTCCAGTCATACAGAACTTATTTCTGTTACATCAACCCACGATTTCAGCCTCCCACACAGAAGAGCTATGACAGGGCATCAACTAGAATGGCTCTTTTTTTCTCTACTGTACAAAAAAACCTACTACACTTAAATATTTGAAGTTGTAAAGATACTTGAGTTAGTTTGATAAATATTTATTGTGGGATCTTGGTATATACATATATATATACACACATACATACATACATACATATATATATATACATACAGATATATATATATATATACACACACTATAGCCTGTCCTTAGTCTCTTGGTATCTTGGCTTCACTGTTATCAAGACTGAAGTTGGCAAGTTTAAGAGTGTCTATGAGCTGCAATTTATCTTCTAAGTTCTGTCATAGACATACATAACCTTAAAAATAAGAATGTTGTCTGTGCCTCTTTACAGAGGAGGCTCAGTTTCTAGCTGCTGCTGTTGTGACCTATGCAATGTGCCTGACAACTGGAATGTCAGAGACAACGTGAAAAGTAATCTTCTGTTATTAGAAAAACACATACAACACCATGTGATGAATAAAAAGGTCAAGCCTAGGTAAATAACAGGTAGCACAGGAGCTTAAGTGGTCAATACAAGTGGAGGTGATCAAACACACTAAACCCATTTTCACTCTACACTGCAATCTGACTTTATACTTGTTTTGAATGCTTTAACACGTGAAAGGGAAACAGTGGCTGAAAACCTAAAGAAATATGGGTATGAGTCAGGTATTCATTTAGACAAGTGGCTGGAATGGAGCTAACTTTCTTCTTGGTAGCTCATGCAGTGCTCTCCTGAATTTGGGACCAAGACAGTGTTGATGGCACAGGGATGTTTCAGCTGTTTCTGATCAATGTTCACTCACTAGGCTCTCTCTGTTTGCCACTCTGTCCTGCCAGTGAGCAGTCTGGGCTGTGACAAGAATCTGGAGTGGGACACGGCCAGGACCCCTGACCCAAACTGACCAAAGGGACATTCCATACCTTGTGGGATGCATAAAACTGGGTTAAACTCAGTAAAAACTGGGGAGGCAACTAGATTTTCCAAGGTAGCTGCTGCTCCTTGGAAAAGAGCTGTTGCAAAGTAGCAGGTAGAGCCTGACTGAGGATCAGTCTAGTATTAGGAGGCAGTGAGTAATGGCTTTTGCACCATTTGGGCTTTTTTTCCCCTGTCTGCTTCCCTTCAGCTGTCTTTATCTCAGGCTTCAGGATTTTTTTCTTTTGTTTTTCCATTTGTGTCCCAAATCCCTCTATGGGAGAGTGAGTTTCTGGTTGGTGTTTAGTTGTTGGCCATGGTCAACATCAACCCTCTACACCTTTTTTTTTTTTTTAAGGTTTTTTTAGACTACTATAAAATAGAAGACAACAGCCTAATTATACATCCAGTCTTTTCTCATAGTTGTTGTGGAATAATGTCATCCTAATTGCTGAGTGTAAAAGTAAAATATATTTTAAAATAAAGGGTTTTCAGCATTTTCTTAAACAAAAATGGTGGAACTGTATAACAACTATAGTGGCAACCAGTATTATCTCATATAAAAAAGGTCATTTTATGAGAGGATAAGGTATGTGAAGACCATGTGTGTGCATAAAATTTATTCACAGCTTCAGTTGATATTTCATATAGTATATTACTGAAATAATGAACCCTGTGCACTCAATTTAACACCTTTGACACCTTCTACTTCTTTCGCATTTTTCAAATTGGAAATCTTTTTATAGAGAGTCCTCCCCTTAAATTGCAGAAAGTTGACAATCCCATGTCAATGAAACCAAGACTTTCTGCCAAAGGCACAGACGAAGGACAGCAGCAAACCTATATCACAGTACATCTTTTCCCATTATTTCAGGGATGGGCACAATTTTCAAGGGAGTGAAAAAACCCCATCAAACATTTGAATATGTCTTCAAAATTCTTACTGTTTTCAGATTTCCCTCCCTTAACCCTAGCTTCTCTTCCCACAGCCTTCACAATACAAAGTGCAAACAACAGAATAATCTGATAACTATTAGCATTTATATATAAGTATCTTATATATTTGTATATGCATTCTTATCCAGGTGAGAACTCCCCACAGCATGAAGGTCTAAAAATACACTTCCCACAGAATCATATAACCTGAAGAAAATTCACAGAGCAACCAAAAAAAAAATCAATCTAAATCAAAGACTCTTTATCCTTAAATTTCTGAATTAGGCAGTCTGAAATATAAAAAATTATACAAAAATATAAATATAATATATAAAATATAATATAAACATAAAATAAATATACTATATAAATATAATATATAAAAATATATTAAAAATTAAATTTTTTTTGCATGTTTTTATTTTTTCCAAACAGTTGAGCATCCCTAATTTATATGACCAAGGCTTAAGCTGATGGGGAAAGGACAGCTGGGTTGACTACTTTGCTTCATTCATAGTGCAGTTCTCTCCTCCTCCCGACATGTGAAACATCTCAGTGATTTTATGTTCTCCCTCCCTTTCTCAAAAAGTACCAATGAAAATATCTTCCCCCTGACAGAGCAGATAGTTAATTTTAAATTAAACAGCTGTGTCCAGGCACAATGAGCATATATCTCTGCTGCATAGTGAATGACTTGTAACTGGAATTACCAACGTTTGGGGGTTTGACCTCCAAACAGTTAATTAACATTTCTCTTAAGTGGGTGGTATGAGACTGATCCTGCCAGTGATAATGCAAGAAGGTTTTGCAGTTTGAATCCAGTTCTCAGTGTGCAATGATGGCAATACTGGTGGTTGTTTAAATGAGCTGAGTACCTAAAGGACGTTACAGCAAAGACATCTTAAAAGTAATGGAGTAGTTGAGTACTTTACTTTCACACTGGATAAAAAGACTTTTGGAAGGCAAGAGTCACTGCTTTACTGGATGAGTAATTGCAGTCAAATTTTCAAAACATGAAAGTTTAAAAGTTATTTCGTAGGACAGAACAAGACTTTTACTATGTGATCTACTCCATGGTGATAAAGCATAAATAAAATATTATGTTGGTCAGGCACATAGCAGGGGCAGAAATTTTGAGCTCGGATGGAACTCCCTGAAATGCTTCAGTTCCTTTGGCACAAGGGGGAAATAAGTATCTCTGCAGGTCTCAGCTCCTCAGTAGAGGCACCTAAATCAGTCCAGTTATCCATCTGGAAGCCTCCAGTCACCTCTTCACATGCAGGTAAGAAAGGACTGGAAGAGACTGCAACACCAGACTGGAAAATGCTAGGGGCAAGTTAGATACCTGAGGTGGGCAGGCTGGTTCCTTGCCCATTTTTCTTCCTGCTAGCTTGTGTTTATTCATGTAGTTATTTTTTGTAAATTGCTCAAGAAGTCATGTTATCAACATTTCTTCTTGTCATGTGTGAGTTAAGTTCAACTTTAACTCACCTGTGTGTAGTATAATACTAAACAGTATTTAATTTAGCTGTACAGAACTGCAAATCACAAAACAATGAATCATTGTTTATGTAAACCAGAAAATCTAGTTCTGTGCTGAGAATAATTCAATCAGTCTATAAAAAGGACTGTCCAAAAATAGCTTCTACTCTCTTCATATTTGTTGGAGTTTTCAAAGGACTGTTTTTTTCCTTTTATCTTCTGAAAATTCTGTTATGAAAGAAAGGTCAAAATTTCTACTAGCAGACCAATTGAGAAAAGCTCATGACCCCCTCACCCCTCTATTTGTATATGCTCTCTTTTTCAAACAATTCTCAAAAAAATGTATTTCTCTGAAAGGAGTTTTAAGAACATGCTTAAGCATTTGGTTAGTCTCTGATCTCATTTCTATGTTTTTAAAGTCTAACTTCAGGGTTAAATCAAATCAACTTTAAGTTCAGTCAAGCACTTGAAACCAAGCAGCATATTTCTTCATATGTCTCTGGGCCTCTACATGTATTAATTCCTTTAACACTATTGTGGCTCCTCATTCTACTCACTCCAGTGTGTCCAGACCTCCCCACTCCTGCTGTGTTGGGCTGCCCAGAGCTGGACCTTCCAGGTGTGTCTCTCCAGTGATGAGACCTGTTGGCAACACTCCTCCTTTTGCAGACCAGAAAGCTGTTGGCCTTGTTTGCCCTATTGGCACAGGTTGGCTTGCTGGGCACCAGAACCCTCAGCAGCTCTTCTGCAAAGCTTTTTTTCTGCTGCTGGGTCCCCAGCCTGTGCTGGTACATGAGGCTATTCCTCTCTATTCAAGGGGCTTCGCTTTTCCCTTTGTTAAACATCATGAGATTCTGGTTGATCTGTTTCTCCCCCTTCTCAAGGTCACTATCAACTTGAACCCAGGTCTATAATTTGCTTTTCTTGTAATGTACAGCGGAGCCAGTTCATGAACTCAGATTTAAAACCCAATCCACATCCATCATGAGGACCAAAACTTAATTTTTGTTTGAAATAGAGCTCCTCTTCTAGGGAAGTCTTCAAATGTAATTGCCACTTTCCAGTAATAAGTGAAAACTAACAAAACTCTTTGTCAACTCTTTGTCGTCCCCTAGGCTATAACCCTTGACACCTGTGTGAAAAATCCCATTTCATTTTTTGCTAAGAATGCATCTGTCTTTGGGTGGCAGTTAGCAAAATTTCATCTTTTACACTGGAAACCTGTGTATTCTCAGGTTTAACTTTGCCATATGGAAACTCTAGCCTATGGTCAGTTGTATTTTTCTTTAAGTCTCAAAATATTTGCTGAGTTTCCTGTAGCCATCATGGTAAGATTTTGGAAGTAGAGAACAGTACCATGTCCTGGTAGTAGCTACACTGATACTAAAATTCAGTAGTAACAGAATTAGGGTTTGTTTGCCTTATTGTATGTGTCTAGTAAATATTTAGATGGTATCTTGCTTAACCTCTATTTGCCAATCCAGATGGGTATTCATCTCTGGTAGGTCCTTTGCCATATTTTTGCACCCTGGTCTTGTGATCTGGGTACTGATCAGCCCTTCATACAGCACTAGACACCTGTTCAAGCAGCTGAGTTCTGCTCAGTGTCCTTACACAGTTCATCAGTTGATGCATGCATTCACTTTAGCATGTTAATCTCTTGATCATAAAATTCCATGAGAAATTATGTTCATCTAAATATTTACCTCTGGGGTTTTTTCAGAGCAATTCTTTTTCCCAGGCTAGCAGCTGTTATTCTGCTTGTCCTACAGTCTCATTCTTTTTCTTGGCTTTGGTAGTACACTTCAGTTGGTGCTGAAATTTCCACTTTGCTGAGCAAATAAGAATATCCCCTAACCATGTTCTCCTTATGGTTCCAATTTTCTCAGTCTTTGAATATCAGAAAGTTGTATAATAACATAAGAAAACTATTTTAAAGTTGCATTCCAAAAGCTAGAAGGATCTAATTTTTTAAAACGTCACTTTTAAGTGATTTACTCCTTATGATTATAGGTAGAGACATACCAATCATCCTTTGAATGGAAGCATACTTCTTTTATATCATTCATTCTCCCAAATGATTTAGTGCAGTCTAACCTTTTAGGTGCCTTACAGAAGTCTAAATATGTCAACACCTTGTGTAATCTCACTCTGTTTCATTTCCTTTCCCTCAGTTAAAAGAATTATAGAGTTCCCTGTTTACTGGACATTTTGTCTTTTGGCTTTGATTTGGTACATACTTAAAGAAGTGTACATCAGTGTTAAGACTGTCAGACTGATGGAGTCATAGAGATGCAAGAGATTTATTTAAATGAAAGGAAGAGTGGATTTTATTCTTGCTGATGCTAATGGACCAGTACACTTTCATGAATCATAAAAGAACAAAGTGCCCTCGTCTATACAAATATTTAGCAAAAGTCTCCATAGATGGCACCCTGGGGGTGCCTTGAGGGCAAGGAGAACTTAGAAGCTGAAGAAGGAAGACCAGCAAAATGCAATTTGAGCTGCACCATCCCACTTACTGTGCCAGGCTAGGAACTTGAAGAGGATTCCAAAATCATATGAACCTCCTGAAAAGATATCCGTGTTTGAGATCAATAGCAAAGATTCCTGCTAGGAGGAGACCAGGGAGAACTATCTGTTTCTGCTTAGTGGGACTGACTTTTGGATTCTGTGGGCTCAGCAGAACATGCAGAAGGATTCTGAGCTGAGGGAATATTTATCCATCTGTCCCTTGTGTACTCTTTGTGTTCTAGTGGGAACATGTCAGGGAATGAAGCTTGGGAATATTGTCAAGTGGAACTTTGGGCTCCACTCATGTGGGAGATGACTCATTACTGTTTGATTCACCCATCTCCCAAATATTTATTTTCTAGCAAAAGTTAAATGTTAAACTCCTAAATTCGTTTTAGTATTAGCATTGCTATGTCATCACCAATATTCCTCAAAGTTGTTGTTTCCTTGTTCATTAAATTCTTGAACTCTAAGAAAAACCAAAACCAATCAACCAGAAAAAAAACCAAAAAAATGAAACCAACCAACCAAAAACCTCCAAATCAAACAAAACTACAAAACCACAAACAAACAAACAAAAACACACCACCATCAAATGCAAACTCCAAATCCAAGCATAAACAATAGATGTTGTATAGAAAATATTTACTATAAACTTCATTTTCAAAAATATTCTCATGTTTGGTTATCTTTGCATAATTAAAAAGCCCACCTAGATACCCCCATAACAGGCACTTAAAACTAAAGAGAAACAGAAATATTTCCATTAGAGCTATAAGCATGTAAGTGACAACTAATTCTATTTTAAATTTTATAGGAAAAATTGATGGTAAAATAAAATGTGACAGAAATTCCACATAAAAATATATGTTCATTTTTTACACATATCCGTTCAAATCAGTCTATTTCTATGTACTTTAGATGGAATAATTTACTACATTTCTCCCATTCATTTAGCTAGTGCAGAAATGGAATGATAGTGCCTTTTACTCCACTATCTAGGTACAAATATCTGGTTGGAGTGTAGATAGAGATAATTTAAGCCACAGTACTGTTGGATGATGGAAGCATGAACAGGACAGATGCACAGCCCCTCCAACAGTACCCAGCTGCTCTTTTCCTCTCAGTGCTAAAATTGTGGCAGTTCTTCTATCCTTTACTTCTGGCCTTTTCTTCTAGCCTCTTACTGCCTTAAAAATGTTTCCACAATATCTTATTCAGCTAAGTAGGTGTTTTTCTTTAGTCCTACTGTACAATCAACCTGCATGAGTAACTGTCTAAGAATGTTTACAGGGCATTTAATCAGCACGATATACTTACATTTATGAAGGTAATAGGAAATCCCCTGTGGATTTGTATCTAATTTAGTCATCTTTAAAGCTCAGTGTATTTACTGGTGCAGCTGGGGATTAGTAATGTCAAAAGATTCTCAGCAGAGAAAGAAAATTCAGCACCTTAGCTTTCTAAAGCAAAAATTCCCAGGTTCAGTAAGGTCTAACTCATCTGCTAGATCAGGGAATTATAGTCATTGTGTCCTGAAAAATTTGAAGACGATTTTTTCTTTATGGATAGAGAATAATGAAAAGGTAGGTCTTGAATACTTGATATTGAAAATGGAACCTACTTTCTCAGCACCGAGAGAAAGAGGCTGCCCCAAAATTTAAGAAACAAGCACCAACACTGTAACAAGACTGAAAAGGCCTCCTTGCTATATCCTTCAAATCATACCTGATCTGAGCTGGCATGGCTAGCTGCCAGCCATTAGTACCACATACTGTGTTTGGTCCCTGGATCTTTTATGCTCAAACTCTACCTATTTCACCCTTACAGAGATTAGAAACATGTATCTGAAAACATTAAAAAATAGAAAAAAAAAAAAAAGAAGCTCTCTGGGATTAGCCAGAATATTGTGCCCACTCATTTTTTTCCAGCTCGTGTTGGAAAATGGGAGCTAAAATGTTGTTCTAACCTTTTGATTAAAATGTGAAATATCATGTAAGGATTTCTGCTGAATTAAGTTAAAAAAGATGCTATAGCATTACATCATACCACAACTACTGATACAATGCTCTAAAGCACAGTCTAAACTTACATTTATTGTCTTGTTGTTCTTTTTAATTTTTGCAATACTAAGTCCAAATGCTTTGGACTGAACCTTTCCCTTGATGCTCTGGGGAAGCCAGTAGCTTTCATTGCTATTTTTGCTTGCAGGCAGATTCCATCTCTGGTATTACACCACATTTTGTTTGACAGAATGAGGAGTAGACCAGATTGCTTTGTAAAACTAACACATGGAGAAAATTTGGTTTGTGGTACCTATTTTACCAATTTTTAAACAACCAGCTAGGTACTTAAGCTCATATTCAAGGACTACTGGTGCCATTAGTACTTCTGAGGAACTTAATAGCAAACACTTAATTCTCTGTTAAGTAAAACCTCCTGTATCATAGTTGTAGTAAAAGTGGGGAAAGGGAGGCAATAACAGTGCAGCTGTTCACAACCTAAAGTACAAATTGCAGAATCATCTGGGGAAGTGGAGAATGGTCATGTTGTAGTTTTCATATTGAAAGACAGATTGCATCTCTGAAAGCAGATATATTTGTACAGTTCTCTTGCTTTGATTTTATATCTGAGAAAATAAATATTTATGACCAAGACTGATCTTCAATAAATAACCAATATAAGGCTCAGTTCCTGAATGAAGTGTAACTAAATTCCAGTTCATCACACCAAAAAAAAAACCCAACAAATGGGAAGCAGAAACTTTGAAAAAGTCAGCCAAAGCAGAAACATCAGAAAACCAGCTTTGACATATGATGCCTCCATTTCCAAAAACAACTAGAAAGTTATCCAGTATAAATTATCTCTCTCACAGATGTCTCAAAGGGAAAAGCTGTAATGATCATGATGCTTAAAAATAACAAGTCCTTTTTTCAAGCTCCTGGCTTCTGGATGCAAGCCTCCTTTCGCATTTCCTGGCCCTCAGGCAGGCTGGCTTCAAAGCAAGTTCTGGCCAAAATTCAGAGCATCTTAATAGATGGTTTAAAAGATGCCAGTGCAGAGGTCAGTTTGACATAACTTTATAACTTCAGTGTAGATAACTTTCCTGTAAGTTAGTTAAGCTCCCTGCCCTGAGATCCAAATGGCTTATCCACACTTAACCAGCTGCTATGTTGCACATACCTGGTGTTTTTCATGAACACTTGCACTTGGCAGTGGGTGTCCTAGACTGCAGACATGCATGTCACAAAAGCTGCTGCAAGTGGGCACTAGCTGGTGTTTTCTTCCTTGTGACTGGTCCCTGCACAGCATTGTCAGGACCACACTGTCCTGGTTATTCTTCTCCAGCTGCAGGGCTTCCCAATGTAGTATCCACTTGGGCAGGAGATGCTCAAATCTGCTGGAAAACATCCTCTGCATTCCCTCCCTGACTCTGAAAAGGCAGCCTAAGCTGAGCCATGGTACAAACTGCAGCAGAGTCAAGGATATTCCTTACTTACAGGGGAAGCAATAAAGAGTGAGATTGGTACTTCTCCTTTAAACAGCTGAGCAGCACTCCCCACAAAGCAAACACAGTCCTGTTTGCTGTGATGCACAGGAAGAGTGGAGCAGAGCACAGACAGGGAGCACTAAAAGTCACCCTAGAGCCAGCTTTGCATTACGCAATGCTGCAGTGCCTGTGCTGTAAGGGTGACTGAGCAATCTTCTAGATGAAAATCAGCTGTGAAGAATAAAATGCCAGCACAATTTTCTGATGGTTGGTTTTCACTTCTTCCTCTGTTCTTGTTTTTGCCTTTATAAATATTTTATGCTTAATTGGTTTATTACTGGGCTTATTGTTAGAGGTGAACATGAGGCCAGAGAGGCAGGGAAGAATTAACTGCTGGTCCTGCTACTGGACTTGGTTGCAGGTTTCCTAACCAAGAATTTACTTGCATTGATTTAACTGATGTGATAAGACACACCTGTCAAACCTTTGAAAGGTGACTGGTGACTTTGTGTACTACCCTGAAAAGGCAGCAATTAAGAGTGATGAGGGCTGAGAAACAAAATTCTTTCAAGGTCTCCAACTGCACATGCAAAAGGACCGAGGTACCCATTTGAATTTCTTTAAAAATCAATATACATAATATTAGAGCTATGATTTAATCATGGCATGACTGATTTCTAGGCACTGCTCAGATTTGCTTATCTCTGAACCACTGTTTTTCTCTTTCCAGTATGTGGCTCTGTATAATAAATGTTGTCTGACTTCCTTTATCTTGGTCTGTACTATATTATCCTGCCTGAATGCACTGGGAACCAGAACGTGCAAACTCTTAGGGTAAAAAATTGCATCAGAGGCAAGATCCCAGAGCAAGTATCCTTCAAAGACTTGCTGCAACTATGGCTGAAACCAAGTGGATTCCTCTTACCTGGTGTTATGTAGGTTGGGATGAATAGGTGACTTTTTCTAGGGTTGAGATTAGGATGGAGAAAGACAAGACCAAGGCAGGTTCTTGATGGGATCCTATGGGCATGATCCTCTGAACTGCTTGGCAGTGTCACTGGGGAGTAGTGGATGCATATAACCGGATGCCTGCTCATATTAAAGTTTCTTCAACCAAGTTTTTTGCAGGCAGTTTCCTGGAAAAGGTCCAGTCTAAATGTTCAGAGTCAAAAAGACATTGGATTTTCCTCCCTCATAATATCCAAAAATAAAGTTGCATTTCTAGTTCAATATTCCTGCATTTTTTGAATGGCCAGTGGGCAAGTGCCCAGCATTTTTTAGAGGATATCTGTGATCCAGAATCCCTTCCTAGTGCTGTGGAAGCACATGGTCCTTCTCTGCTTCCCCCTCACCGGTTATGCATCCAGATGTGCCATGGGCATAGGCCATGAAAGATCCCACAGTTCTCCCTGAAAAGGTTTCAGGAGCAGAATGTAGCCCTTCCCATCTTCCAGCACAAGGTAATAAGGGAAGGTCTATTCTGAAATTTTCAGAGACTGTGGTTTATTTGGGTCTTTAGTGGGCCTTTGGTTCTTTTGAAGCCATTGGTTTCAGTTTTGCAGTTTTGTTTTTGTTTTTCTAACACTAAATTATAAAAATCTGATGTACTTTGATGAAAAGTCAACTCTGGTCTAAAGGACCACCTTTTGAAAGCTGTTTTTTTTGGTGGTTTTTTTTTGGGTATTAAAATAACGTTATTGTAAACATATGCCAGCTGAAAAGAACGGAGCAGTGCAGGCAGTGTGTTTGCCTTAAGTTAAGGTGTGCTGGCATTTGATGTGATTCTCTGGGCCAGGAGAGTGAAGGTTCTGTGCTGACCTGAGTGCACTGGTACCTGTCCAGATATGCCTGCCTGGAAAAGACAGGACATGCTCTCTTGGAGGTAACACTGACAGTCTGGAGCTGGGCATTGGCTCCTTGATGACTGCAGCCAAGGCAAACAGAGTGCAGGCAAACACTGTGACTCGAGTTTCAAACCAAAGACAGGTCTCTGGATGCTTTACTAGGAGGGTGATAGCTGGTGCAGGGACTGAAAGAATCCTAGGGTGGTGAGACAGAGAAGGGAGAAACTCTGCCAGCTTGGATGTGTGTAAAACATTTTGTTTTCTGCATTTAAGCTGAAAAGACTCTTAATCATTAATGCTTCATTTGAAAGGTTGCTGTAGACTAGACCAGTGTCCTGGTTGCACAAGACATCAGGCTGTGCTCCACCTGATGAAGTTGCTGCTCTGAGACCTACAGGAGCCTGCAGTAGGAGTCTCATTTAGGAGAGAAATCAGGGTTGAGCAACAAAGAAACACACCCTGAAAAAAGCTAGAGGTGATCTTTCTCCCTGGACTGGTGAGAAACTGATATATTTTGTTTTCACTTCTCAAAATGATGTGTTGTTTACCAGCTCACAAGTAATTGTAAAATTTACAGGGAATTTCCAGAAGTGTGGGGGTTTGTTTTCCATTCTGGAGTGGAAGAAATTTTGAAACAACAGGAATGAATCAGTTCCACCGCATCCTTAATCAACAGAAGTTTTATTCTTCATAGGCACTTGGGTGACCATCTTTGACCTTCTGAAAGAGTGGCTCAAAAGAAGGGCCTTGAGGAGGCTTGCAGACTAGGGAAGATATGATCTGTTAATCACTGTCACCTAGTTCTATTCTTGTGCTATGTTAGATCCAAACAGTGAAATGTCAGAAGGTCAAGAAGCAATTTTAAGCAGTAAAATACATCAAACTGTATAGTCTGCTAAAATTTTCTGATACAGATGAATGCCTTTTTTTAAAAGCAGCTATCAAATGCACAGCATGAAGGATAAATCTCATTTCCTATGTGTTTTGATGAACATGTCTGCAAGACTAATATCTGCTATTACAGCTTTGTACTTGTATGATATTTTGCAGATAGGACACAGGGATATTTTTTAACAAAAATCATGATTCAAAATACACAATAATAGAGGAAAGGTGGTTTAAAACCATATTAGAACCAAAAAGTATTTATTTTCCTTATTTTCCTTTTTTGTTTGTTTTCAAAAGTGAAAAGGGAGAAGAAATCTTATGTTTATATTCCAAACTTCTTTACCTACTCTAAAGACCAGGCCTAGAAGAGCTTCATGTAGCTTTTCATTTTTTCTTGTTAAGAAAATCCTAGCAAAGCAGAATAGTTTAGGAGCTGCCTGGAAGATAATGGTCATGAAATGGCAGTAAAAATAAATGTGATGATGGATGTTTGCTGAGTAAGGCTACTAAAGAGACAGGAAGGAATCAAAAGTGCCCGAAGTCATAGGTGGTCTCTTCTATTTGAGCATATGCACCCAGCTCTGACTGTTTGCAGTGGTGCATGGCTGGAAACACAGCCAGAGGATTTCACCTTTCTATGCCTGTCAGTCACCAAGTCAAAATTAGTTTCTAGGCTCCCTCTACAGTCGATGGAGAAAAATCGTTACCTCTGGAGGGCAGGCTCCCCTATTCCCTCAGGATATGTCTTCTCCAGGCTTAAAGGTGACTTGGCACAGAATGAAGTGAATCGACTGAAAACCTGAGCACATTAACAGTAAAGGCTGGAGTGTGGAAGTGGCCATCTCGGCTTCTACCTTTTCATTCATCACTTAACTATTTTATATATTCATTGAATAGAAAAAAGATATTTCAGTATTTTTCAGTGCGTTCAAAGATGCCTTCTATCCTCTTTGACCAGTTCCAGCCATAGGTAATAGGTAATATTTCCTCTTTTACATCGATTCTAAGGTTTAAAAAAAAACTCATGTACTTTTTGAGGTATTGAATGTCATTAAGTGAAGCTAAGTTCCTTCTCATCCACAACCTCAATGGTCCTTTGAGGATTGTTTTCATTAGCTGCAGTTAATATGGGACAGCCTACAGCCTTTATGGTGCTATTTTCTACACTGCACTGGCCATCATATTTGGAAAATACACCAGAACTCCATGAGTTTTATTCATTGTAACCCTCCGCAGATTTAGATTTAGCTTGTTCAGTCTCTCTCTTAAGCTATTCCTGGCTGTGACCTCATCTCTGTTGAATGATAAGTATTTGTTCTATTTTTCTTTTTTTTCCCCCTTTTTATTGGGGAGGGGTGTAATTATTTTTTAAAAAGGAACACTACTGAAATCATTATTATCTCTTGTTAAGGACTGTGTAGTAGAAGGAGATCTTCAAGGAGATCTGAGTGCTATATTCATACAATAGACAAGAACAAGTTGTTCCAGTGACAAATACAAAAGATGAATGTTAGGATAACCTTTGTGATAAAGACTCTGTGTGAATTTAAATAAGAACTAAAATAAAAGTGGGGTCAGACAGAAGGCAATGAGATAAATTTTCTCATGTCAAAACATGCAAAATTGATTCTTCTTTGGAGATCTAAATTAATATGGATCTTGCAAATGTGGTAGCCTGTTGCAAAAAGAGGGAGGGAGGGAGAAAAAGACTGTTTCTGCCCTCTAAAATGGACACTTTCAAAGTCAAGGTGCAAACAACTGTAAGTAGCTCCTGAATTAGTATTCACTGCTCCTAACTCCAAGTGCTAAGCTCTGCCAGCAAACACTGATAAACAGCGACAGAAAATGGACCTTATTAACTCTTACAGACAGTCTCAAAATCAAAGTAAATAAGTTACAGCACTCCAGAATTTTTTTTTTTGTAAAAATCAGAGAACAACTACTCTTGCTACATGTTCTTAGCACTACTTACTGAATAAAAGTCAATAAGTAGTTGTGAAACAGCTTTGTTTTCACAGGGTGCATGATTGATTCTCTGTTGCAATGTCCCACCACAGCCACTGCGGTTTATGTAAAAATGTCATGCCACAGTGGTATTGAAAACATACAGGTATAAGCCACTCTGGTTTGTTCCATACTTTGTCCCTAAATTAAACAAACAATAAAACCCCTCCATAATCAGGCTGTAAGGACTTCATATTTGTGAACTTGGCTTTGAAAAGGCAATTTTTCTTAACATTGTGTATACTAGATTCCAGTTTCATCACTGCTGCCAAATGTTCTAACAGAGCAAAGGCAGGACTGGAGCTCATACATCAAGAGCACTGCAGCTCCCTGGTAAGATCCCCAAACTGTGACATACACAAGAAAGCAGAAATTGCTTTATTTCCTCCCTCTCATTCAACATTTTTTTTTTACCTCTTATAAGATATTAATGCTGACATAAAAAGTTCCTCGAATACAGTAGAGAGTAAAGATTTAATTTTTTTTTTAATGCCTCATAAGATAGCAATTGCTATCTCAGGAATAATTTGGGGATCACAATGAAGTTCTTATAGAAAATGCATTGTACTCATAAATAAAGACAGACTATTAAGTGATGCAGTACCAATAAAAAAAATCATAGGAGGGCTTGGGATTGTGGAAACTAAATTGACACTTCAAGCGCCTGTGTGAAAACTCTATGATGCATGGTAGAGAGGAGCTTGAATTTTACTCAAGACCACCAGCAGCCATGCTCAGCTTTCACACTACTATGCAGGCATGTCCTAAAAGTGTAAGAAAATGAGTGTTGAGCTCTACAGCTGCCTTGCACATCCAGAGAGGCAGGCTTGCTCTGCTCCTTCTCTCCCACGTGCATCTCCACAGGTTTGTCCTGCCCTGGAGTCAGTACAAAAATATCCTGGGGGAAACCTGAAATGAGGCCACAACAGCCCTCAAATCCAACCCTAGCCAGTCTCTTCGGTCCTCTGGCATAACCTGGAAACCCAAGCTGCTTTAATAACTAAGCACATTATTTTCTGGGAAGGTGGTTGGTGTCAGTGCCATTTACAATGTAGCTTTATCAGGGGCACATGCAGGTGTAATACACCACAGACAATCTGTCTATAATGTTGTAAATGTAGTAAGCTCTTTATACCTACAACAGAAATGTAAAAAGGTGTGAATAGATATATAGATAATATATTAATCTCCCCTTCCTCAAAGCTACTAGGTGTGCTTTGGGTGCTTTGCTCTGCTACTGAATAATTTTCCACATTCTTTTCCATCATGTTTCTAAGGTGAAAAAGATTTTGTCCCCAAAGTGGCCCTCTCCACTCAGGCAGATGAATAAATATTGATATCCCCTGCCTGGCTGATGAACAGCACAGCACTGCAGCCAGAGTTCAAACTGTAAATTTATTGAGGACTCCCATAACAGTTCAGATTTCTAATAAACTAGGTGTGCATATGCTTTACTTATGCAGATTCCCTCAGATCCCTTTGCCTTCACTCTCTTTGACACATTGGACAAAAGGCTATTTTGCATCTCTTTCCTCAGAAGTAGCTATATTTTATTCTCCCTGCATCCCTATTTCCAGAGACACCCTGGCATAGCTCAGGTGGGTTTTAGCCCCACAGCCTGGTCCATGCCCTGGGTTGAGCAGGATGCCCTTGCTCAGGATGAGCTCTGTGGGAACTGAACCAACTGAGATAGGAGACATTAACCTAAGGCTCTGGGAAGCTGGGCTCTGTGAAAATACCTGGAATGTGACAGAGTTCCATCACACAGCCAGTGTGTTCCCTCACTCTGGAGTCCTTCAGCCTGGCGGCTGCAGCACAAGCCTGTCTGATGGGGCTGCCCCATGGCTCCTCTTGTGCAGATCCTGGTGGGATGAGACTCTTCCTTGGTGACCTTGTCCGCACACAGGAGTGTTTCTAGCCAGCCCAGGCATCACTGAGCAGAAATTCAGAAGCTCCCCACTAAGATGTGACTTGAGCACCGTTCATGGGGCTGTCCAGGGAAGGATTGAACGGTGAGGGATGAGAGGGGTCCTTGATCCAGCCCTGCTGATGAGGCATGCCATGAGATTGTGGTTCCAGCAGTGGAGAGGCTGCCATGCTGTCCCAGGTGGCACAGCTTCAGATCTTCTCATTCAGAAGTGGCCACACTGCCATGTGCAAATGCCTGCTGGCTTTCTGCCCATGTGCTTATGGAAGCACCCAAGTTGTGTGTATGCAGACAGGCTGAACGCAAACATATAGATACTAACTCTCCAAATTCTATTCCTACTTACACAGGAATAGTTCTAGCTTTATAAAAAAATGTGATTCATTTAGATTGTCTATCTGCTTTTAACATTATTACTCTCAGTATAAATCTTTGGTAAGGTCACCAGGTGCCCCAGTTTCATAAGCGCCCCATTTCCATAATGACAGCCATGGAGAAATTAAGGCGCTCTAGTTTTTAAAACTGTTGGAAAATCTTCTGCTACCTTGGATGGATAATTATAAAGCCTTTTTGAAAGAGAAAAAGGATTGTCACAGAAAAGAGAGGGGTTTTAAGGTGACAGCAAAGTAAAATAGTAATTTTGGCTTTCTGTTGAAAGTGCATCAAACTCTCCCTGATCATTTACTGTTATGTTTTCCTGCCATGCCAGGTTGCTCATATTCACATACATTTCAACCAAAAATCAGATTTAAATGAACAGTAATTTTATTCACTGTCAAGATAGATAGTTACAGCTGTCAAGAAAGCTATCAGGTTTTATTCCACCTGAATTTTTCCCTAATGCTACTGTAGAAACTGAAACCAGAACACTGATCAATGCATCTTTTGATTTGCAATGAAAATACTTTTGCTATTTTTTTCTTTCAAATTAGTACTTAATTTATATGACACTTACATGCTGAGCCAAACTCTTGCTTGTTCTTCCCTGGTTTCATCTAGCAGGTGAGTGAATCTGAAGCAGAGAGTGAATGGTGCCAAGTTACTGATGGTGTCAGCCCCATTTTCTGTAGCTAGCACTGGGTCTGGCTGCTATCCCAGGGGTGGACTTTCAGTAACTTCCTGCCCACGGTCAAATTCATAAAAATCAAAGCCAAAGGCATGTGAAGAAGAAAGAAAGTGTTAGGAATATGAAAGCCTGAAAAAGGCTGTCTGTTTTCTACATAGTCATGGATGGATTTACATACCTTTTTAGAACTCCCATGCTTCTGTTTAGATGTCTTCATCAGAGCTCTGAAGCAAAGCATCTGAGCCAAGCAAAGAGCCTAACATCTGGCATTCAAAAAATTCAAGTATCTTTGAAACTATATACAACAGCAAACCTTATTCCTCTCTTTGCCCTTTTCTTTTCTTTTGTATTTGTTTAACACTTTCCCTAACAGGCAATGACAATAATTATTACTTCTGTGGATTCCTCATTGACTCCCTTAAGTCAGTTTTTACAAGTTGGTATGCTCTCCACATCTCCAATTATATCAAGGTAATAAAGCAAAATTCAGTCCCGTTCTGCCAAACCCATTATTTCATATCATTCTTAATCAAGTCAAAGCTCAATGGCAAAACCAAAATGGACCAAAACCTGCTATGCCTTTTTTTTTTTTTTTTTAATAACAGGACACACCAATGATAATCTGTTAAATAGCAATGATGATGTTGAAATGTATAATAAACTATAATGCCATGATTAAATGAAACAACATGGCTCCAGTATGTTTCATTTGTTCACCTTATTTCTTAATTTCAGCTTTCAACTGGTCCTGCATGTCTGTCCTTCAGAACTTTAAATGCTTTCTTTTTCTGAATTTGATTGGATCCTCCCATTGCAAGGCAGCTCCTTGTGCATGTCCAGGAGTCCTGCAAGCAGATTATAAGCCCTATAAAGGTGTTTCTTCAACTGAAATGGAAAAAAATCCAAACAACCAGATTGCCTCATAGCTTTTGCTTTGAAAGGGAGCAGCAGCATGCTGCTAGTTGCCAGTGCTGTCTGCACAGGCTGCTTCATTAAAATTCTTCACTTTCCTAGAGAGGGTGTGGAGATCAAACCTAAGGGATAAAAATTCCACAATAACTAAACAAAATTTAGTTCCCTGATGGGGTTTAATATTATTAAAACAATAAGCATCACACTGTGCTCAACAGCACTTCAACTAGTAAAACTAGGCTATGGAACACAAGACATGCCTCCAATGCAAAACATTTAAATTTAAAATTTCAACAGCAAGTCTAGGACAGCACTGCTGTGGAGGTTAGACTGTTGTCAGTCTAAGTGTGCTAGTAAAGATGGGGAAAGTTTACTGACATGGCCAAAGTCTGTCAAAAAATACATTTCATGCCCTCCTCCAGGCACAACCATATGATGGAAAGGTCGGTCTCACCACTGAACATGAATCCTCAATCATGTTCTAAATCCTGAGTTTTTCATGATGCAGCTCCCTGGATCCTTTCCCAAGTACCAACATGGCCACAGCCTCTGGCTCCTCTGAGGCAGCAGCTGCCCCCAGCCCAGAGCTCTGGGGCTGCTGGGAGCATCTCACAACACCCAGGTCAGCAGGGAGCAGTTTTCAGAAGGCTCGCCAAGAACTGGGAAGAATGATGAAAGCAGAAGCAGCAAAGCAGCAGCAGTCTCATGGCTCAGCATAAACACATTCCATAGGGTGTTTGCACCTTGAGCACCTAATAGAGACCTTAGGTCTCCATCCAGTAAAGTAGTAGTGGGAAAGATCCACTGAAAGCAATGACAAGGGCCAGAGGTGGGAAATGGTGTTATAAATGAAGAATGACTGGAGGTAAGAGCTCACCAGGTGGGAAATGGAGGAGCACAGCACAGGTAATGTGCTGGCTGACATCATTGTCAACAAGGAATGGATTTTCCCTGTCTTCTCCAGTGTAAGGAGGACCTAGTGAAAGCAGTAAATTGTATATTTAATGCATTAACCAAAGAAAAAGAGACTATTTTTCACATCTTGTACATTGGATTTTACAACTGGATATGATGGAGTTAAACAGTTTCCATGATGTCAAGAAACAGTTGGACAAAACTGCATTAGTGACTCACGAAGGCAAAGACTCTATCCCTGCACAGGAGGTCACTGAGCCACAGTTTGCAGAGACTGGAAGAGCATTATGAGGAAGTATTTCTGAGCATATCAATATTGTTAGATAATTATTATTGATATTTTTTATACTGCTAATACATTTCTAGCCCTTCCAGGAATGCTGAAGGACAGAGGGCTGGATAGACTTTTCTTGGCCTAACCCTTCTTCATATTTTATTTTGAGTACATTATTAATGGAATTGGAAAAATGTAAAGGGGAAACTGATAGTTTAAAATATGTGGAAGATACAAGGGCAGATTGTTATTGTTGTTGTTGTTTAAAGTACAGCCCACCATGGCTCTTGTGAAACTGATTTTCCATGGTTTCAATCATCTTGGGGGCAGCAAAAATATACAACTCTTTTGCAGCCAGTAAGTGCTGTGCATAATTTTCCTTGGCTCTCTGGAACATCCATGATTGCTTTTGACAATTCGCTGGTCTCTTTGGGAACAGAAACAATTTCTGACATACCAAGCTGTGTCTAATAAAAGGGCCCCATGATTTTCTATCATATGTCAATTCTGACTTCTCTGGCAAACAGAGAATCCTTTGATTAACAGCAAAACCATCCATAATGCATGGAATGCACTGTGGTACATACCATGAAATACTTGTTCTATAAAGTCACCATGAATAATACTATTTCATCAGATGACTTTGGTCTCTCTGGTTACAGAAAAATTATATATGTCATGTTAAAAAATCAAATGTGGTCACTGTCGTCAGGATATCATTGTGTTATAAATACAAGTAGGATTTGCAGCCCACACATCAGACAATTAAATTCCAGCTATCTTCTTTTTGTCTTTTTGAGAATGGAGGCATACATTTCAAAGGTCTGAGTTTTACTTGAACTTAAGCAGAAATCTATTTTCTGTACCCGAATTTACTCCTCTGATTTATGGCATTGATTCAGGCCTCTGAGCCTTTCAAAACACCAGAATGTACTCTACTTTGCACTTCAAATTACATAACTACATTGCCTGTAGCTGCATAAGCTTGGGGTTGATTTTTACAAATTTTCTTGCTTTCTATAATAGGAATGGGAAGGTTAATGACATCTGAAACAGTTCAAGTTACTGCATTTCTGAACTGAAGTAATCTATACCTGGCCACACTATGGTCTTTATACAGTCAATAACTTTTATGACAGCAGCTGTCTGTTGAATCTGGAAGAAGGGAGCAGAGTATATTTGCCTGTAATTACCATTGAGCAGTACATTAAACAGAATTTCTGGTTACTATTGTTCCACTCTCATCCTCCATTTTTATGTGAAAATGTTGCTGGAGGAATTATATGCACCAAACAGTGTGCACTTGATGTGATGTGAATTGATTTTCCTCCAATTACAAAAAAACAAGTCTAATATAGAAAAGGGAACTAAACCAATTTCATCCATTGATGAACATTTTTGGGTGTTTTTCCTTGGAAAAGTTATGCTCATTTCTACAGAAAGCAAGAGATATGCAGAAAGCAACTGATAGTCTGGAAAAAAATGCGTGTGTTTGCTTTTTTTTTTTTCAGAGACTAGTTCTGTATCTTTGTTAGTTTGTTTTTTGTTTTGGATTTTTTTTAATGATTCTTATAAGTAAAACCTTCTGGCAAAGATGCAATAGGTAATTTATTTGTTCCCAGGTTAAAGAAAACATTAGTGTGAAAAAATAAATAGAACTTACAATTTCTCCTTGAGTTGAAAAGTGCATATTGCTTTTGCTGATCATACTTCAGAAAGACACATTATCACGAGCTGTAGTAATTTTCTAAAGTACTTTTTATTGTAACCATTAACTGTACTGATATCAGAAACAAAGTAGAGGAGGAAGGGATATTATTATATTACTTTTACAGTAATTTTTCAGATTAGAGGTATGTGAATTTCTGACTTCTGAGACGCTGTATGAGCTTTCAAAAAAATTTTTTTTCAGTCTGTAAAAATATACTTGAGAGCAAATATCTAGAATAAAGATTGCCTGAACTTCTGCTGAAGCATAAATAAAATAGCCGTCTTCAAAAATTAAATCAACTTTTGCTTCGGTGAATTGCAATTCATTGTTAATCTCAGTGGGATCTGGTCTGCAAACATAACCTTTGTGAATGTGACATTGTACTTCTTGAAGACAGGGATGTTTGGCATACTTGGCAATTTTTCTGACATGCACCTATTTGTCTGTTTTTATTTATCCTGCTCCTGATGTCTGTTCCCATTCTTCTTGCCCACGATTCTTTGGTACATGGTGTGACCTGTACTTGACAACTCCTAGCAAATTACAGTCTCACATTTTAATGAAGTACCACACTTACAGAAAGAGATGGACAGAGCCAGAAGGAAGAAGAAGGGTGTGTGGAGAGCAGACTGGCTGGTGTGACTGTGCAGCTGTCATAAACCCACGGAGGCACACAGGAGCCTGCAACCTTTGGAGCTCAATGAGTGACGTTGGGCTGGATGGGACCTGGGCAGTGGGGGGACAAGGAATGACAGTCAGCAATTCATCAGTCACCAGGCAGAGCAGAGACAGAGGCTGTGTAGCAAGTCTGTGTGATCCAGCATCTTCCATTGGTAAGAAAGAAATAAAGTTCTTTCATGGTTTTGTTGTAAAATGTCATCAAAATGTGACGTTTTCGCTATGGTACACTGAAAAGTTGAGGTGTCTGCCCTGGCCCCCACAGCAGCTATTTGTTTCTTCAAACAGAATCCTTAGGAGTGTCTCACTTCTGCAGTAGAATTACAACCTTCATACTGCAGTGGTGGTCAGCAGAAGGTTTTCACACCAAGACCATGCTTTAAAACCCCAGAGAGAAGCACTGCTGGGGCTCTGAATAGAAAATGCTTAAAATTCACAACCCTATGGACTGAGTCTCAGAGTGAGGGAAGAGCTGTTTTAGTCCTTCAAAAACACCATATATATTCTAAATCTGTTTAAAACCCCTCAAAATGTTAGCTTTTTTCCAAGGGAAGTCCATGTTTCCTGCTTGAAGTTTGCCTGGAAGAAACTACCCTTCAAACAGTTTTAAGGACATGCTGTCTCAATGTTATTCACCACAGCTTCATGTGGATTGCACCTGGCAGGTGTGCCAGGAAAGGTCTTGGGTCTAAAGTGAATGACCCTGCAAGAAATCCCCAAGTTTTCAATACCCTGTAAGAAAAGCATAATATGAATTTTAACCTTAATGTTGGATTTTATATAAGTAAATTTCAAATTAAAACATAACTCTTCATAGAATTAATTCTTTAAGAAAAATTACACTAAATTAAACAGAGATATGAAGAAATAAATATTAAAATTAATTCCCACTTAAATGTATATTTATCTAGAGAGAGAAAGAGAGATGCCTTTCACATATGTACATAACAAACCTGTACAACCTTTACCTGTGAATATTCACATGTGCATATACACATACACATACACATACACATACATATACATATACATATACATATACATATACATATACATATACATATACATGTGTGTGTCTATATATCTGAAACAATTTATTTTGAGTTCTTTTCAAGCAGAAGGTTTAACTTAGGTACATTCTCCTATTATCAGCTAAGGGAAGTTGACAGCAGCTTCCACTTTGCTGGAAGTTGAGAGATGCCTGATGAACCTTTGTGGCCTCTGATGGGACAAGGCATTAGCAGCTCTTTGTGTTGCCAGCATGGCTGAAAGTGGTTCTGGTTCTTAGTAAACAAGTTCTGTGCAGCAGCTATGACAGGGATGTAATGAGGAAATCTTGTTTATCATTGCACAGACACCTGAAGACAGGGGGTTGAACTCCTGCAGTAAAGGAGCTTGTCCTCATCATCTGGCCATCTAAGTGGTAAAGACACATGGATTACTGAGGAATACTGCAGGTACACTGTATTTAAAGTTTGTTTTACCATTAAATGAAGTATTGGTGGATGATTTGAGTTACAACCCTCTGCAGTGAGGCCTTATAGAGACGCTATTTGTTTTGGTTTGAAGTATGTAAAGTGAGTAGGTAGCTGTTGGAATTTAGACGTAACAGATTGTTTTCTGCCTTCTTTGATGTTGATATCCTGTATAGACCTCTAATTAGCTATCAAACATTTGCCTATCTGCCCAGTGGATTCTGCACAAAACTCTAAATGCTTCTTAATGATGCATTTGTCTAGGTTTTTATCATATTTCTAAAGCCTCTCTCATTCCCATGAAGTATGGTTTTCAACATTAAGACTGAAGAACAAGAGAAGTGAAAATAAGTGGGTAGCGAGGCTGTCTTCCTGACAGGCTGCACTGCCAGCAAGAATACATTATTTTAGGGAAAGTAGTACTAGGATGCTATGGTCAATAGAAATACCTGGAAAGCAATAGCATATCAGTGCCCATTCATTTTAGACATGTTTCATCACAGACATTGCTTGTTATTGCTTTCAGCAGCAAAACCACAGACATTTTGTAATAGACGATATTTTTAACACTGTGTGTTGCAGATAAACCTACAACCTCTTCTTTTTTTTTTTTCTGTAGTAGCAAAACAAGTGCAACAGCTTGTTGCTGAACAGAATAATTATATCTCAGAATAGTGCATTTAATAAAGGCAAAGAGGTGGAATTAATTTCTGGAGAAGATGTATTTAAATTATGGCAATATCAGGAACTGAAGGATTTTCCATCTCTGTCTCTCTGACAATTTCAGATGGTGAACTGAGAATCAAGTTGTTGAATCAGGTGGTGAACTGAGATACTGACCTGTAACCCACTGTTCCAGTTAAATTCAGTAAAGCAGAATGCCTGGCATCCAACTACACTAGACACCTCTTGAGGCCCCTTCCAGCCTGAATTATCCCACAGGGAGAGGAAGGCCATGTCAGTGCCTTCCTGGCATGCAAACAAACATGGGTTATGGGCATGTCACTCACTATTGTAATTATGATCACTTTGACATTCTCTAGACCCAAATCTCAGTATTCTGAAATGAAAACATCTTCCCAAATAATGCTTATAAATATCATTCCTACAGGAGTTTTTGAAGTGTCTGTTACTTAGTTTCTGTTATGAGTTTCTGAATGAAAAAAAAAAAGTCAGAAAAATAGAAATTCTGAGTCTATCTTCAGTGTCTTGGCAATGTTCCTTAAAATACCTCTACACCCTCCATAAAAATGGAAATGGCACTATTGGCATTAAAGCTGCTTCTTTATCTCAGAGTAGTGTAGGGAAAGAGAGACCAATAAGCCTTGAAAAGAATTTTGCAATTGTTTGTAACAAATGCAGGAAATGTGAGGGGAATGAAAGTTGTTCTGCTATGTGCCTTAATACCAAAGTCCTCTTTATCCATAACCTTTTCCTTGCAATTAGCAGTTTATTATGCTGAGAACGAATTTCTTCTTTCTGACTTTTAACCAGCCTAATTAAACCCAGTCATTAATGTAAAGACTCTGTATGAAAGAGACACTTCATACCTGATCAAACAATTATTTTGGAAGGTGCTGATCCTCTTATAACTATTCAGTATATTTTTCGGCTGATTTGAGATGTGACAATGGCACAGCATATTAACAAAATAATGGAGATGAATGGCTATGAAATTTAAAATTATATTTCCGCTCTGTTGCTTCAATGAAAACTATATAAAAAACTGTATTGCAATGATGACAGGAAGTATTTGTAAAATTTGCATGCTATTTTCATTGCTTGCAATGAAGGTCTTAAGTTTTTAATGGAAAAAGTGTAGTAGACTATTAGTAGTCTCTTTTTGTCCTTATTTGTGTGTAGCATTAGCTTAAGTCTTATGTCTGTTAGTTTTATGTCTATTGAATAAATAACTCAGTCTGTAATAGACCAAATAAACCATTTTAAATAACTTGTGAGTGAGAATGGGTGTTGGGGTGCTCCTGAATATAGCTACTGCCTGCTGCCAGAGGCTTGAGCAAAAGGCAAGGACTTATCTAAAGCCCCACATCCATTCCTAACACAATTTAACTAAATTGGTCACTGTGATATTGGTTTGCTGCCAGGAGAGAGGACTGGGCAGTGAGGAGATTCTCTGTGTCAGTAAGGCTGTCAGAGATGGGAACTCAGGATGGCTACAGCAGGCTGAAAGTGGGCAAAAATTAACACTGAGTTTTGTCTGGGCCTTGAACTTGGTGAGGTCACATAATTCTGACTGAATTGGAAAGGCTTAGATGAAAATATAATTGTCCAAAGAGGGTGACACTGGCCATGGTCTGTGTATAGGAAAGGATTACCACTCCTTTCAAAGCTTCTGGCCAAACAGCAGGGGTGGCTACAAACCTGACCTCCATACAGCCCTAGGGGTTTCTCCAGGCATCTCCTTGGGTGCATACTATCCAGAAAGGGAGGAAAATAGAAGAAAAAAGGCTTGATCTATATATTCAGAGAGAAGTGTCCTATGAACAACTAGTGTATAATACCTTTTAGATACTATACTTAGTATATCCCTGCAGCAGATTGTCATGTTTTATGGCTCCCAGCTTCCAGACATGAAAGGTTTTGCCAGTTGCATAAATCCTGCCTTTAGAATAAGATCCTGGTATCTAAGGTATTGCCATACACTTTTATAAGTAAGTTTTTTGATCTTTCAAACTAATGAAACTTACACAAGCAGAGAGAATGATGCATAGATTTAGACACTGTGTGTATCTTTGATAAGGAAACAAGCTGAATGCTCCAGCATATTGAAAACCAAACCAAAAACCTAAAGAAGGATATTATTTTTATGCTTCAGGATTAACATATACCAGCCAGTAGGAATTGAGAAAGCATTTTCCCTCTGAGCAAATAAAACATCCATTTTGTGGACTTTACTACTAGCCTGTCACATGAAACATCTGTTACTGATCACTGTCACACCTGATGGTACCAGACATAAAGGCTGTGGGGCTAGATCCTGAATGCTCACACCTGATTTCATACTTTCTGATAAAAGAAAAACAACTACATTGCATGAAATAATGTAAGAAAAAAAACCCTCAACTTTATTTTTGAGAATTGGTTGGCTATTTTTATTCAGTAAAGCAGCAGGGAGCAGTTGTGAGTTTTTTCGGCTTTCTGCCCATTGTCTGCTCCTATCAAGGGCAACACAAGCCCCAAAGAGCAATTCTGTCAGCTGTGCATGTGTGTTATTTCCAGGTTCTGAATCCAGTCTAGAATAATCCTTTGCAGTGTGGGAAAGAATCACAATAACCATTGCTTAGGGAGAGCACATGAAATACGGAAAAGGTGAGCACTTACCAAAAGTGAAGATAGCAAATCTGTATTTCTTTTGAAGCATCCCCAGCACCAGTGAAAATGGGGAAAGGGTGACTGGAAAAGCATAAAAGAGCAGGTTGTTATCTGCTCAGCATTCTTGAAAACACAGGCCCTTAGGACATCCACTCCTTATATGAGGAGTCCAGATCTGCATGTGTCCCATCCAACTCAGGGACCATTTGCTACTTTGTGATTAGATCTGTGCCTCTGCAAAAGTTTCTATTCTGCACATGAAAAATATTAAACTTTGGGGTTTTTTTGTGTTTTTGTTTGTTTGTTTGTTTGTTTGGTAAGGAAGGAAGAAGACAACATACTTCTAAATAAAATCAGAAAAATTAATAGAATCATAGAATCGTTAAGGTTTGAAAACACCTCTAAAACCAATAATTTTGACCCTTAATCCAGTACCACCATGTTCTCCACTAAACTGTGTCCCCAAATGCCACATCCACTTGCTTTTTGTACACTTCCAATGATGGTAGCTCCATGACTTTCCTGGGAAGCCTTTTCCAGTGCCTGACCACCATTTCAGTGAAGAAATTTTTTCCTTAGATCCAATCTAAATCTCCCTTGGCACAATTTAAGGCCATTCCTTCTCACCCTGTCACTTATTACCTGGGAGAAAAAAAACCTCATTTCAGTCTTCTTTCAAGTATTTGTAGAGAGCAATATGGTCACCCCTGAACCTTCTTTTCTTCAGGCTAACCAGCTCCAGCTCCCTCAATCCCTTCTCATAAGACTTGTTCTCTAACTCTATTCCATTCTGTTCCATTCTTCACAAAACTTTTAGCTTTGGCAGCATTTTCATAGGATTTATTTTGACAGAATGAATGATCAGCTAGAAAGTTCCATACATGAATGGGTAGTTATACCACAAATTATGAAAATTTTAGTTGAAAAGTAGATGAAATTCTGTTGAAGATTCCTGCTGAAACAATTAATGTGTGGCCAAGGATATCACTGTGAATGGCTTATGGGAACACTGCTATGTACTACATTGTTTACAGCTCAAGCATTCCTAGAAAAGAGCACCTAATCAAGTAAATGTTGAGTTTCTGATCATTTAAATAGTAAATGTTCCCAAAGAAACATCTTAAAAGGCATTTTGCCTTCACATTGCCCCAGTCCATTCTACTTATAATCCAACAGCAGTTGATAGTTCCCACCAAGGTTATGATCTGAAACAAATGGTGAAAAATGAGATTTTGAGTGATAATGAACAGTTTTGCAGTCTTATCTTCATCAGCTACACCCTGCCTGTGTTTCTACACTTTAAGATAGGAATGCATTTTCTTTATAGATTGAGTACCTTCACCTTCCCTGAGGTTCATGTCAATAAAGGGTATTATTTAAACAATTTGTAATGCTACCCCACTGGTCAGTATCTTGAGTGCCTTACTTTGTAATTTTATCATAATCTTCTCTGCCTCTTGTACTGTGCTTTCCATTATCTGTGGATGAGATCAGATCCCCTGTTGGAGCTGTTGCTTGCTGGCTTTCACCATTAGCAGATTACAGCTTTCATGGGTGTGCACTGCTGGAAGTTATCCACTGGTCACACCTTCACTTAGGTTTCTAAAACCTCTGAATGTGAACTAGTCCCTGCAGCCTCTGTCTAGAAAATCTTCTTCAAAATCTTCTTTTCATACAGATGTCTACAGCAGTGGGGAGGAGTTGCCCTCTAGAGCTCTTACTCCTCCACACTGACTAGTGCAGCTAAAGAGAGCCCTTTTGATCTGACTTACATATCTGCATTTTCAATGGTCAGAGACAAGTGAGATAGCCTTTGCCCCAAAGATTATTTGGTTTGAAATATGCTGTTTGGCTCCACTGATCATGTCATACCTTTACGTTCATAATTAAACACACCTCGTGGATTTGGATTCCAGAGTGAATAGCCTTAATTAAAATATAATAGTAAATTTCCTCCATACTTTGCTATTTATTTTCAATCTGCTTTCCTGGGTTTTGGAATATTCATGTACAAAACATGGAAGTAGAGTAAGTCAGTCAGAGCTAATTAATTTGAGAATTAAGAGCAGAATTTCCTGGATCACCCATAAAATATTATTGTCTCATCTCCAGTCACACTTCCTCTTAGCTAATACTGCCTAGAGACAGTCAAGTGCACAGATATTATGAGTAAACAGCTGCATGAGGTACTTCTAGCAGTGCAGATCCTATTTGCTTATGTCATAAGGCTGAAGTAGAGACAAGAATGTGTCCCAGAAGACAGCCTCTGCTAAACGAAACCAGGGAGAAGTAATTAGAAAGTGAAGCTTCTTATGAGCTCAATTCAAAGACTACTTCAAATTTGCAAACCTTATCTCCCTGGCCAGCACAGCCAATGGAGAGAAAGAGCTTCATCCAGAGGGCAATTCAGAGTATGAAAATCTTTATTCTCAGTAAGCAGAGGTTTCTCAGGCTTAAAGACAGCCAGTAATTTCTAGTAACAAAAATCACCTAGAAAACCTGTCCTCATAAGAAAAAACCGTTTCAGCACTTGTTACTGCTGTACCTGTTAAACTGAGTGAGACTTACTCCAAAGAATAAGGTCCCAGGAGTATGCAGTGTCACAGTGGTTAAAAGCTGCAGAGTTGAATGCAAACCTTCCCATCCTTCATCACTCTTAATCACTTTCTCATTTCCAACTCTGCTGAGTAACACAGAGAACATTCCCAACTTTGTGTTTCTGCTGGAGCTTTCCAGTCTCCAGCTGATCAGCTGACATTGTTTGGATTCTGGCACTTATAAAACTAATTTTATAAAATTAGGGAGATATTTCCATGATTTATATAATTTTAAATATTGTTTTAGGCTTAGATTTTGGAACATTAGACTGCTGATGCAGATAGTAAGTTTTATACTTGCTTGTCGTGAGAGAAATGCCACCAACAACTTAATCTTCAAATATGCTGAAAATCTAGTAGGCATTTTCATCTGCTCATATAACAATACACTTATAAATGACAACAACATTTTTTTTACCTGGGTTAATTACAGCAACCTTTATGTGTCCCTTCTGGCAGACTTCTTAGCCTCATTTGTTAAAAGAAGGATTGCCTTCAAAGACCATGCTTTCTAATTTGCTGAAGGGCTGTTAGATGAAGATTTTACCACGGGGAGATTAAGAAACAGTTCTTTTGCAGGGTAAGCCAAATGTAAGGACATGATGCATCTTTGCATCTGAATGTCTGATTGAATACCCAAATCCTGTTTCTTCTACTCTTCTCCTACTTGTGATCTGAAAATTTGTGTGGCTTCAGTCCAGTCATGAATACTTTTTTTTTTTGGTTAATTTTTTTTTTCTGTTCTAATAATTCAATCCCTACTGATTTGGTTGCCTATAATAATCCATAAAGACAGCAAAAAAGCAGTGTTGGTAGGTGCATATGATCCTGATAGAAATAGATTACACACCAAATCATTACTCAAAAAAAAAAAAAAATTAGATGCAGATCACTTATTTTTATTGATAATTTTAAAATAAACTGTGAATTTATGTAAGATGGAGGCATAAATAAGCATGCCAAAGTGCAGTAGTTTTCAGCATTCTCAAATCAATTTGATCAATAGTTCAAGATATTAGAACAAAATAAATCAATGGTGTAAAAGTAGCGCATTAAAATTTATTCTACATGTACATTCCTTATTAAGGAACAAAACAGGTTTATGATGTATGTTTCTGTGAGTAAATTTTACTGAGCTGTAGTACACCATTAGCAGACATTTGTCAAAGGCATGTTCTAAAGCCTTGAATTTGGCTGCATATAATGCATTTGAAAATGTGTACTAAATTTGGAGAAGAAAGTATGCAAAATGTGCATTCTAGTTAAAGCTCAACATTTATTATTTTATTGCCACAACTTCCTTGGGTTTTACGGTAACTTTTTAGACAAATGCAGGGAGACAATTCCCTACTCAAAGCACTGCTAGAAAGTCTATGGCCATGATCCTGCCACTGATAGCACACAGGAGGAAAGTTGCCTCTAAATTGAGTGTCCTTGAAGACAAAGGGCAGTTTGAGGATGAATCAATCAGTCCATGAGCTTTCATTTGAAGTGCTGTAAGCCTTAGACCTTAGCTTTGCTCCTCCTGATCTCTTACTGTTTCCTTCAAAGGCTGCAGGATGAACCTACATTCATACAGAGTACATATAAAGAAATAGAGGTGAGATAGAGATAAAACACAGAGGAAGGATTCAGCACACTCTCTAAGCTCTCACAAGAGCCAGACATAATAGAGCATTATTGTTAAGGAAGCAAAGAGAGAAGAATTATGGCCTAGAGATGGACTTAGAAGGAAATTTTGATCTCATGGGAAATCTGTTCAGATCTGTTTCTTTTCTAAATTTAAACAAAAGCTGAAATTCTAATTTTTTCATGGACCAACAGGAAATTCAATAGGATCTCAGTTCAGGAAACTGAAATTTCCTTCTCTCAATAGAATAAAAATTATTTTATAGAACAAAAAACTGCATGTAAATGCCTTTTAGTGTACATTAATACACATTATGGTCATGTAATAATATTAACTAAGCTTAATGCAATTCTGATTTTTAGTTTTATGAAGGAAACATTGTAAAGCAGGATATTGATTCTGATAGATTTGTGTTTCAAAGAACAGCTGTTTTTTCTCATCAGTAGAGTTACAATAGTTCTAGGTCCTGAATCAATCACTGGGGATCTTCTGAGTGCATAAGGAAAAGAGACTAAGACATCCTCCTTCACCTGCTCCATATTTGAGCATAAGATCTGAATCCATACAGACTGGCCAAAGCTGGGCTTGACTGTGCTGGGAACTGGCCCAGCCTGGACACCAGCCCAGCCTGGAAATCTCTGGGACAGAGTGCAGGGGTGCCTCCCATGAGCACAAGAGAAACTGGAATGTGAAGTGCTCTTTCATGCAGCACATGGCTTTGAAAAATCCCTTCTTAGCAACTATGATAATGTAACCAAAACTGATGCAGCAAAACAGCCAAATGCTGATTTATTTTTAACTCTGCTGTTACTCCTGGATGTCTCAATGCCAGTTCTGTACTCTCCCTGCAGGCACTGCTCCCACAGAGGAGGCACTGTTGATGGTATAGCCAGAATTAATGCTCAAGACCACTTCCAGCTTGCTCAGTTTATTGTAGAAGGAGTTTGGGGAGGTCTGCTGTTAGCTTTAGAGTACAGTGCTTACTGGGTGCACCTGCATTAGTGTTTCCATTCAGGCTGGAATTGAGGTTTGGAAAGCAATCTTATAACTTCCCTGCGTATTGCACCTTGGTTCTTGTCCAGAAACTATTCATAGTACTTAGGCTCTGATTCTCATGTGAAACTAAAACAAAACAGCACTCTCCAGTCAGTGATCAGACACCAGGACCAAACTGGTCCTTATTAGAGTTAATCCAAAGAAAAAAGCTCTCGAAATGCAGATAGTTTGGATATCAGGTCTCCAGCAGCAATTAATGCTCTGGAAATATATACCACAATACTTTCTGCTGGATGCAGGGCTCTCCTAGCAGATCTAGTCTGGCAGGGGATAAGACCTACTCAAATTACAAATCTACCACAAGGTTTGGGATGGAAATAGGTACCAAATAATTTCTGTAATTGTTGAGATCTGATTAGTGAAAGATGCCTATGTCAGAGTTAAAGTTCAAGCAAGATCATATGCCAAAGTCAGTAATACGGATTTTATTTAACAATGAATGTGAGGCAGAGACATTGAAAGAAATAGACAAGAGAAAGAAATTGACAAGAAATAGACAAGAGAGGAGAGACAGAGAGGGAACAAGAATTAGATGGTCACCACACATGGATCCAGAGGCATCCTCTTGTTCCATCTTTACACTGGGCTTCTCAATCGTGGGGGGTTGCATTGTTGTTCAAAATTTTTCACTATTTACACATCTCAGCAAACACAGGAATTAAGGCTCACTGGATACACAGTTCTCTTATACTATTGGTTAAACAATTCCCTCACTTTTAATACTCATTAGTCTGTATGCTCGGTCTTTCTCTTCTTTTGAGTCTGTGGGTTTCTTGGGTTGATGGGCTGTGAGTCCATCATTGCTATCTCCTCCTGCCAGAATTTCCTTTTATCCATCGGAGCTGATTTCAGCACAGTTTCAGAGTTGGCTTTCCTTGTGGTCCATAAATTTTGCATTCTTTGTGTCCATTATCAGTGATAGATTCTTCACCCCAAGCTTTGCTAGCCTCCCCCAAGGTCTGAGACAACACCTGGACAATAATACCACCTATTATTATCTCAAGTTCCCACAGTGGTGGCTTTTCTTACAGTCCAAGTTCTAGGTACACACAGAGGATCCATATTCAGGGAGGCTTTGGTGGCCATTGGTGGTCACAGATGCCATCTGTCCCATAACTTAGGGTGATATTTGTTTGATTTATAGATACATGTAAATAGCTGCTTCTTTACACTGTTTACTACAGTGGGAATTTTTGTCTGGGTGCATTAACTAGGATAAACTAAGCAGATCTTGTCTCCACCAGGCCTTGAGTTAGCATCATCCCATTGCTCCATTCTGTGCTTATCTCATGGTAAAGTCCTTCTGTCACCTTAAGAGTGTTTGAGACAGGGCAACTGTGCTCCTTAAATCCTTACAGTAATAGAAATTGCTATGCCAGTTTGCTAAGAGTGATTCTCCTCAGCAGTGTTCTGTGCATAACAATTCTAAAACCAGGACCCTTGGGAAACAGGGCACAAGAACAGACTCCATAACAACAACGTGGTTCTTTGAAACGACAATTACAAATTTTTTATGAGAAATTTGCAAAAGTCTTACATTGTTTCTTTGTTCTCAATGTCTCGCACTTTTTTCCTAGGGGATAAAAGCTTTTCCAACATTTTTTTGTTGTTTTTTTGGTGCTAAAATTAGATATTAAGTTAATATCTTTGGCATCGCCTCTATCCTAATTGTACGATTTACACCATTTCCTGATACTAATAGAGTGTTCAACACATGCCTGGGAGGTTCAGTAATAGGTATGTCCTTGACAGATCTCAAATCAGCATAGTTCTGAGGAAAAAAAATCATATTTGTATATTTCTTACAGGGAAAAAAGTCTATTGAATGTTAAATATATATGGAAATAACTTCTGATTATTTGTGTTTAAAAGTAGAATTGTAAGCAAAACTATAAGGCTTGGACATTTTATTTTTCTCCCTCTAGGTTTTATCTTGTTCTTCTGAATTGACATTCTGACTAATGTGCTTGTCATTTCATGCATACTCTTTAATTTAAAACAGATCTTATACCTGTGTAACTTTTATCTTGCCATTGTTTCTAAGGATTCCATTTGTAATCCAATTTGCTGTCTAAGAACTTTCAGAGGTGCTGGTGCATGAACTGGAAAAAAAACACAGCAGAGCTGTTGAAATCTGAGATGAGTTTGAGGGGAGAGATGATAAAATCCTTTTTTATTTGTGCACACAGAAAGTAGGATATGGAAATTGGTAACATCTTGAAGATGGAAAGCCACTATCTCATTTAACAGAGCCCAATTTTATGGTAGATATGTAATTCCATTGCTGCAATTGTGGAAGCAAATGTGTCCTTGATAATAATTCCAGAGTAATCACCAAGATATATATTTCCAGATAATTTTATCTGTACGACCTTGGAATTACAAGGCACAGCCATAGAAATGTGAGGTGGGTTTGCTGAGACACTCATCTAGAGTTACTGCTTTCAAGGTAGGAATGGAGGCACTTACAGAAGATGATATGCAGGTAAATATGTGCAATGGATAAGTAAATTGCTCTCTAGAAATACTAAGGGGTGACCAAATAGTTCATATGTGTGTGCATAGGCTGCCAATGGCAGCAGATAATGAGAAAAGGGCCATCTCTAAAGCCATGATCCTGACTTGAATTTTATTGCCCATGCAATTCCACTTGTGTGAGAAGAGGCAGTAGAATTGAATATTTAAATTTTGACTTTAACACAGTGTTAAGGAAAGAGTGTTTTGTAGGCCTAGGTTAATTTTGTTTGAAACAAAGCTAGTTTCTTTAGGTTTACTTAGGGGTTTTTTTTTGCTATTAAAAATTTTAAAGGACTTTTTATCAATTTATAAGTTTCATATGTAACTCGAAAGTTTAATTTAAAATAAATCACTAAATCACTACTGGGCCTGAAAAAAAAGAAAAAAAAAAGGAAAAAAAAAAAAAAAAAAAAAAAAAAAAAAAAAAAAAAAAAAAAAAAAAAAAAAAAAAAAAAAAAAAAAAAAAAAAAAAAAAAAGACTGATGCATGAAGAAGAAGCCCCAGAATAGGAAAACATTCTGTTCACTCTAAATGATTTTTGGTCTGGTTCTAAGACAGTTTACCAGGTCATCTGGTACAGGCATGAAATGAGAAACTAAGGAAGCAAGTACTTCTCTCTCCCAAAAAATAAGATATTTGAAAGAAAAGCAGTCCTTTTCCACATGCAATGGAACTGATTAATGAATTGTTGCATCTGACAAAGCAAGCTGTCTATGGGAGGGACAAAGGGCAAAACATTCTTAGCCATTGATAAATACTGAGAAATCTCAGAGCAAGAGAATCAGGAAATGAGTGCACAGACTCCAAATAATATTTAGTTATGAATAAGAAGAGACCAAGTTCAATTTACAGATGATGATGGCCATGATGATTATTATTTTGTCTGTTCCTTGTTTGAACAACACGTTTTGTATTAAAACTCTCTCTCTAGTGTTTAAATCAATTTATATCCACTGTTGTGTCTTCCAGAACAAGCAGATCACAAACCAGCCTAGACTGAGGTGAGACACACAGAAAGGAGCCACTGGTCTATGGTGGTGTGGGTGTATGACTTTGGGAGAAGCCCAGACAAACACAGCCTTACCAGAAGACTTTGCAAGCACAGCAAGCCAAAGTTAAAGTTTTGATGTATGCATCACCTGTATGGAGCTTAAAGATCCACACGGAGATAAAAAGGCCCATAGGGGTACAACGAGAGTTTATTCAGCTTTGTGATGCCCAGAGAGATTTCAGCAACAAATAAAGAAGTGTGGGTGGAAGACAGAAAATACACTTGATAAATATCACCTTGCATAACGACTTCCTGCAGGTTTCCACAGGTATAGAAAGGAATGAACATACAGAGAATGAAATAAAATAAATGTCGACAGTTGATGGTTCACTTTAACAGAGACCTGCATAGAGTCATAAAAAATAAATATATCTAATGACAAATCATACTCTGAAGAACATATATTACTCCAGGAAATGACTGTAACCTGCTGCAAGAATTTTTAATTTGTCAGTGCTCTGCAGTGGTCTCTCCAGAGAAGAAGGTGAAGGCATCAGAGGAATGAGAGCTGTGGTGGAGCCCTTTGCTGATGCAGAAGAATAGCTCCCTGTTGGCCACCCTTCCAGTTTCAGACTGAAAAGTGCGCAGCAAAGCACAAAAGGAAGAAGCAGTAAACAAAGAAAGAAAACCCCAACACTCTTCTTTTTCCATACAACCCCCTGCTAGGTAGTTTCTCAAAACATGCATACACTGTTTTATTTAGTGCTATATTACTCATGCAAAAGCTCCATTTCTTCATCGGGTCAATACCCAACTGCTTTGTGCCTGGCAAAGAAAGTCATTTATTAATTAGAGCTGCCCTGCAGTCTGTCACTCCTGTTCCAGTACACTCTGTTTGTGCCATTCTCCAGCTGGTACTGCAATGACGTCACTTACTTTCAATGATTTTAAAATGTGAGGAGAAAATGTGAAAAACAACTGAGTTAATCGTGTTTTAAGCAAACTTCTGAAGCATTTCCCAGTGTGACATCTCCTGTAAGAAAGGGACAGCTCTGTACATGTCTCTTGGGAGGATTTTTTCTATATAAAAGTTGCAAACGCTCTTAATTTCATTGTTCAAAATGTTGCAATACATTTGTTTGCCTAATAGTATTTCTAATAATAATATGCTTCACATTTGGCTTTAATCTGCTGGTTCGAAAACACTTTGCAAAAGAAGTCTGCACCACTACTCGCATTTCTATACCTCTGTTTCCCCTCAATCCCTTCCTCACAAGGTGCTCAGTAGAGGGTGTGTGGATAGGAGCTGCAGCACTGTTCAATTCTCTGCTTCAGTGATTGTTTCAGCCCTTGTATTTGATCACTCAAGGGAAGCAACCTAGTGCCTACAGCTCACCACACAGCCCCATCTGCCTTCACTGGCAGGGAATAGATGTGTGAGGTCGTCCTGTGGCACTGTCATCTTTCAGCAGAACTGCTCTGTGCAGTTTTCATTTCACTATCTCCCAAGCTACTGATAGTATCTTGTGACTGAAATCTATCATTTTTATGTGAATGGTATATCTCACTGAAGCCTCATCTTATCAGACCTCTGATACAGTCTGTAATACACATGAAAGGTGCATTTTCAAGACATCCCAAATGGAGATCACAATGAGAAAGCTAAGGCCAGTGATGGGCCTCTACTGTATTTTTTACTAAAAGAAGTTAAAAGGATATATTTTTGATCTTTTTACATTTCTGTTGTAGTCACTATCTGTGTAGTGCTCGCTCTCAAAGAAAACCTTAATGATATGACAGGAAATGCTGAGGAGAGTAGAGACCCTTCCCTGTGTTCCTGTCATCTTTTACCAAACCCCACATTCTTAGACCCACACTAAAAAA
>WBND01000422.1:74284-106874 GCA_013398595.1 Tychaedon coryphoeus | reverse complement strand
ACAAAAAAACCCCCAAAAACCCAACCAAAAAAAAGCCCAAAAAATCAGCCCTTGTCCTGCATATAGAGACATAGATATTCCTCTTTCATATACTTCAATAGATTTGCCTTCCTCTTTCATAGCTTTCCTCTTGGACAGGAATGTGCATAGGAGCGCACAGGAAATGGTGACCTGTAGTTACTACCTAGGGTTAGAAGCACAGACTTAAAATGTCAGGCAGTTTTCTGATACCTGGACCCACATTTCACCCCATAGACTCTGGTCTGTGTGTCTCTGCCCCATGGGCCAGGCCTGTGCTGGCCAACCAGAAGAAGACACTAGACATGCCCACAGTAAGAAGGTTGAAAGGCTCCAATGTCTCTATTTGTCAAAACAGGACCCAGAGGAAACCCTTCCTGTGTATCTCTGTGTATCCTCTGCCACATTGGTTCCTTACCTGCTTATTATATTGCACAATAATTCATAGCATTTGTGTGAAAATATTATTTTTCTGAGGAGGAACACTCTTTCTCACCTCTGTGAAGGGACTGGCATTACTCTGAACTTGCAAAATTACTCTTTTCTAGAAACTAACCTATATGACATTAAAATTGGAGCACCTAGACAGCAGACTGTGTACCAGCAGATTTAAAATAGATGAAGTGAAAAGAGAAACCAAGGTGGAAATTCAAGGTGATCAGTAGTCACAGCTAGAGTCTAGCTGCATATAGCTCCAGTCTGTTTTTTGTAAATGGTTCTGGAAATAGAGAGTGGATGACAAAGATCAGGAGAAGCAGTGTCCTTCTGTTATGTCAAGATTTTGAGACTAATGGGAGCTGCAGTGACAAGAAGCAGCTCTATTCTTACTCAGTGCTCCTGTCAGGATGATCACTGCACCTAATAAATGGAGCTTGGTGGTGGCTTTTTGGTTTTTTTTGTTTTGTTTTGTTTTGTTTGTTTGCCTTTTTTTAAAATGAAATAAGAATTATTTGCAAGGATTTATTTCCCAGGGAACAGCACATGGGAGAAAAATGTGACATTATTCTTTAATGAATGAAGAGAAAAAAAATGTAACCATCTTTCCTCAATATACTTCCTGAAGAAGCAATTTTTCAGTAGAGGTAACATTTCTCTCTGGACACTTCCAAGCCTACACTGTGTCAGGTGCAGGTTTTTTTGTTTTGGTTTGGTTTTTTGAGGGAGCAAAACAGAAGCTGTGCTTAAAAATATTTAGAGTGCTTTCTCTTTAAGTTTGCTGAGCAAAGGTGTAATTTCAGAGAGCTGTGCCATCGGTCATTACAGTGTAAAATCAGATATGAGAGGTCATTCCCTGGCACTAACAGCTCTGGGCACACTTGCTCAATGACCTCTGTTTTCCTGATGAGTAAATTCATTATGTAATTGTCTCTGCTTCAAATTAACAGAGCTCTACCATTCTCTACATGAAGAGATCAAACAGTCCCCTGTGACTTGCAAATTAGTCCTCTAAATGAAGATCCCCACACAAACAATTAGGTTACTTTAGTGTAAGATAGTAATATTATCTATTTGCAGTACAAATGTCTGGAAAGTTCTTTTCCATTCCTCTTTTTTAAAGTTCTCATTTGGCTTAATGCCACAAAGTATTTCTGACACTACAGGCTTATCAAAACAACTTAATGAAGCAGGAGAAGGCATAGTTTCAGTGTCAACTATAAATCTTAAAAATCCAGTGGTCTGAATGTTGAATGTTGTTTGTGAATCTCACCTATGTGTAAAGAACTCGCATGCCCTGAGTGTGTTTGCTGGTGTCTGTGGGGCTGCCATCTCCAGCCTGGAGTGACCTCTGCCTTGATGACCCCAGCAGCAGCTCATGCTTTACCAAGGCTAATCCTGCCTGGCTCCTTTGCATTTGCAGGGAAAAAGTCAGGAGGAAGCAGTGGAACATTGCTTCAGCTTGTCCCTCTGAAAGGGAGAAAGGAATCCACCAAGGGTCGAGGCTAATGGGAAATGCAAAGTTCAAGCAGAAAGGACAGCCCAAGGCAGAGGCAGTCTGAAGTCTGGTTATATTAAGCTCAAATATATGGACAGAAATCAATCAAAACATTAACATTAAATTAGAATCTCTGTTGTTGTTACCTCTTTTTCAGTTGTTTTGCTTCTTTGTTTATGTAGTTCCCATTCTGTGTATAGAATAAGTAGCACGAAGTGACATCTTATGTAAAACCTGTGTATTTTACTAGATATATGCATTACTGGTCTCACCTGTAAAAGATCTGACCTAGATAAGTGGTCATTCCTAAACTTTCATGGGTTACATTTTGGTGAAGAAATATTATTTAAACATTAATTGAGTAGATGATAGTAAAGTAATAATTGTTTCAATTGACCAGATTGTTCCTTCCCACAAGATTGTGAGAAATGGAAAAAAAAAATAATTTGAGATTGTCTGCAGATTTGTGATTTCTTTCAGTTATAGTCTTAAACCTATAGAGCCATGTGAATCCTCAAAAGTCTGTGGCACTCTCTGCAACCTCATTCCTCTCTGGCTATCACTGCCACAGTTTTCCTTCCTTTTACTCCTATAAAAGAGACTTAAAAAAGCAAAAGCAGAAACAGTAAGGGAGAAGTAGGCCAAAGAGTCAAACCAGACCTTCTGCTCCTGATTTTAACCTCAAGTATAAAGTATTAAGAGAAAAATCAGTTGATCACTCTCTGCAGTTAGAATAATGAAGCGGAATCTTTTCAGACCGAAATTGTCATAAACCCATTGAAACCTTCGTGATTATGACAGCAAACAAAACTGAACTTCTGCTTCAGTTAATGTAAATTATTTAGGCATTGTTCCCTTGCAATGCATTCACATTTCTTCTGTTTTCTGAATGGCTGGTGTAACATTCACTTTTACAGTACCCATTTTGTTCTAAATAGCACAGTCCAGAACATTTTGTAAAGGAAGAAATCTTGTGAAGATTAACCCTCCTAATGATATTCTGCAAATCAATACATTTTTCTACTTAATAACTACATACAGGGAATCATATTTTTGTTCTTGTAACCTGTTATTACGTTCTGATCTTGTCTTTCAGACCTTGAAATGTCTAACAGTAACTGAATATTTAGCCACTTGATGTTCACTTACTTGCAGGAATGGTTTGCTTTTCTATACTTTGGGCACTATTGCCTTCAGTCAAATACAGTTGTGACACTGCATTAAAGAGTATTGAAGGACATTACAATGAACTCACCAGCTTGGGAAATGCAGCAGGAGAATCAGATTTTCCTTTTGCCCATGTGGATGCACTGAATTTCAAGAGTGTGGTATTCTGTTCATGTTCTGTGCAAGGGACCAGGCTCATTTCTAAAAAGGAAGATTGTTTTTGTTGGGCCTGATCTGTGATGGCTTTCATGCTGTCTGTGCCCAGGTGTGTGCTCCACATATGGCAGGAGGGTATCTCCTGGGCTCCCCTCCTTCCTATTTCTTCTTTCCAGTGATTTTTGTACTATCCTAAGGTATGAACTAATCTTTACTATCAGCTCAAGGCAGATGATTTCCTATCTCAATGCTACAGTGGTTTTTTTGTTGTTCTATGTTGATCCTCTGCAACATCTGGGGGTGAAGACGCAGCTTGAAATTCCCTTGCAACCTTTGAACCACCAAAGCCATATATGGGCCAGTGGCAATGGCTGCAATTGGAATAACCAGTTTGCTGTAAAGAGGCTCTAATGTTTTAAGACATTTGACAAGTGAAAAGTGGGTGCTTATATGTTGCAGAACTGGCCTGACTGAGGAAGGCAACAGAAACAGAAATGGCTTTCTCTCCTTTTTGCACTGGAATATTCTCTACTTCTGTAGATAATTTATTCTTGAAGGTCTTAGGAAGAATAAGCTTGTCATGTCATCTTATAGCAACAAGGAAATCTGCATGAGCAGCAAAAGCAGTAGATCTAAACAATATTTTGCCTGGCCAAGACATAGCCATGATGATGACTGCTGAGAAGGCAGTTTTCCTTAGATGTGTACATCTTATCTCATGTCTCCCAGGCAACTTCCTAACATCTTTTTGAAATTACTAAAGACCAACTAATGTATTCTAATACTGTGACAAGCCTTATCAAGTTAGTACAATGCCACGTCATTTTCTATTTTGAGTCATAGACAATAACCAAACCCAGTAACTAAATACTTATAGCTATAATTATTCATTCCCATATCATCCTGTAAACAAAGCTACATTGCTTTCACATTTGGCATGAAAAATAGGTTGAAACTCTACACTGAATTTCTAGACAAGCCACATACGTAATTCTAGTGTATACAATATGAATTCCTTGGAAATTATTTTCTTCATGTTCCTTATGCTTTAGAAAATATATTTGTATTAAACCAAAAAACTTTCATTTCTCAGTACCAAAATCCTAGCTTCGTATTTTACAATATTCAGAATAATCAATATTTAAAAACCAATAATCAGTAGCATTGAAAATACAGAAATATTTTTTCTCCATCTGAAAGTACTTGAAAATATATTAATTAATGCAGTAAGTCTTTGCACAGTTGCTCATGGATATCACAAGACATAAAGGCTGAGTTGGGATGTAGACTGTCAGCTCCCATGGCATAACTTGACACAGTAGAGTGTACTTTTCAAATATTATTAAAGATTGAAAATTATCTTATTGTCTTCTTACAGGTGATGCAGAGATAGAGAATAAGAGAGCTTATAATTTTTAATTTGAGTCAGAAAATGGTTCTCTAACCTATACTCCTATGCATAAATAAAAATATTCTGTGTCTACAGGAGAAAATATTTAAAAAAAAAATAACAAGCAATGTATAGTTAAAAGGTCAACAGATCCATGAACATTGGAAGAAATCTCTGTTTTAAGAAATATTATTGATCCAAATAATAATCTACAGAAAAACTAGTATTAAAAACAACAAAAGTAATACCTCTTTTTAAAGAACTGTAGTCTTGCTCACTAAGCAGTCAGAAGACAGGAATTCTGCTATTTTCTGGCACATGATAATGACTGTCCTTGGCATCAGAAATAAACTCAGTATTAAGAGAGAAAGAATTCAATCCTTTTAAAATCCTATTCCAGACTGCTGAAACAAGAATGCATCTCTTTTCTGCAATCTTGTTATCAAATTTGCTGTCCTTACTTTGTGATGAATAAGAAAATACTTCTGGATCAATGGTTTTGTTTAGTTTTACTGCAACCTGCGTCCTACAAAGAAGTCACAAACAAGATTTGCTGAAACAGAATTATATAGGTTTTGTATTTCTGAATAAGCATGCTAATACTTAGTTTGAAAAATATAGCAACACACTTTACTACATGTAGAAAGTTAGAAAGGAAAATGAACAGCAGGGCTAAATCTTAAGGCTATTCAATCCATATACACCATATGAGCTGAGAGAATGGTTTGTAACAGAAACAATTCTATTGACATATCAGACTTAGAAGGTGGTGCCATTTAATTTTTAAAGAGCTTGAATTTGTAGTGGAATGGCAATAACCATCAGTCACTAGAGGGGCAGGCTGCCTAGAACAAATGCAGAGCACAGATGAGGCCAGAGGACCAGCACAGGTTCAGTCTCAAAGACTGAAGTTTTCTTTTCATTTGAACAAAACAGAATGAAGTATTAGGTGTGAGTTGCTTGGGTTTTTTTTTTTCACATTGCTGTATTTCTGCCTACAATAAAACATTTGTTGGTGCAGTCAAAGACAGGAGGATCCAGTGCACCCTCAATCAGTTTGCAGATGACACTAAGTTGGGCAGGAGTGCTGGTCTGCTGGAGGTTAGGAAGGCTGTGTAGAGGGATTTAATAGGCTGGATCAATAGGCTGAAGACAATGGTATGAGGTTGTAGGAGAATAGTTTGAGAAGGAGAGTGCAGAAGGCAATCTTTCCCAATGAATTTCAGCTGTACTGATTACTGAGGAGTAGAGACAGCCTTGCCTGCCCAATGAGGTTGGGTGTTATAAAAGAGTGGGTTAGCAGGCCAGCAGTTATAGCTGGAGACCCAGGGTCTGCTGCAGTTTGGGATGGTGGCTGCTGGCTGTGCTGTGAGGAGGTAAGGGACAGATAAGGCAAGAAGAAGTTGTGTGAGGGGCAGGCAGGGTTAGGTAGCTGGGTAAGGGACAGCTTGGGTTTAGCCAGTCATGTAGAAGGAAGAAGGAAACTTGCGGAGAGGAGAGAGGGAGTCAGTGCTGTGTGGAGCTGCCTGTAAGAAAAGGAGTCAATACTGTGTGAAGCAGCTAATGAGGAAAGGAGTTAGAATGGTGTGGAGCTGCCTGTGAGCAAAGGAGTCAGAGTTGCCTGAGAGAAGTCCATTGAGAGAAGATGTGAAAAGTTTTTAATAAAACACTGCTGTTGGTGCCAGTTGTGTCTGACAAAATTACTACATGAGGTTTATTAAGGTGAAGTAAGAGGTTCTGCATTTGGGTCACAGCAACCTTATATGGCATTACAAGTTGGGGGCAATGTGGCTGGAAAGCTGCCTGGTGGAAAAAGACCTAGGAATGATGGTTGGCAGCAGCTGAACATGAGCCAGCATGTGCCCAGGTGCCAAGAAAGCCAATGGCATCCTGGTCTGTGTCAGCAGTAGTGTGGCCAGCAGGACCAGAACAGTGATTTTCCCCCTGTGCCCAGCCCTGGTGAAGCTGCACCTTGAGTGCTGTGATCACTTCTGAGCCCCTCTCTGCAAGAAAGACACTGAGGTGCTGGAGTGAGCCCAGAGAAGGGCAATGAGCTGGTGAAGGGTCTGGAGCACAAGTCCTACGAGAGAACTTGGGTTCTTTAGCCTGGAATAAAAGAGAATCAGTGGAAACCTTAGCACAGCTCTGATGGCTGTCAGTTTTCTCTCCCACACAACCAGGGACAGGACTAGAAGAAATGGTCTCAAGCTGCACCAGAGGAGGTTCAGTTTGGACATCAGGAAGAATTTTTTCACTGAAAGACTGTTAGACATTGGAACAAACTGCCTAGTGAGGTGATGGTGTTGCTGTCCCTGGAAGAGTTCAAGAAACAGCTGGACATGGCACTTAGTGCTATGGTTTGGTTGGTGTGGTGTTGGATCAAAGATTGGACTCAATGGTCTTGGAGATCTTTTCCAACCTTAATATTTCTAAGATTTTATGTCCAGAATGTGATTAAATGCACACTGCTAACCAGTACAGTTTGCTTTATTTGTAACAGCTTTAATTGTGCACACCTAAGCTTGGGAAACTGGGGCTCTACTGCCACTGCTGCTAGACATGCTTACATGCCTGCTGCAGAAATAACTGTATAGAAACCTACAGCTCCTAATAGTTCCTACCAAAACTAAGATGACAAACAGACAACTTTTGAGGACCTAAAAGAAAACAGAGTAGTAACAGTCAGAATGCATTTTATAAAAACACACCATATCAAATCAGTTTCCTAATACTCAAGGTAGCAGAGAGAATAAGCAATACATGCCATATACCTTGGTTTATATAAGACTATGTTTTAGAGAGGTCCAGTTACTAAGCTAAGGAATATTTAGATGCAGAAAAAAAGTCTAAAGTCATGGGAAAATTCTGCTTGTGAATTCCTTATCAGTGATTCAGGTACACCCTGAGAAGGACTGAGTAATGTTCCACAAGGATCAGTCCTAAGGGAGTGGTATTATCAGATATTATTTTCAATTTCCCAGATGATCAAATAGAAAAGGTTTTGATTGTATTTGAAGACACCAATAAGCAGATCGTGTAATTGCAAAATAGGTAGAGAGTTAATGGAATCCTGATACACAGGGAAATTACATAGAAAAGGAAAATATGCTGTTTATTATGGGCAAATCTCAGGCCATGAACTTGGGTAAGAACAATTAACTCCACAAAAATAGGGAAAGGAACAAAGGGCTGAGTTAGAGCTCTGTAAAAGTATATTTAGAATTGTTGTGATTCATAGCTTCAAGGATTGTGTAAACGCAAAGCCCATGCAATTAATCACACACAATGATTAATAAACTGTCATAGCTAACAGGACATTTCAAATAATCCTTCTCCTTTCAGCTCTGACCTCTGCTGCAGTGCAGCAACACTGATTGTTGAGCAATGAAATCAAAGAAAGACAGGAGGTACCTGGACGGCTTTCAGAGCTAAAATTTTCTCAGAAGAGCAGTGAGAAGGAAGAGAGAACTGAAAAAAAAGATGAAGAGGAAAGTTTGGGTGAGATAGTCCTATTGCTTGTTGCCTAATTACTTTCAGGATGACAATTAAGACTTCAAGTTTCACTCTTTGAATGTTGAATCCTCTTACAAAAGAATAAAATTACTCGTATGCCCCACAAATCCTGTCATGGCATGTAATGACCTTTCTCCCTTCCCAGAAACATTGCAAGTGACAACGAAATATCTTATAATGTGACCAGGTTGTCTGTCCCAGTTTGTTTTGTTTTTTTTTAATTCTCAACTAATTTCCTTTTTCATCCTTTCCCTAAAATATTAGCAACATTCTTTTACTTCATATTCTAGCTTTAGAGTCTTTAGGAAACTCTTATTTCACATCTTCAAGTCTTGTGCATCAACCACAACTAGAAGTATTTTTTATTATGTTCTTTTGAATCCAGAACTTTGTGTCTCTGGGTCTTAGAAAATATGATTGACACTGAAACTGTTGCCAGCCATGATGGTCCTTGGCTTCAAAGCTAGCACTTATTGAACCAGGTGCTCACTACTCAAATCCCAAGCTCAAGTATTGTGTCTGGGTTGCACTCCTTTCACACTTTGTCTTAAAGGAAGAAAACAGGAGAGACAGAGAACAATTAAAAACTTCAGCTCCTCCTTCATTCTAGTTGCTTTCATTTTGCCAACTCTATCCAATGCTGTGTGAAACCCCCAGAAATGTAAGATAATTTTTTTTTTTTTTTTCAATCTGCAGAGCATATGTAGCATAAATCCCACTTGCCTGCTGGGAAAGAGAGGGAATTCATCCTGGTCCCTTGCCAGTTTCTAAGTGGCTATGTGCTCCTCAGAAGAGGCTGTCACAGCAGGGCTGCTTTCCATGGCATGGTCACTGTGTTTACACCTGGTAAGCATCAAATTCATTTCCTGGCATGCAGAAGAGGCATTAGTAAACTTGTGAGGTTTTCAGTGCCTTGTGTTACCCAAATGGCACCAGTTCTGGGGTCTTGATCTAATGGGAGGTGTTCATTGCCCAGGTTTTCTTCCTCCATATGAGCAAGGTGTGGGCTAAGAAGGGATGGGGCTGGCTTGATCTTGCCCTGTCATCGCCTTGGCATCTAGTCTGAGCTTGCAGGGGCTGGGAGTGTTCCCAACATCCACCCTATAGAGACAGCTCCTGAGACCTGAGTTTACCTAGAAATAAATCATTAACCTGACAAGAAAATATCTTTATGTAAACAACACTCTGAGCATCCAAGTTTCAGACACCACTGAAATACATGAAATTTCTATTCAGCTGCAATATGCTATGGAAGAGGTCTTAAATGCCTCAATGAATAAAAGCCAATGAATACTGTCTTTTACTGCTACCCTTCTATTTCTCGGGATGGATAGGGACTGATATCCCAGGGGCAGGGAAGGGGAAGAGAATAAAAGGTGGGAAGTTTCCCACTGAGAGTCACAGTGTGACTCTCGCCTGGTTGCTTTCCAGGAGAAAAAGCACAGCCTTGTATGATTCATGTAACAGCAATCTCTGTTCCAGATGAATGCTAAGCACCTATGTCCCCTGATAGCTTGTTCCCTTGCCACTTCTAACTTCTCCATAATGCTAAAATAGGTATGGACTTCCTGTTTTATAGAGCTTCTTTGATAGTGCTTCAGCTATCTCTCCATTTTCCAGGGCCATTTTACCATAGTTACTCTTAACAGCCCAAATTTTCTCCTTTCAAAGAGTCATCAGCATGATAATTATTCAGCTAGAATTAGGAGTTCACATCAAATCCTGTCACCAGTGCCCTGCTCACTCATCCTCTATGTCCTAAACCTGTATTTTCCCATGACAGCAGTCTTTCTACATCACTTGCTTTTCCATGGTGTCCAGAGTAATTCAAGCTGCCTTCTAAAGCTCTAAAAAAAAGAATTCTAAATTAATTAATTAATTCTAATTCTATTTTTTTTAAGAAAATAATTTTTCTAAAAAAAAAATTGGTTTTCCCATTTCGTGGTAGTTTCTTAGCCCAGGGATTTAAAGGTACTCTCTTTTTGCCATGTGCAGCATATGCTACACTGTGAAAAAAGTGGAACAGATCCAGTACTTGGCATCTATTAAGCATCTGTATTCCAACCAACAATTAATTAGGATTAAGGGATGTTGAAAATATAGAAGAAGAAAATAATTACCAACTATTAATCATGTATTATGATTATGTATTATTCTTTCAGGTACTTAGAAGCTAATTGCATGCATTTTCCAGAGGATCTAAGGAGACTTGTGAAATATTTAAATTGCCTTATAACCCAGGATCAATTGAGAAATGTCCATGTTTCTCACAGGCAAACTAACACTTTGCTGTAGCTCTTCTGTCTCTCTGCTCATGCAGTTATTTAAAACACAACCTGCAGCTTGCAGCACCCCAAATTATGGTTAACTGCTGCATAGCAAAGCAGGCAAGCTCTCTCTATAGGACATTGTTGTAGACTGTAGAAGTACATCCTATGTCAGTGAACAGAAAAGAGAACCACTGTGGGATGCCATTGCTGGGGGAGGATCTCCTGCATCCACTCCTCAGTGCAGGGGGTTGTCAGGTGAGATTACAGACCTTCCAGTTTCCATTCAATCCCTATTAGATATTTACCTGATGTTGTTGTGGTGAAAAGGGATGTATCAGGAGAGCTCTCCTTCCCCATCATATACATTGAGAGAACTCTTCTGCACATTGGCCATTTATATCCTTCAAGTGATCTAGGCAGGCAGTACCCTCAGGTTTCACATCAAAGATCAATAGAAATGTTCCTGGGAAATCAGTGATGGAGCTGAGCCTCTCTGGTTAGGCCTCCAGGTGTTGAAACATAATGTATTTCTAAATTCAATGTAATGAACCTAAGCACTGTTTAGATCTCTTAATAATCCATTCTAAGTCTGATGGCTAATTAAGCTAAACATAACAAACTTGCCTGCAACTAGAACTGGTTGTATGTAATTTGAATAAAAAAATAGCAAAATATTCTTTGCATATCCATAAAACTTAACACCCACAAAAATATTCAGTAATATAATAAATCTTAGTTTTTGAGTAGTAAATCTCACTCATCAGAGTAAAAAGAATGCAAAAAATAATTATGCAAAGCTTATTTTAACTCCAGAAATAAATTTATCAAGTATCAAAAGTGAAATACTACAAAATTAATAAAAATGTTTCTGGGTACAGAATTTTTATGTTGTTGATATCAGAAGCACATATGGTGCTATCCTTCCTGATTTTTAAGGTACAGTGCATTGTACTCAGAACTCTGGTTCAACAAGTTTTCATTTTTGATTATGTGTAAAACATTGTTTGTCATTTCCCCTCCAAAAAAGTTTAATATATACAGATTTATTTTACTAAGCACTTAGATTGCTGTCTCACTTATAAATGAAGTTTAGTCCTCTAAGAGAACGGCCACCTGTTTCAGCTGTTTCTTCTCCATAATGAAATTGGAGTGATTTTAACAATGGAGTTTTAACAGCTAAGTGATTTCAATTTCTGTGGGGGGAAAAAATAGTCTTGAGCCCTAAGGTATTCTTGAAGAAAAAATCTTATAATTAAGTGATTTTATTTATCCTCTTACTATTGTTAGAAATAAACATACTTCAGGCAAGGTCCAATTAGCAGGATGGCATGATAGGTAAATACTGAATGGGACCATTGTGACCACCACAGTGGTAAACAGGTCTGACCTTACTGAAAATTTGGAAATTTCCATGTGGAAACATTATGAGGGCATGTGGCACCATTCAGGAATACTCTGCATTATTTGACTTTAGTCTCTAAACAGGCACAGATGTTTGTCTTTAAGAAATTTTTGTAACACTCATTAGCTGCTTATTATGTGATGCTGTGGAGAACTCTGACTAGGAGTTAGATATTGATATAGAGATTTGAATATTGATCTTGAAAGTTAGATGTTGAAAGTCTGGGATAAGGGACCTCATTCTCCTTTTTAAACACGGGACTCCAAACCAAAATGTTGCTAAGGAGTTCATCACCTCAGACAAATTTAACTCTTTAAATCTTTGCATCTCGCAGGAGTGATTTACAAGGAAAAAAAAAAGTAATCCCTGCCTTATTAACACTGTTTTGTTCAAAAATCCAAAATACAACACATACTAGCCTGTTCTGTGGGAAACTTATTCCACTCCTGCCAATTCCTGTATAGAGTGATGATATTCAAACACAAACATAGAGAATAATTGAAACAGATTATGCACTGTTCCTTCAAGCATGCATGTATGTTAGATATATTATGCACTAATACATTGTAAGTATGACAGGTATGGATGACAAACAAAATTAAACCTGATATCTAGGTCATTAATAAAAAACCAATAATTTATAAAGGAGTAATCAAAGTCAAATTATTCTGTAGGAATTATAAACAGTTTGTCTGATTTAACTTTTCTGCATTTTCTTCAATCAGAAGGAGATGACATCTCTGTTAGATATTCCAAAAATTTTTTTTTGCTAAGAGGTGAAGGCTTGATCTAAATACTAAAATCTCCCCGAGTATAAATGAAAAATTGAGTTAAATCTAATCTGTATGAAAGTGCCTTTAACCCAACACTTATATAGCTACATTTTCTTTATAACCAATATTTTAGAGAGGAATGTTCTAAAGGTCCATGAACACCTCACCAGGCGCCAGACCATGGGCTAGGAGTAGCTCTGCTGTCAGTGGGGATGGACAGGACATCTCCAGGGGCTGGTGGCACAGACAGGATCTCAGCAGCTTGCCTTGGGGCTGGTGGGAGAGCAGGAACAGTGAGCAAGGCTGTCAGCAAGGGCAGCTCTGTTCTACTCTTAGGGTGCCCAGCAAAGTGGTGTCAAAATGCTGTTTTTTAACTGTGAGGTGATTTACTGAGGCCAGCATACTTGTGGCTGGCTGTGCCAGTGACACAGCCCCAGTTTCCCAAACACTGGCAGAAAGAAAAGGCAGAGTGAAGGGTGGCTAGGCTAGAAACTCAAATGCTTTATTCTCCTTTTGAACTGCAAGCAAGGAGGTCCTACATGCCCCTAAGGGTTGTGATGGAATACCTGATGTCACAGCACCATCTACCTCTGCCTGCCCTTTTCTGTCAATTAGGGATGATAAAGTTGCAAGACTAATGCTGTCTCTAATGACACTGACAAGGAAGTCTGGTTATTGGGTGGGAGGAAGAAGAATTTGGTAATTAATCCATTGTTGCTCAATTCCAGTAGCATTGCTTAGAGTAACTCCTGCAGAGATACTGTATTTGGTTGGTAAAACTAATAACAACTTCATTAAGCTAACAGCACCTAATGCTAATAATTCTATCTTAATGGATATACTCATCCTTGCCTTACTTTTTCATTCATAATTTATTGCAGATACACTTCACAGTCTCTTGTGTCTCAGATTAGTGTTCTGTATTACCACAAGATCATTGTCAAGTCTTACTGTGCCTTTTAGACTGTGAAATACCTGTCTCACACTGTCCTCAGGGACTTCAGGAAGAGCAGGAGTAGTCTTTATCTCAGTTTGAAATTCATTAAATGTGTTTATTTAATTTTTTGCTTATTAAGGTATTTATCTTTAGATGTATTTAAAGAATTTTAAAACAAGTTAAAAATAGGAGCAATGACAGGAATGTGAAAAAATTCCTATGAACAGGAATGTGAAAAAAAATTACTTGTCAAGATCTTCCCAAATGAAAACTCTACCTTCTTCATTCAGCCTTCTCTGGGGATGACTGCAGAAATAAATAACTTTTATCCAAAATTCAGTCCCTTACAATTTTGATCACTTTATGCATTCTGCAAAACACTGAGCTGCAATGCTGCTAGTAACACCCTGCTGGGTGCTATAGCAGTGTTTTATGTATGTGCTGTGTGAGATCTGTCAGATCAGATCCTAGAGGGATGACACTGGGAGAGACCCACACAAACCAGCCAGGAGGAGGTAGCCAAAGGTAGCAGCAGCCAGCTGGTGCCAATGCTCCTGTGATTCTAGCAGTCACACCTCAGGGAGGGAGGAGAGGCAGAGAGAACTAAACCTAATATGAGAAAAAAAATATTCATTTTCATCAGAAGAGGTAAATTAAAAGCAACAATATAATTTCTGATACTTTGTAGGGTTAAAATAAACCATATGCATAAAATTGTTTTCCAGATAGTAGGAGGGTCTTACCCATCTTCTCCCCAGAATTAGTACTGGATAAGTGAAATCATTGGTGAAAATACTGACATCAAAAGAGTGCATCTTGGGTGGATGCTTTTCCTGTGTGAACTGCCAAGGAAAGAGAATTTTGTATCAGCTAGTATGTTAAATTTTGGGAACTCAGCCCATGAGGAAAAGAGGCAGATCTTCAGTGAGCTCTGCATGGCACCACTGAGGGTGTATTAACAACCAAGCAGTGTTTCCCCTGGGTTTGTCCTGTTTGCTGTCCCACTGCTTGCACACAAATCCAAGTGCTGCCTGGCCCAGTAATGCCTGGACTGAAGAGTTTACTTTGAGATGCTCAGAGGCTTGTAAATAAAAGGTTAGTGGGCTCTATCCAAACCCTAGGGAATAGGCAGATAATACCCAACTACTGGAACACTACAATGTCAGGCATCTTCAGGGTTGGTTCCCCAAAAATGCTTAAATGCCAGGATGTCCCTTCATTCCTTCAAGTGATTCCCCAGCCACAGGGAATGCTGACTATTATCAGGGAAGGATGAACTGCCACAGCAACACTGCCTGATCTCTGGTTATGGACATGGCTGAATATTTTACAAACATTAAATCTACTCTTCCCAAAAATTACTGTGTATCTTTTTTTCAAATGTTTATAAAGTTAATTTCTCCCTAATATCACAGTACCACCTGAGGACATGAATTATTTCTTAATTTACCTTGCTAGGTAAAGATGAAGCTGGCTGGGCAATTACTTTTAGATTTGTTAATAGAAGTGTTGAATTGAGCATTCATATTGGTAATGCAAAAAAATCCCCTCCTTCTTAGGTGGACTCATTTAGATTCTCATCAGAGAAGCTGCAATAGTTCAGAGCTACACAAATTTTAATTAAAAATTTTGGGGAAAAAAAAGTTATTTTGTGTTATTTAATTACGTACTTGTCCAGATGTTAGATTTAAAATAATAGGAATAGGTTTAAAACCATACATTTCCACTGCATTGGAATATTTCTTTGTCTGAGCAATTTTGCTGCAGATTAGATTTCACAGACACATAGAGAACTTCTCTTTGCTGGCTTTTTATTAGATTTGGCAAGAACTACTGCTATGAAAAAAATTCTCAGGGCAAAACTGTGATTAAAAGATATAGAAGATCCATATCTAAGCAGGATGGTGATAGAGCTGCCAATGAGATCTGCAGTGGCTCAGTGGAGCCATCCTGTGTAAGCATATTTAAATTATACATATATGAATATATAAATTTAATCTATTTTTTTCTTGAAGGTACAATGTGCAAAATAAACCTAACAGAGGCAGGCCAGGTATGTTTATACTATATTTCTGGAAATAAATGTAGATAGACAAGGAAAAATTCACAGATTTGTGGCTATGACTTCACTAAATGACATTATTTTTGTACAAGCAGGCTTTTAAATTGAGCAGTCAGAAAAAGATGATGTTTTTATGAGATGTTTAGTGCTGGCAGAAGTGGAGCAGAGGTTTAAGGCAAAGACATGAGGTAGATCTGGTATAGAAAGATAGGCTAGAGTGAAACAGGAGAGAGCCCCAATTCTGGCTGCATAACACCTTCACAGGTGTTCAAAGAAGTCATTGTCCAGGGATAGAGCCTTGGGTCCAAGGAGAAGGATGGTGGAGGGATGGGCTTAAATGATCTGGTGGAAAAAAAAGGTTTTTTGACACTGTCCATTCATAACTATATTGATAGCCAATTATTAAAGACGTTTAATTTGCACTTAACTCTTTTTTGGAGTCCTTTTGGAGGACTTTATTAACTAGCTGTGCATGTGAAAGCAGGGAAGTTTGGGGAAGGAAAATATGATCTAGAATCCAAAAGTATCAAAAGGATAGCTTTTCTCTGAAGAAATAAGAAACATGATAAAGATTTAAAAAAATATATGCTGTTCCCAAACAAAAAGTAAGAGCTCATTTTATTAACTGCAGTCTTTTGGTCGAGACATAGCCTAGAAATTAAAAAACAAACTAACAAAAAAAACCAACACAGAGAGTGTGAATTACTGCATTGCTGCAAGGAGTAAATGGCAGATTATCATATATATCTACAAAATATTGAAGGCAAATAAAAGAACTCCAGAACAGAGTGAAAACACACAGATACAAGATTAGGTATGTCAGTATCTTCTCAGAAAAAGGATCATTTTGGGTTAAAAAAAAACAGTTGACCAGTATTGTATTTGATGGACTAATGGAATTTTCAGTCAAAAAACCTCCCATATTATAGAAATACTAAACCAGGAATTAATATTTTTCCAAATGCAAGGAAACTAATTTACAGTGTTCCACACTATGCTTTTCCCAAAGGAATTTCACTAGAAAGAAATGGAAACAAAAGCTGAACATTTAACTTAGAAAATTTAAATTCTTGAAACCTGGAAGTCTGGAAAGGGCTCTTTTCTATCATCTATTCAGTTCCAATTAATAATTTAATTTTGGATTGTGTAGCTGGCATTTTATGAAACATCTTTATAAATAAAATAATTATGCTACTTTGTTGAGCTGGATCAAGAATAAAAAGAGATTTCTTTTCAGTTGGATTTTATTTTAATGAACTAAATATCAGTTGCATATAAAAGTCCCATAAAAATAAAATACCAAGTACTTGATAAGTACTACTGCCAAAAGAGCTGCATTTTGCACAGTGTTGAGTCTTTGCAGTGAGGAACAGGGGTATTTTCTCTTTGCCTTCATCTCTGGTTATCATAGCTGCTACTTTGATATTGTTCTAATATGGTGTTGAATTCCTGGAAGGATGAATTCACATCAGGGTGGTTAATACTCTGTGTTCCATACAATATTTAGTTGCAAATAAAAGTAGTTATGTTCACAGTATCTCCAGTTCTACCACCCCTAGTTCTCTAGTGGATGTATGATTTCAAGAGCATGTCTCGTACATCTCTGACTGTTTATTTTGGTGTATGAGCAAAACAGCAGTGCTGCAGGTAAAACAAACCACCTTCAAGATAGTAACTATTTCAAATTAAAAAAAGTAATTAATCTGATGCACCTTGACTCCAGCTCTCAGGATATGACTGATGTGGTCGTATCATAATAAAGCATCAGTCAAACACTGCTGTCACCCAATTGTTATTTTTGTCGCCGAAATGGTCAAGATTTTTTATCTGTTTCTGGGGTCATGATGGTCAAGAGGACCTTGAGAACATAACATTCTGGAAAAAGCATATTGTTTACAAAATATAAAACTGGTATTTGTGCTGCATTTTGTAAGAATACCCTCGGGTCTCTGCCTTTATTAGGTAAAAAGCTGGAACTGAAGTATCCTGGCACAGGAATGATGTAGATCTGCTTGAGAAAATACCTTTGTTTTTGCATATGATGAATACAATAAAGTTCTGAATTTTAGATTTAAAGACTTCTTTAAAAAGTTTAAAAAGGGATGGAAGGCAATATAGACTGAATAGCTTATGCATGAGCACAAAATAAATGCATGAGTGAAAATGTACCCAAACTTGATGTTCACAACTTCAGACTGGATGCTGCTTTCCTCAGTGCCTAAATCCCCTTATATTGGGAGTTTACCTTTAGCATGCTGTAAGTACATTGAGTTCATCTTAGTCTCTTACTTAGGGTTTTTCAAGAGAGGTTTGCTATTGCCACTTTAAGAGCCAGTTTTTATCAACACCTCTTCAAACTTATTAATCTGACAACAGAAGAAATCTGCTGGTTACAAAGAGAAACCCACAGAAATACTCAATCATTTCTGTTTGTAAGCCTCTTCAACAGTTTGCTTCAGTACAGCTTGGCTGCTCTTCTCTCTCTTTGTGCCAAAATGATATTTCAGTCTTATTGAATATTTAGTGGGCCTATTTACTCACAGTGTACAGTATTCATCAACATTTTATTTCAGACCAGCCAGGGTCAATTCAGATCCCTGTGGTATGTTTTTCTATTTTTACAAAATTAAGGCTAGCAATACAGGCTGTGATCTATTTTGTCACCAACTGGCAGTTAGTATTAATGATACCTGGAACGATCAGTCATCATTACTTTGGATTATTCTAATATGTCTGTAGAAAGGGAATTGGGCATCTAGCCAGTTACAGGGAGAAAACTGACAAGAAAAATAGTAGATGTAGACAGGAGTTGTTGGCACTCATATTTTCCAATGATACAATGATTATTCTTCCATTACATCAAGTCTGATTGACTTGGTACCAAACAGAATGGTAGCATTTGGACTGCTATTGGTCAATACATAGGTGATTAACTGACTTTAATTAATGAATAGACGGGGAAACTGATACTGCCAATAGTTTTCTGCTGTTAAAAAGGTTTGTCTGATCTCGATATTTTGGTAAACTAACGGTTTTTTTCGGAGGAATTGTGTTAGAGTCCAAGTGTCAGGTGGTTGGCTGCTTTCTGATATTCGCTAAGTCTGAATTTTCAGTTTTTTTTAATTTCTAAAAAATGCTTCTTCAGACCACCTGTGCTAACAAGTGCTTGATAGAACTATCAAATATACATGAGATGATTTTTGCAGCAGGCATTGCAAATAAGAATCTTCGATAGAGCAAGTGTCATCAGAGATGCTTATTAACGAAAGAAAGGAAAGGTCATCTGGTTTCAATTTTAGAATACTGTCAGCTCATTGCTCAGGAAAGACTGTGTTCAGCTTGAAATGCCATCTGAAAGGCAGACATGGTTTCTGTAGCTTTTATCAAGCTGAATGACATTTGTCTTTGGCAGAGTGGTAGCCTGCATAATTTGCTGGATCAATGGAAAAATTGCTTTGAAGATACTTATTCATATTATCGTGCTTCCTACGTGAGCAGGAAGCTGCCTCCAGCCAGAAGGAATGTGAGATCACAGCCTACACCCCTGCCTCCCTCCCCAAAACTTGGTTAGGTTTCAGATGTTCCCCAATGTTCTTACATTCAGTCAATACTCCATCTTCCACAAAAACTCTGCTTAAAAATGAAGAGAAGGACTCGCACAGCATCTGCAGAAGCGTTATTCTTTGGTCAGCTACAGTGAGTGTCCTTGCTTTTGTATCCATGCCTCAGTCAGCAACACCCCCTGAGGTAAAAATGTAAAATTTGGTGTGGATTTGGACCAGATGTTTTGTCTTTCACTAAGTTGCACATTGCAGATGTTTTCTGAGGAAATAACTGGGTTTAATGAGACATATCCCTTCTTTTTGTCTGTCTGTTGTTAGGTGCTTGATTCAGCACATCATGCAAGCCTGGAAGACCTGAGGAAGTGACTCAAAGTCCCAAGGAAGGAGTTTTACTGACTGATGGAAGAACCATTCAAGGGAATAGAAAGCTCTGTTTCTGTAGATGACAGCTGAATGACATTTTTCCTCAGTTTTCATCGGTGCCTGGCACAGCTGAGTTTTGCCTGTCCTGACTGTTCTCAGCTGATGGACACATTGGAAGAAACAGCTGTTGGTGATATTATGTTGTACACAATTTTGCTTAAAGATAATATTGGATACACTGAGGGCATTTGCCTTGTGCTCTCAGCTCAGAGAATGTCTGCAGCTGACAGTCAACCTAGTGAAGCACAAAGCAATGTGTAGTGGAGGAGAAATTGTGTATTGGAGTGTTGACATATTCTATTTATAAATTTCCTGTTAGAAGTACATGTTCCATGAACAGAGATCACAGAATAGCAGAATCCCAGAATTACAGATTGGGTAGTGTTGGAAGGGACCACAGCAGGTCATCTGGTCCAGCATCCCTGCTGAGAGAAGGACAAATGCTTGTAAATCCTTTTGCAGTACGTTTGGTGGTCCCATTTCCACACTCTCCTGGCTGAAGAATGAAGTGTTATCAGAGTGAACTGCTTCTTCTTTTTAACATTTTCTTTTAAACAACTGTGGTCTCATACTTCCTGTATTGTCACTCATAAAACCAAAACTGGATAGCAACTTCCATCCTGTCTTCCTAAGATTCAAGACTTGTTCTTGAAGATGACTTGGACATAAATAAGTAGTACTATAATCTGGTTTGAACAACACAGACAAAAATATTAAAATTGTGATGTTATTCAAGGGTGTTTAACCCCTAATTTATCACAAATTAAATACAGTACATTAGTCCTCAGAAATATTCCTGAAGTGCTGTGATATTTTAGATGTTGCTGGTTTCAAGCTGTTGATTTGACAAAGAAATAGTTCTTTGGGCTCAAATATCTTCCTGATCCCAAATTTAGTGTATTCATGAATTATCATTTTATAAGAGCTTGCTTCTTCTCTTTGAAAGCTTTAGACAAGTACACGAAATAGCAGACTTCCTTAATAATTTTGAATATTCTAATATGAGCTATTTTAAGAGATTGGTAGTGTCTTGTAGAAAACAATGGTGCTAAATAATGATGCAAGCTAATTAAATAGAAAGGAAAAGTTTGTATGTATGTGACAGAAAGGAGGCAAAACATATGACATACCATAAATCCCTATTCCTCTTCAAATTAGCAATTAAGTCACTGTTTATGTTACCCTTCCAATCAGACTATGTGAGGAAGAATTAAGTGGCAATTTTTTTTGCTTCACTTTTACCAAAATAAAGGCTGTATGAAACAAGAAATTGTCACTGAATGGAATCAGTTTTTGTTTTTAACCAGTGAATGCTGACCTGCACTTACAGTATTTGAAACACAGTTTAAAAAGTGTTTGCTGGTGAAAGTATGGCTATGAAAACATTAATTATTTGAATTCTTTAATTAAATATTTTATAATTTTTATTATCCTTTATATATCTTACTTGAAGCAAACAGACCAGAAAGCAGCCAAGAAGGATAGATACTTTCTTTAGAGAAAACAGGATTTTTGAATAGTCAGTGTAAAATTGCAATGAGCTTATCTCCAAGTATTACTCCTTGAGCTGTTATCCAATGCAAAGGTTGTGTAAATTTACAGTTTCACTGGAAAAACCCACAGATAAAAGAGATTTCCATAGAAAAGGCCTTTTGTTAAGCTGGTGGATTATTCTATTTGCTTTGACTGAGCACTGGTTGTACATCCTTTCCCTCCACTCCTGACAGATATAACTGATGGATGTTGGTAATGCTAGCAAGAACCCATTCCCTGAGAGATATGAAGGGGCTCCTATGAAAGCTTACAGTTGGAACTAAATCTTCTTTAAATTAAGCTATAATATATTGTTTATCTCCTATGTTTATCCACCTTTATCATGGAAAAAAACATAAGCCAAGCTAAACTTTAAGCTGTTAACTGGCCATCAGTATTTCTGAGGGAATAATAAAACAAACTTGTGGGAAGCTGCATCAAGATTGTATGATATCTTTCAATGCTTGAAGGCTACAGGGACTGGGGCAGGTGAAACCTGTTGTAAAACATGCCAGGACCCATGAGCATGCAGAGACTTTGCATTCATACAATAAATCCTGGTTGCTGGCAGCCCCTGGGCTAATACAAGAGCAGCAAGTTATTTTCAGCCCTGGCTCTCTCTCTTACTGCTTGTCAGTTCTCCCCAGAGGTCCTGGCTTTGCATGTAGGGGACTGGCACCTGTTGGCAGTGGCAACTGAGCTTCCTCAGAAGGGAGATGTGGAAAGGGGACATGCATTGACTCAGTCCTGCACTTCTTGCCCCAGACATGGAAGGAGCCAGCCCTCAGCTAATATCCCTCCCCTTGCAAGAGATCCCCTGGCAGTGTACTTGGGTCATACTGCATCTGTGAAACACCAAGCCAGGTATCTGTTCTGCTGCAGCCAAACAGGCCCTGCACAAGGTGCAGGGAGAGGCATCAGCATCAGCCTCAGGGACGTACAGCGCCTTCTGCACCTTGCTCCTTCCACTATATCAATTGTCCTCTCTTCAAAACAACAAATGTAACTTTCTGCTGCAGAATTCCAGCAGAACTGTGGTGTATTCTGTAAAATCAATATTAATCATTTTCAAATTGTTTGCTTGTTGACTTTCTGAGGACAGAAAGAAATCCTTAGGGCAACTTACACAAACAAAATGTTCAACTACAAGAAAATGTTTGGCTTTTTTTTTTTGCCTCTTGCATCTCACATTTGACCTTTAGAATATTCTTGTCATTTAATCACTTAAAGGGCCATAAAATGTGATGAATAAGTAATATCTTAGTATCTCATAGTCATGCTTGTATAGTAGAATTCTGAATTTTTTTATGAATTGCATGAATGCTGTTTAAAACATTTTATTACATTATTTTGTGATTTCTTGACTATAGCTTGTTCTGTGAACCATAAAAATAGGAAGATAAAACCTGTCTTCATTTTCATTCCCAATAGCAAGTCAGTAACAGAAAATAAAATCCAGATATGCAATTTGGGCTGAATTATTATATTCTTTTCAATATCTAAGCTGTTTTCATTTTACTGATCATCCTCAAAGTGTTCCTTTTTTTTTATCAAAGCTCCTCTCATACTTCTTTTACAGTGTTGGTCTATTCATAACAGTGATTACATTCTAGGGAGAGAAGTATTTACCCCTGTTCTATGATAACTCTCCTTTTGGAGACTGTTTCAGAATGAATGCTACTGGAGTACTTAAAGAAAACATAAGCAGTCTGAATTTTAATCAAATTATTAAACTAATTAAACATTAAACTAATCACTGTTAATAAATATAAAACACATTAAATATGGCTACATATTTATATATATAAATTTATATAATTATAAATATGTATATATATATACATATATGGCTCTCTGGTGCTGGGATAAAATCTTGTGTATTGGCTGCACTAATTTTTTGTCAATAGGCAGGAGCAGCTATTTCATCATTTAGCCATAGGAAAACAGAATTTCACCTCTGTGATGCACCCTCTGTGCATCCCTCTGAAGGCTGATATATTCAAGGGCAGTTTGTCTGAACAATGATTTCACTGAGATAAGAAGATAATTCTTACTGTGAGTAAGAAAATTAATAGAGTGAACATAAGAATGTTTTATTTAATATGCCTCCATTTATATTTTGTGCAAGTGGAATGAGACTGGAAGATCTGAACAATGTTACAGAAAGAGAATACTAATACATATATTTTCCCCAGAGCATGATGTGGCTCTGATCCCAGAATCAGATTTCTATCCTACACATTGTACTCAAATATAAGCAGGACCTACCTCTGCCCTTTTTTTAGTCCCCAGCTTTTGAAACATTAGTGCATCTAATGCTTTTTGTTCAGTCTAGCTCTCTTTGTCCATGCTGTGATATGAGAACAAACACATAAGCATGCACACGTTATGCTCACACATAGGGCTTTGAATTGAGCTTGTTTTACAAGCCTATTTACCACAAGTCACTAGGATTTTAATGTCTTTTGATGCTCTATTGAAGGACTTAATAAGCCCAAAGAGCCTATATTTTTAGAGTGTCATTGTATGAAGTATGATATATCTATTATACATGGATAAAGTATTTTTCTTCTGCTGGGCAGTGTTTTTCAAAAGCTGCTTCTCACCAATTCACAGTTCTCTTGGATATGATTTCACTGGCAAGCCTGTTCTGTCTGGCACATCTGTATAGAGGTGTTATCATGGGTAGCGAGGAAAATGTTTCAACAAAGTAATTGAGGAATAACATGAAGAGCTACTGGGCTCCTGTTTGTAAGGTTTTGGCCATACCCTGTATTTCTGCTTTATATTTATTTCAAAGAGCACCTTTACCATATATTGAAACAGAGAGATACATTCTTTGCAAAGTACGGAATTACTGGCTGCAGTTTTATAGCTCAAGGCAAGCAACCTAGAGGCTTTATTAATACTTGATGAATCCCTCCCAACGTCTCAGCAGTGAAGAGAAGACAAACAACCTGCTGGATGATTGATGCTGTGCCTGCCAAGCAGGAACTTTAAAGCATGATTCTCTCTTACAAAATCTGTAGGAGAAATCCGGTCTGATCCGGCGTCATCCTGCAGTAGCGATAGCGCGAGCTGAGATGCAATCTCTGCCCTATTGCACAATGGAAAGCACATTAACAAGTGGTTTAAGTCCTTTTCCAAGGCTTTCAGCTTCCATCTGTGCCTCCTCCCTACCCACAATCTCTACCCTTCCCTAGATCTCCACAGCACACTGCTCTTTGGCAGGGTGTGTTTGCGTGCCTGTGTCGGGCTGCACACTAAAACTTACATTAATCACTATTGTAAGTATTGTTTGCTCTCTGAGCCAGATGGTTGCAAAGAGTCTGTTTCATTGTTTTTCTTCTCCAAATCACGGACACTCTGTTTTTTGTTCAGCTTTTTTCCTTTTGTTCTGTTTCTTCTTGCTCCCCTCAGGTGTCCTGACATAATAACCTTTGTCAGATGAAACACATGGTTGGACTTACTGGGTAATCTCATGTGTGCCTGCCCAAGCCCTAAAACCCAGGCTTGAGAGATCCTTACCTAAGCATGATGCCATATGGGCAGAGAACCATTCACCTTTCCTGCAGTTTGATAGTTCATAGGAAATTGCAGTGTTCTGCAGTTTTCTACTGGAGTAGGGCCATCAAATGGGTGAAGTGAACAAACTGAAATTTTTATTCCAAATGAAATTTTCAGTCATGTGGACATCACAAAGAAACCCTTGTATCAAAAAGAATCCCTAAACTGCACATGAACTCCTCAAATTACAGTAGCCAAACTGCAATTCTGCTGTGTGCCAAGTCTGCCTCAAAAGGGATGATAGTAGTATATATTTTAAAAATATGTAGCCATTTTAACTTCTACATAAGTACTCAATATCAAATAGGAAGAATTTCAGTAAAATACAACTTAAATTCAATTAACACATCTGGGTCCATAAATTTGCCTTTTACTTATTTCATTTTGTTTTGTAATTGCAACATACTGAAGCCAAAGAGGGAAAAAAAAAGATTCTACTCCAGGGCATAATGAATTATTGATTAAGGCAGCTAGATCAGTATGAATCCTTATAGGAAACCAAAAGTAAATCAGTAAATGAAAGGGTTTTAAATATATACTTAGAAAAGGGATTTTGGCAAATACTGAAAGGAATGCTAGGCAGAAAAATCTCAAACTGTCTGAATCACTACCCCTAGCTGTCCAGTCACTCCATGATTTAAATAAATTGCAGTTTAGAGTGAATTATGTGGGAAAATGAATCCAATAAAAAAACAGCTTGTAGAAGAGCTAACACTGAAAATGTGGCAGCGTTTAAATCCTGATCATGTGAAAACATTTGTCACAGAGATCAGACAAAGGATTTGTGAAGAATAGAAAGACTGAAATGCTGTTCCTCAATAATCGCATAAAATGAATGTCCACTGAAATCAGTGCTGGTACATGGATAGTTCAGAGTGGAAGAATGAGTGTTTCTCTTTTATCAGGTCTCAAAGGCAATATATTGGGATTAGGTGATGGTAAATCAGGAAAAAAAATCAATGAAGAGGCAAAATGTCAAAAATCCTCAACAAGAAACCACTTAATTTATCTGCCTTATGGCCAAACTCTAAAGGAAATTTATCTCAAGACAGTGTGAGAGACATAATTAAATTATTTTCTTTTTTCTCCCTTGTAGTAGAAACTGTACAACAAGATCCTTCTGCTTGGAAAAATGAAATCTCTAATTCTGTGCATAGAGAAATAGGGAAATATTCTAGCCAGTAATCATATTCAGAAAACATCAATATGATTTTTTTTTAGTAAAATAGAGAACAAGAAACATATACAAAACCACATAAATTTGTTAAATTTTCTCTAAATGGTCATTATAAAATTAAGTTTAACATAATTGTTTAGAATTTGTAAGGGCCAAAATACTCCTGAAGATTTCAAGTCAAGCTGCACTGTGAGCTCTTATTTCTTAGTATTTTAATGGCATAATTAGTGTGTGGAGCTTTTCAGAAGAAATATCATCTCAGACAGACAGTATCCATGAATAAAATTTTTCTCAATCACAACAGCTAAAATACTGTCAAAATCATACAAGGGCCATTGAAAATTAATGTCTTCTCAAGGGCCTCCATGAAGACTATTAAAACTACCAGGAATCTGTAAGCAAATCATTAATGTGTCATGATATCTTTTAAGATTAAATGTGTTTCTACTCTGAAAATGGATTCTGTCAAATAGCATCTTAGCATTATGTGCACTTTGGAGCTCAACACTTTACTATTTCTTGGATTTATATATATATTAGAAAGATATATATTTCTTCTGACTTCAAGTGAAAATTCTTCAGTGGGATATGAATTTCAATTCAATTTCTTTTACCTTTTAAAACTACAAGTGAGGAAACCCATGGAGGATGTTGTAATCATAAGGAAATTGGATGAAAAGTAACCCAAATAAGACGAAGTGCCAAACAGAAGAGAATCAAATTGAAATGTTATGCTGAAAGAAAATTAAGGTTTTCAGGACAGAGTATTTTATCTTCAAGCCTGGGAGAAAATCCTCTTATTTTAGAAGGTGTTAGACCTGAATATTGGTCCCAAATGTAGTCAGCTGTTTTCTTCAGAACTGGTGGCCCAAAAGCTTAGCTTCTCACACCCTTGCATATGTCCACGTGGGAGGCTTTCTTGTTAGCTCCAATCTGCCTTTTCCTTATACAATAGAATTAACATGTCATTTCTTCTCTATTCTGCTCAAAGTTTTTGTTTTTCAGAAAAGTGTTCCTTAAAGGTCATATTTTTTTCTGCAATGGGAAACCAACATGCGTAGAGTTTGTAACTTTTGGGTTTATCTTCTTATCTTCTTTAATTAAATAATTACGGCCTTTAGGAAAACACAACATAGTTAAATTCCTTTTGCATAGATGAGAGTGAAACAGGCATCCCTAGGGCACACGAGCAAATTAATAAAAGTGAAACAACAACTAAACATTGCTCTGTTTGTGAATGAATTTCATTTAGCACAGATGAGCAACAAGCAGAAAGAAATTTACTGATGAAAAGGAACACTTATGTCCAAGAAGTTATGCAATTGTAGCAATAAGGAAACAACATTTTAAAAGTAAGTTAAAATATGGTTCTGCCTTACATCTTTATATACCAAGTGACAATGATAATTCACAGCATTAAACCCAACATTAACTATGATAGATAAGATACAATACATGTACGAGAATCAAACTATAAATCCTCTCAGGCAAATTAAATTCTGAGAATGAGATCACTAAAAGGCAAGGAGATATTAATATAAGCCTGTAAAATTAAGGGAGAAAAAGCTATTCACCAGACACATAAGAGAAATAAGGTAAGGAATATTCCTACAAGTCTGTATTATGAAGAGTCAATCTTCATAATTCAGTTGTTATGAAACAATCTCCTTTTATTTGTGAGAGTTTCTAGAAGGAGCTGTCTGAAATATTTTGGGATTGAAATAGGGCTAATGAATAGACATTTTAATTTCAATACCATTTTATATTTTACCCAAGCAGCTTACCATTTTTTCTTTAAAAATTCTGTCTCTGGCACTTGGTGTGAGGTAAAGATGTTTATCTCCCACATTCTGAGTCATGTGTTAAGGCCATAAAATTGAAGGATAATACTTTTTTATTACTCCTACATGCAAAACTGTTGGTTGGCTTATATATTATTTTCCACATTGCTGGACAATACTTCCAAGGCTTCTTTTCTTCTTCTTCCCATTGCCTAATTTTAAAGATGCATCTGCCTGTGTGCCGATCAGCAGCAGCAATCACTGCCAGCACTCACCTGGCCCCATGGAGAGGCTCTGGTGGCTGTTTTGGGGGCAGCCTGGGGTACCCCAGCCTCAAGGCAACCCATGAGCTGTGTGTGTTCTGGCTGTGTCCCACAGCAAATACTCAGGTGCGAGGCAAGGAGGGATCTGTTCCAGCAAGCTTTGGGTCATTTGGTTTCCATTCCTCTCCCACAGAGCTTAATGGCAGTTCATTTCTCTGAAGTCGTGAAGAGACTGACCAAGGATGTAAGAAACAGAGAGATTCACATGGGAAAAAGTGCAGAATTCACAAAGTCACCATCTTCACAAAATTTCTTCTCCCTCATGATGTTCAGCTGCTAAATCACAGCACTACTCTGCAAGGAGATCTTTATTGATGAGGAAATTTTTGAAATTTGTGGAGCTTTCCAGTAAAAGAATTCACACCAGTAGGAATGGGCTTTTGAGAGTTTATGTTGTTCACCCCATTTATACTTTATATTTTGGGATGTAGCAATATTTGCTATTTTTGAGAAGCTCTGCTAGCTGTCTTTCTGTTATAGTCGACATAAACCCTGGCAGCTTTAAGCAATCATCCACACAGCATGTGTGTATGTGGATTTCCTGGGAAGGTGGATCTTCTTGGGAATGCACAGAGCACACAAACTCATTTTTAAGATCAAAGCAGAAGTTTCAATTTGTACCTGTCAGATTTCACTAATTAGAGCACTAAAGAAGGAGAATGGTAGAATTTTATTAACAGTTGCCTTCTAATTGGAATTGTGAGCAATGTCTGGCAAACTCTGCTTGCTTGAAGCAGTCTCTGTGCCCAGCAAGTACACAGCCATGATACAGGTCTGGCTGACAAATGACAGCCTTTCAGTGTCTTTCTTACAAACAGTATCTTTAGTCTCCATTTGAAGTAAGAAAATATTCATATTTATTTAGGAACTGTCAGTAAAATCAGAGCTGTGCTTTCAATACTTGGTTTTCAGTTTTTCTTTACTGAACAGGTTGTTTCTTCAGTTCCAAGTCAATAGGTCCCAGAACACATTTTCATTTGGTGCTCCATTACACCAGAGAATCAAGAATGCATTTGGAGTTCTGCTTGCATGATGGTCAGGCATGGTTATCTCATGGAGAACAATGCATAATTTATGTCTGCTAACACTCTTTTAATACCAAAAAAGATTCTCTGTTTTCTTATGAGTAAGTTGCATTCCTGAAGCTATTATATTCCTAGAACTGGAAAGTGTTAGTCTCTCTTTTGGTACCAATGGAAGAATCTCCTTGACAAGTTTCCTGACTGCCTCTGCCCATGTTTTCTCACTCAGCTGCAGCTAATTGCTGTCAGTTGCACAGGCAAGAATAAACTGATGATTTCCTCTTGTCAAAAATTTCTGAACCACAAACACTTCTTATGAGCAGAATGAGCATCTTCTTGCTTATGATACTGAAGTCCCCACCCCCCCAAAAAAAAATTTAAATGTGGCTGATGTACAGATTGTTTTTGCTCCTTATCTCTATGCTCAGTACCTTGAGTACCCTGCACTGCCACTTCCATCTTTTCCCCTGACCTTTGGTTCCTTCCACTTCAGTGTTGGGTCTGTCACTGGTAATTACCCATCATTTGAGCACTGACATGTAACTGCAAGCAGAGGGCACCTGATCTGTCATTTTGCTTGCTGATGAAATGTAGTGGTGTTGTACATATCACAAAACTGTCAGATAAAGTCCAGACAGCTTGTTCAGTGCTAAGGATGTTAGAAAGCTGAATATGAATAAAAGAAAAGGGAAATACATTTTAAAAGGGCATGGTTAACTATTCAAGGATTTTTTTTTTTTTTTTACTGATGAAAACATTGCAAAATGATTTTTTTTCATATTTTGGAAGAAATCTCAGAAAACACAAATTCAGACATGTTCTTCAGAAGTTTTGGGAAGTTAATTAACCAGATAATGAGTAGGAACCATAACATATACTTTCCCTTACCCAGTACATCTAAGGAATACAAAAGTCTAGGTCAGATCAAACGATACAGGCACAATAGATTGAATAATTAATATTTCTCATTAAATATCTATATTTTTAAAATTATTCCACAAAAACGGTTTAATTTGTTGAATATAGCAATCCATTAATCATTTATTAGGTTTTAATTATAATTGTAACGTCCAAAACTTCAAGTGAAAATATTAATCTATATTCCTATTACTCAGCTCTGTGTTTAAGTTCACAAATATTTCCCATATGTCCTCCCTTTAGCTGATAACATTATGGAATGCTTTATTGATTGCTGCTTGCCATCATTTTAATAAAAGCATAATTCTATTGATGTCATAACTTATTTCTGAGGTTGTTAGACATCATGTCATGGATTAGAAAGGCCTTCAATTTAAGAAGCAAGAACACAGACAGCCATAAAGACCTCAAAACAGAAAATCTAACTTAATTTGTTGTGACAGGAAGTGAAGATGAAGGAATTAAAACTGCAATGACGCTAATTCAAATTGTTGTAAATGTTCAGGCTTATGTGGGTTGAATTTGAATTGAATAAAATCAAATTAATTTCTTTCATAGTCTTTTCTGAGAATTGTAACTTCACTCAATATAGTTAAGCAGTTTGGTGAAAAGACTGGGGTAATAGCAAAGTATTTGAAAAATCAAACCAGAAAGCAGATATAACTTAAGAGAAATACAGTGTCTTTGTTGATTAAGTTATTGGTAAATAAATCTTGCAGAGTCATTCAGCCACCTTTGCCAGGAACACGAAATCTCTCCCTCTGAGAATTTGTAGGGTAGAGATCTCCTGGTTCAGCACCAATGCACTGCACTGGTAGCAGTGATACACACATCTGCCATAGCAAACACAGCCTCAGTTTTCTGCAGAGCTTGTCTGTGAAGTAATTTCAAATCGGGTCTTGGATCAGACAGCTTTATTATTCAGCATGTATTGTTGAAATTGTTCTTATATCTGATGCAGTGTGGCACACTGAGCAGCAGAAATGAGGAAAACAAAGGAGAAAAAGAGTGTCTTTCTCTTAAGTAAAAACTTCACAGCTCACTTCTGTATTCCAGGAAAACTCACAGTATGAGCTGATAAATCCTCTGGAGTGTTTATGACTATGTGTATAATTTGCTGCAGGGGAAGAAGGGATTGGCAGGAGTGCTGCAGATGTGATCCCATTTATTTCTGTTCACTGGCAACTTACAGCTTTAAAGAGCTTTTTTTTTTTTCACTCTGGTTGTCTGTTCACATAACTGGTAAATATATGGGGCTGAGGATTTGTGTTAGGTTGATATGGTGTTTGCTGGTTCACATGAGTGGATAACCATGAACAAGAAGGAAGAGCTATCTTTAAAAAGGTGAGTGGTAGTGCTGTCTAATAAAAACAAGACCCTATTTTTTTTCCACCCCATTACCTTTGCTTTCTACAGCAGTGAAGGTGTAAAGATGAAGATTATCTTGCAGAATAAAGCAAATAAACTATAGATGCAAATATTGCAAATAGGAAAAGGTTGTAACTCAGTGAAAAACAGAGAATGGGCAGGAATAGGTAGGTCAGGGAAGATTCAGCTGCTGAACCTGCAGATTTTTTGAATCCTGATCTTCAACAGAGGTATCTCCTTGCAGCCCAGTCACCTCAATGCCTCATATGGTCAAAGATTAGTCAGACTATTTCTCTCCATTGACTATAAGGGGAACGTAATCTTAATTATGAAAACTCTAAATTACTGTAGGTGACAATTATGACCTTTTAATTCTTTAAGAACCTTTACAACTAATGAAAGAAATCCTGCTCACTGAAGGTGGGAATTTGATTATTTCTTTACTGAACAGCATGTAGCAGGCATACTTATAAAAACATCACAGTTAAGTCATACTTAACATTTGGATTCTCTTGGTTTCCAGTATAATAAAAATGATCATAACAAACTCTGGTATGCATGTGGTATTAACCTCCAAAGGTACCCTGTCATTCAGTAATAGAGAAAATTCACTTAAGACTTAAAGTAAGATGGACCCAAGTAAATCTGTGCTGAATTATAAACTGTAATATACAGCATCACAAGGCAATATCCATGCTTTCAAGGAAAAGAGAAAAGCCTAATTTCCTAATTCATTACATGCTGCTGCACTCCAACTGATACATGTGTTACTGAAATTGCTTCATATTTATCTTTAGTGGTCAAATGCTTCATAAGAAATCTTACAGAAACCAGCTCAGTGTGCTGCTTGATCTCTCCTAGATTTTTATTTTTTCCTTTCAAAATCTTCACTTTTTGACCTGTAATCTTCAAAGGTTTTCCCACTCCTTGCAGTTCATCAGAATGGATAATTAATGTAAGTGAAAGGCTGTGTTAACATAGCAACTGGTAAACAAGGAGAAGGGAGCACCCAAAATTTGTAGATACCCATGGTTGAAAAGGAATGACAAAAGTCAGGGAGTCCACAAAACTTAGAAAGTTTTATTAGCAAAGTAAACACTTGGCATGGAAATTGGTATAAGTTAGCCCCTTATCTTCCAGTATAAACACACAGCAATGGATTTTGAATGAGGGGAAGCATGAAAGAGGAGAAAGAGAGGAAGGAAAAGGAAAAGGAAAAGGAAAAGGAAAAGGAAAAGGAAAAGGAAAAGGAAAAGGAAAAGGAAAAGGAAGAGGAAGAGGAAGAGGAAGAGGA
>WBND01000422.1:0-73495 GCA_013398595.1 Tychaedon coryphoeus | reverse complement strand
TTCAGGGTCCTGGAAACAACCCTTGGGCTTTGTGGGGCTACTTTTTTATTTATAAGTTTCCCCATCCTAAAAAAAGTTTCTTGCTGTCTATGCAAATTAATTGTCATGCGCAGTTTGTTCTTCTAGACATTTCTGGAAATGAGTCAGAGGAGTTTTGGAATTACTGATGATCTTGATCCCCCTGTAGCCACTTCCTGACCTCATTTCTGTGCTTGGACTGTATTGTGCTATGATTATCTCCAGGGACCAGAACAAGGATGTTTCTCCCAGAAAAGTGCTGCTCTACCTCTGTATGGCCTCCTTCTTCAGCCACATCCTGCTCTTTGTCACAGAGTGTTGTTACCAGCAATGCTTGCTCGGCTCCACAGCTATCTGGCTGTCAATGCTTGAGACACACACATTTGCTCCTTTTTTTTTCCTGGGCTTCTATGAGGAAGTAGCTGGTTCAGCTTGGGTTTCTCTGCACAATATTGCATTGTGTTAGAGATACAGAGATATACCTTCCCAGCCTGCTAACCTGAAAAATTTCCTTAGCATTGAAGAAGAAAGCAGTAGTTCCTGTGACAAATACAGTTTGCTATCAGTTTTATCAGAATCATTCATGACTGTACAAAGCAGAAATCTGCACCACATCAACATATTTGAGATACACATCTGTAGCTTCCTAGTAAAAGTCTTAGTCTGTGGAGTTACTTTCAGCATCAAGTTCAAAGCATTGCTGGTGAATAAAGCAATCTAAACTCCTCTTCAAGTTTTTTCTGAACTGTTTCAAGTATAGGAATGCTTGCAAGTACTTATCTTCAGTATTTTAGATGCACCTCTGTCTCAGGCAGCAGTATTACCTTAATTGAGAGCACCTCCCTATTGTTCATGCTGCCATGGTGACACAGCAGTTACAGAAATTAGTAGAATGTGATCATCTCCCTCTATTCTACATTTTCCTTTGCCTTGTTCCTCTTACTCTGTGACATAAGTGTAGCACATTTTCTCCTGTAGTGGTTTGTTTTGCTGCACTTGAGTACAAGACAGGATATACCCAGTGACTTCCATTGAGACTCCTTGGGTACGAGTGGTGTGTACACCAGCACCTGAACTGCAGGGAAAATGCCACTGAATATTTATTTTATTTTCCAGTTGCTTAGCTAAACAGTGGTCTAGCCAAACCATGTGTTTTTATATTTCTTCCTCATTTCTGCAAGAGTTTCATTAGAATAAAGGATTCACCAGAAAGCCTCTCTTAACAAAGATTGAAACACGACCTTTTCCTTGTATCTATCAAAAATATAAGCTATTATAAAAAGTCTTGAATCAGGTTTGTTTTTTTAAAAAAATGTATATAATTATTATAAACATAATTTAGAAAGAGTGTGTCATGAAATCTGGAATAGCTACTCAAACTACTCAATGTTTCATTCCATTTACTTGAATTAGCTAACAAAAATTCAGTTGCAGTTTCATTAAAATAATTGTTTTGAGAACAAGTTTTTAAACTCTTTTTGGTCATTTGGTGCAAATTGCATTCTGATGTTTCCACACTATATGTTGATTCACTTTTTTCACTGCAAAGCTATAGCAACTACAGAGAGAAAAAAAAATTAAAAAATAAAATAAATTAGTGGAAGGAGATTATCTGCATATGGGGCAGAAACTCATTCTCTCTTCCATAGTTTGCAGTCACTTGTCAAACTCTAGTAGTCTAGTACTCTGTCTTCAGGACATTATTCTCAAAATAGTCCTGAGGTTTCTGTTCTTCTATTACATTTGATCACTCCAATCCTGGTTCTTCCTGGCCTCAGCAGATAATGGCTGTGACTTTCCCCTGTAACTTCAAATAAAGTCACATGTGTGACTCAGAGTAGGAGGTTAGCATCCTCACAGGGAGAGTCTGACATTCTACCTTTGGGATAATGTCTGTCTCCACACTGTGCAGTGAACACTTACATAGAAAAACAATATCAGCAGCAGGAAGTAGGGACACTCTCTACTATTTTACTCCACCAAGTGAAATCCCTGGTATCAGGTTTTAGAATTTTCCATCTTTAAATGCCACCACTAATTTTGGTTTGTTTTCTGTACAAAAGCAGAATTTCTGCTGGAGTGATACCAATTGCCTCTCAACTTTTCTCCAGTTTTCAAGGATTAACCAATTGTAAACTGCTCACCTACACCCTGAAAGCAATGTGCATTTTTTCCTTCCACTTGGTTGCATCTTCTACAAAATATTTATTTTGTCATCTCCGCACTAAAAGTCTGTAGCATGGTTTCCAGGTAGTTACAGTATTTAAGTAATCTGAAAGTTTAGGATCTTGATTGATCAGTAGGATGTAACATGACAGACAGCCTCTGAGGCAATAGTTAAAGTTTCACAGCTTGACAATGTCAGGTAGTGTAGATTTGAAAAAGCCAGGAGTGTCCTCAGTGTTGACTCACCCATGAACACAGCAACGATGTGACAGACTGACACTGAGAAAATGATTTGGTGTAAAGCAGCAGGACTTTCTAAAACAATACAGAAAAGGAAAAGTGGAGATCATGATGTGGTGGGAAATAGAACACAAAATCTCACAGTTCCCTGAAAGTAATGTTGACATGCCACCCGTTTTCAAGACATTGTTCCCAATGAGGAACAAGGGATGACTCTCTTCCACACAGTAAACTATATATTCTAAGTTTGTGTGACTTCTATGGTTGTGTAGTACACAGGTGGAATAAAATATTTTGAAAACAGGTATTTTCAAAGAATATAAAATAGATATACTCAGAAAATAGACGTCAGAAATAACACTGTTACTAAAATTTTCTAGTATAGGCATGGCCTCAGATTCCTTATTGACATTACCTCACTATTTCTGCACTATTTTTTTTCTGAGAGACCTATTCAAACACATTTCTCCTTTTGTATCTAGAGAGAATAGGAGTGCAAAATTGATAAGGGTATTGAATTGATAACTATAGATATTGATAACTATAGATTGATAACTATAGAAATAAGCCAGAATCCTAGCTTAAAATTATGTGAGGCTATAAATATTCCCTTCTGTAGAATTTATATCACTTTGTAAGACCTGTCACTCTTTCTCCATGAAATCAGAAAGATGCTGGTAATTTCAGATTTGCTTATAAACAGCAGCTCCACAATCTGATATTAAATATCTGGCAATGGTGCTCTGTGGCCCAACAGCTCTTCAGAAAAGGAACTAAGGAAAGGCAGGTGTCAGCGAAAACATTTGGGTTAAATCATAAAGCAAGTAACCAGCTGGTGACTTGCAGTTTTCATTCTTTCTCTGTTTATGCCTTCTACTTAAAATCTTTATTACTATTACTTTTATTACCATTACCATGGAGTATAAATTAATCCAACTACCTCTCTGAAATTTGTTTGAGCATCTTGTTGATGACAGCATCAATAAAGGGTGTTGTATTAAGCTGGAATTCCTGGCTATTTAAGTGAGGGTAACTCTGTCCTTCACTGCAAACTTTAGGAGTGACAGCACCTACCTTTAAACAAGAAAACCAGTAACTGAACTAATCTCTAAACAAACATATTCAATTTCTGTTGTTTTCTGCATGACACTAAATTAAAAACTTGAGAAAATAAGATTTGTGAATAACATCTTTAAATTGATACTTCTTTTTCATCTACCCTGTAGTGCTCAAAGGCTTGTGCCCAGTTATTTTCTGTTTTAATTTATAGAGAGGGAGATAAACTGAATGGATGGATTATAGAGATTAGCTACTTGGATAAAACTGAAGCCCTTGTTCTTTGTTTAATGTGATAGTCTTTCCTAAAGAATTATGAAAATGACAGCACCTGTACTTGCTGTTTGTTGTTAAGCTCATCTGCATTTTTTCAATTATGAAACAACTCATCCCAGAAACCCAAGGGAACGTGAATTATTAACTGAGCTAAGACACACTTGTACTAAAATCTTATGGGAAATCACAAGATTAATATCAGCTATGCAGTGAATATGCCTTTTGAGTTTTATTCAGAAAAGACAAAGATTGCTTCTTAAATATGAATACATAATTTACTTATAATATACTCTGGTTTACTGCACTGAATTTTATATACACAGAAAATATTAGTCTATGCAAAAAAAATTAATTGTGCCTAAAAATTAATAAATATTAATATACACCGTAATGCAAAACTAATACTTTATTACATATGGAAGACACTTGCTTTAGACTGTTAAAATTAATAAATAGACAATGTAAACCCAAAAACATTATACATGGAAACCACTGGCTTCTGACTGTGATAGTTGGTTTTCAGAAAGATTGAATTACTTATATAAATTTGAAGCAAACAAGACTTGACCACTTATAGGTTTGAGATTCTACAATGCACTGCACTGTTCCCCTACGATGTTGTGTTGCTCACCAACCTTCAATGGATGAAACTATGATTTCATAAAATCATAGGAGATTAGAATATATATTTTCATTATGTTATATATATTTTTATATATTTTTTATATTTATATATTTTTATATATTTATATATATATTCATATGTTATAATTACATAGAAGAAAACTTGTACAGCCTCATCTTTTGAAGCTTCATGTTTGCACAAAATGGGCTACACAATCTTATCTTTTAAAAATAATTTTTAAGGAAATGTGTTTAGCAGGAAGCTTGATGGCATTTGTTTACTAAGATCCCTAATTAGCAGTACTAGAAAATAATTGCTCCCCAACCTACAGTTTCTCATTATCGCTTCTTCAATATTGCATGCTATTAACCAAATCTGTGCCTGGAGCCTGAGCAGGTTTTACTTTCTGTGTTGCAGATAATGTTCCTGGAAAGGTTTCTTGAGATACTGCCACTGGCAGAACAGGCAGTCCTGCTTTATAATAAAGTCTGCCAGACAGTGAAGACTTAAATCTTGCCTACAGAAACTGGGTCCAGTTCTGAAAAGGACCATGACTAGCCTCAGTGGTGACTTGGAAAAGGGAAAGGTGTTATCCATGCTTATATGGTATTGCCTGGAATATATGTAACACACCAAGCTGTAGAAATGGGTGTTCTAGAGAGGAAAGGCCATAACATTTCCCCTTTGCCTGTCAATTAATACCTGTGTGACTGGCTGGAGGCAGAGAAAATAGTAGGTGGAAAAAAAGCAGGTAAGAAAGGATTTATCCCTAGGACATTCACCTTTCAAATATTTATGGAAAGAAGACACTCACCTTCTCTGACTTCAGTCTCCTAAATTTTCCATAGGACCATAGGGAAGTTAATTACCCTCGAATTCAATATGGTCCTTTGACTTGGTACAGTGTACACTTCTTTGCAGACACTTACTTGGCTGTTTACTCCTCTTGCTCCCTTTAAGTCCTACTAAGTCCTATATGTTTTCCTGCCCTAGTGCATGCTTCTTTCTATGAAATTCATTGGCACTGGACTGTGCCATGCAAGTCTCTTTGGTTTTCATTTTAACCTCTCACAATGCTACGAAATAATTTCCTTCCAGTACGTAAGAATGGCTGCAATGGTTAATGAAGGACATGTTACTGACTAATACTTAAAAAGTACAGTACAAACAAGGGGTATTTAAACACTGATTCATCTTGATTTCAGCAACATAATTTCTATGAGGAACTATCTTTAAGTGAGTGGATCCCTACTACTATACAACATTTTCCCAAAATATGTACACTGCATGTACATTCCCAGAATATATACATATGTATGCAATCACCTCCTATCACTAAGATTTTTCCCTGAATGCAGCTTAAGTCATTCTTACTCGTCCAACAACTGGCTATTGTTCTGGTTTTGCAAGAAAGACCTAAGCAACATACAAGGAAAGCAGAGCTGATAAAAATAACGACGCACAGCTCTTTCTCTGATGACTTGCTGTGTTTATTATTGCGAGGAATCAAGTTTCTGATGCAACCCACAACTGAAGAAGTGAGTAGGACCTTGTAATCTTTTTGAGTATCAGTGTTGAATGTGTCATATGCCACAGTATGCTGCCTTCCTTGGGTTTGGTTTGTATGACACCACTTCTGCTGTGAACCCTTGCATATGCTGCATGAAACACTGCAGAAGTACAACAAAAACTCCTTTTATTCTGACTATACTAGAAATTTCAAATACATAAATGTATAAATTATGTACAAGAGATAACCAAGAGGGATGATTAGATAATCTACTGTAGCACGTATTTCTGTATCTAAAGTATCTAAAGTATATAAATATTAAACATTTACCAAATAACAGCTTGCCTAATTAGGAAAAAATCATCTCCACCCCTATAGTTTCAATTAAAGAAGCTATTTTTCATTTCCCTTCTGAAAGCATCTTGCATAAAATGATTGCAGTAGAATGCCAGCTGCCTCGGTCTCCTGAGAAAATCCATGGAGATTTAACCAGCATGAGATGTGATCATACTTCTGCAGGTGCTATGCCTACTGAAACCCTTCATTAGTATTTCTAAAGTGTTCCAATTATACAGTGTCACTTTCAGTTATTAAAACTTCCCCTTGTTTCAACTTTTACATAAGGGTTTGTTGATTGAGTTTTTGGGTCTTTTTGTTCCCAGGCAGGGATTGGGTTGCAGAGAAAATGGAATTAATTGATTTGTGAAGTGAGTGGTGATGGCTGAGATGTGGGGCTTTAAGTAAAACCCAGGTAAGCTGCTTTTATTCTTAGCTGAGTGTCTTATCTGTTATTTAGGCTCTTCCTCATTCCTCTGCTCTTCTTATTCCAGACATAGGACAATTTTTGTAAAATAACCAGACTCCAGTGGGAGCTAGAAGATGTTTCTTATCCAAAATATCTTCTCATAGGAAACATTCCTACTGGTTGAGATTGTGGTTACAGTTATGTAGCCAGGCATCCCAAATCCTGGAGCAGGGCTCTTCACAGTATACTATTATGTGAGAAGCATAAGTCCTCTTTTCAGGATGTGACACCAGACAAGAGATTGCGCTTTGAGTGATGAATAATTCCAAAAAAATAGTAAAACTTAGTCCCAGAACCAGATATTCACCTGAGAATGCCACTGTGTACTTGCTTAGCTCATGCAAAAAAAATCCCCAATTCTTCTGGGTAGAGTGCAAATGCAACATCTCAATTGCATAGGCAATACTTTGGTATCTCAGGTGGGTTTCTAGTATACCTTAGTGAGGTAAGTGGAATATTTGGGATCACTCAGATGTGTGAGTTTCACTCACATGCCTCTGGAAGCTGCTAAGTGCTCTTTGGACCTTGGCCCAACTGCTCCACACAGCACATAAGTGAAATTAAGTAAAATTGCTCATTGTAAATTGTTTGCTAAGATTAGCTTTATGAAATGTCACTAAACCTAAGCCACAATAGAAGAAATGCCTTATAAAAAGAGAAATTTTCATTAAAGGGAAATTTTCATAGAGAGGGAAATTTTCATCAAAATGGCAGTTTTATAAATTATACTCTTAAGAGGCTTCAGGCTTTTATATGCACTTTCATGTTTAGTTTGGCCCCTGTTCTTCAAGCAGCATTATACCAAATTTTTCTGGGCAGTCACTGCTGCACTTTTCTCATCAGTTTAGTCATCTGGGTCCTGTGGTGACATATCCATGGTATAGGATAAAAGGGAAGTGCCTGGTCTTTTCTGTGAGCTGCCACACACAGCGCTGGGGAGGCAGCGGGGGAAGGTTTGTGAAACCACTGGGCAGCATTGCTTTGTGCTGCCAAGGAGATGGGAGGAGAGAATTAGCTTCCTTGGGAAGGGAACAAAGAAAGGAGCTGACATTAAATCAACAGGAAAGAGAGAGGGAAACAAAATAACTGTGGAAGGGCAAAGTAGATATTTCGACTCACAGCTCTGGCAGCAGGAAACAATGGTAAAAAATAACTATTATGGAAGATGTTAGCAGGACCCAATTGTGGCTGACCCAGAATATCTGAGTCCAAAATCTTGATCCCTGAGTATCAAGGAGATGAGGGTTGAACCCACACTCCTGGTGCTCACAGGATTCTACCTGCACACATCCCTGAAGGGCACGCCTCTCTTTAGCCACAACCCAAGGGCGCTGGCGGTCGTTATGGGCAAAAACGTCCCATGGGAACACTGAATGGCTCCACAACAAGATCAGCCTTCTGAATTCCCTGGTGGTCCATTAGACAGGCTGGTGCAGCACCTGTGGTTACTCCCCGGACAAGGCACTACCTCTGCGGGGAGTCACTTGGGAGCCTTACAGAGTGTGCTGGTTTTGGCTCTGAACCTTTCCTCACAGTAGCTGTTATTTGGCTCTGTATTCAGTTTATTCAGCATTGATAACCAAGGGATGGTTTAGCCATGCTGAGCAGTGCTCACACAGAGCCAAGGCCTTTTCTGCCTCTCACCCCATCCCTAGAGCAAGGTGGCTGCGGGTGCACAAGGAGCTGGACCCCAGCTGAGCAGAGGGGTATCCCACAACCATATAGCACCATGTTCAGATATAAAGAGGGGGGAATAGCAGGAAAGGGGCAGGTGTTCAGAGTGATGGCATTTGTCTTCCCAAGTCACTCTTTCATGTGATGGAGCCTGGCTTTCCTGGAGCTCACTGAACACCTGCCTGCCCATGGGAAGCAGTGAATGCGTTCCTTATTTTGCTTCACTTGTGCATGCAGCTTTTACATTCCTTATTAAAATATCTCATCCTGTGAGTTTTCTCACTTTTACCCTTCTGATTCTCTTCCCATCCCATGAGGGGGCCAGTGATGGAGTGGATGGGTGGGGCTGAGTTGTGGATGGGGTTAAATCACAGGAACCAATGGATTGGGCTGTCAGCACCCTTGATTCCTGGTTAGTGACTAATTTTTCCTCTCAGAGCAAACTGTGGGAGATAATCAGCACATCAGGCAGTAACCTCATTCTGGGCTATCACTGCCATTTTCCCTGCTAGGAGCAGGCCCATTCACAACACTGACTGCAATTGCAGATGAGTGCACATCATGCTTTATATTTTCATGGTCTTCGATACTTTCCATTCACAGGTCCTAGATATGGCAAGGTGGGGTATGTGAATTTCTACTTGGTGAATTTTAATCCACTGATACCAGAATGTTTTGAGGTTTTGAAGTCTATTGTTTGATAAATAATTTAAGTCAGCATGTCCATTTTTATAATTGCTTATTGAACTGGACCAGAGCGCCAATCTGGCTGAAAAGCAAACTTCCTAGAGCAAATCAGTCAGGACAGCTTCTCATTTTGACTTACCAAGTATCCACATAAATATTTGTGCCAGGACAATGCAAAAGCTAATTTGTGGACAGGAAGGAGTGGCTAGGTTGCTTTTGTTTGGATTTCTTTTCTTGATGGAATTGCTGGCTTATGATGATCTAATGGGTGTGCTGAGCTGCAGCCTTCGTTTCCTATTGTGCAGTGCCTTCAGCACAGATACTGGACTGGTTTTTTAACCACATGAAATCTACTGCTCTATAAAACAGAGCAATGGCATGGCCTTGTGCTTACTCTGACTCCCTGTGAGTAAAACAAGTCAGGGTAAACAGCTCCACTGAGGGTGTTTCTGGTGGATAAGATATTATGTGAGAGCTATTTGGATTGTACTTACTGGGCACAACTGACACTAAAACTGGCAAACACAGTGACCCTAACAGAAAGAGAATACTTTCTAGAGCATGATTCTGTGAAGGAGCACCTAGAGACCTATGATGGTCATAAAGTGCTCTCTTAGTATCTTGAATTCCATAAAAGAGAGAGCACTCTGCTGAGAATAGAAGTCACCTCAATTACAGCCAGAGCCACCACAGTGGTTACACAGCCCAGGAGCAGACACAGAGATTGTTCACCATCACCAGAGATTCTTCCTTCCTCAATTTCTGGGAAGAAGACACTATGAAAAATACTTAGCAAGAAGTAATAGACTTTGCAGAAGTAACGATTTAGAGAGCTTGACCTGGATAGATTCAGCCCTGAAAAAGCATAACTTGCTGCCAGTTCCAAATCACCACCATTAGTATGGTATTTAGCAACCGTATCAATCACATGCCTCCCAAAAGACACACGTATACAAGTTGTTTACGGTGTAATTCTGCCACCTTTGCTCATGCTGACTGGTGATTTGCTCCACCAGTAAATCCATTCCCATAGACTCTGGGGAGTGGCTCACAGAAGCAGAAGCCCCCCATCTCCTGATGGGTCAAGTTGGCACTAAGAGGTTTTTAGAAAGAGAACAAGTGGGAAGAATGCTTCCTCATTTCTGATGCATTCCTCAGTTTGGGTTTGTCAACAGATGGAGTAGGGATTAGTGACAAAATAATGTAGCCTCTTAGCTTATGTAAGAAGCAATCTTAGAATGCTGTGGATTTTCTGATAGCTCGTTAAATGTACTCATGCAAACTAAAGGGTGCTTACAGTATAAATAAATGCTCATCTTCAGTGAGTGTTTGCTTTTGATACATAATGTCAGGGCAATGCATGAATGTTTGTAGAAATATATATAGAAATGTTGAAAAAGGAAGAAAATCTGTTATTTGCTCTTTGTGATCTAGCCTGAAACTCTAACTGTTGATGTGTGGCAGGACTTACTACTGCTCACTCTGTGTTTCATGTCCTGCTGAGACTGTCTAATAGCCTTTTGCAGACTGACATATGTTCCCCACCTCGTGTCTGAAGCAGCCCTGGTGTGGCTGTGGCTGGCCTGGCACAGGGAGCAGAGCCCTGCTCCAGCTGCCCAGCAGGGTCCGTGCTGGAGGGGCAGTGCTGCTGCAGCTTGGGGCTGATCTGTGGCTTGCAGACTTGGTGTGCTGCTTGCCAGGCTCTGTCACACCAGGGATCAACTCATGGAGCTGCACAGGCAAATAACCTCAGCCTCTGAGCATGCAGGTAAAATGCCAGATAAAAAATCGTTATTTTTACCAGTAAAACGTACGTGGTGAGGGCCAAAATTCATTTGCGATATTTAGCATTAGCATTCCTACCATGACGTCTCTGTTATTCCTCTCCCTCCTTTTCCAGCCCCTGAGTGAGGGGGATGTCTTCACTTTTGCCTGTGGGGCTCTTTGAGACTCCTTTTATGAACCAAAGCCAACAACTGATATGGGTGAAAAATGTCCAGGGAAAGGCAGGATTTTCTGTATTTCGGCAATTTCCTTGATTCAATTCACAGAGGCACACACATTTTAAATAATTGTGCAAGGAAATGAGTCCTTATTCTCAATCTGCAGAAACACTAAGATCTTATTGCTCTTAACCAAGATAACAGCACTCTGTACAAACACTCTTCCCAATGTCAGCATTTCCTAGAAAACCATCCAGGGACAAGCTGAGCTCTGTATAGAAGAACTATTGCTGGCCTGCAGCACAGGTGCTGAACTAATGGCACCAGGAGGTTTTCTGATGATTAGAGGTGTTCTGTGCTTGGAGAGATACCATTCACATGTGAGTCCTACACACCTCCATAGCAGAACGTTTCATATGTGAAGGATGCATTTCAGGGCTGGGGGCCAGGTGAGTTGAGGAGCCCTGTTAGCTAAAGGTAAGGCAGACTTCTGTACCTGCACAAGCAGTCAGGTCAGTCAGTGCTTGTGACAGTGCCTGGGATCCAGCAGACATCTCCTGAAATTTAAAACCTCACCGATATTGTGATTTGGTAGCTATCTTATATTTGCTGACTGTTTCCCATTATTCCTGGGAGCAACAGAAAGGCTGTAGCACTTAGGAGGAACACAGGAATATCAATAAAGTTGTCAAATTTATAAAGCCCACTGTTAATTTTTTTTCTTCCTCTTGTATACAACCCAATTGAACACAGTAAGTTCCCTGATTAACCTTTTAAATAAGAGCATTTGACATTTTCCCTGAAGGCTCTGTGTGGCTTTACAATAAGAATTGTGTTGTTAATAGATTAATAGCTGCAATAATGCATATAGCAGCATTAATGAGATGGGTGAACTAATTAGCCAAAATGAATGGATTTTTGCTCTTGTTTACTCACCTTTTGTAGCTTAGATTTTTTAATGGTTAGACAGAACACAACAAAACACAATTCTTGTCCCCCATTCTCACTGCATTTTCTCTGTCCCAATGACATTTTCATTTCCATCTCTACTTTGGCTTATCCTCTTTCCTCTTAAGATCTATTTCTTCAAAGAAAAGAGAACCAAGAACTTTTAAGATATTCTGGTGTTTAGTGTGCAAAAGGAGTAGCCCCACTAAATACTTCTCCCATGATGCCTGTACAAAGCCAACACAGAAATAATGAAGGGAGAGGGGGAGGGCACTGCATTGAGCTGCTCACTGCTACAGTAAGGACTGCAGGCACAAGTGTGAAGCAAACCCCCTTCTAGCAAGCAAAATTGAGTTTCTCGTGTGCCAGATGCAAGAGATGAGGACTAAAAGCCAAAGTGATATTACTCAGCCTTCCATGCTTGCAGAGAAGGAAGAGAAAGCTCGTTAGCATCTGCGATGCTAAGTCCAAAACCTGGTATTTACTCACAGAATGTTTGTGCTGTGCCCCAGATAAAGTTTACAGATGACTCATTTACCAGGTGACTGGGTTTTTGTCCTGTGTCAGTCAGCCTGTGCACTTAAGACAACAACCAAAGATTTGCACAGACTTTGCCAGCTTAACTACGTTGTGTCCTTTCTAAATTTGCTGAGGTCCTTTGCAAGAAATCTTCTAAACCTCAGACTGAATTTGAAAATTTGAACCTACTGTACTAGATCTCATGTATTTCTTAGCCCACTCATAATCTACAGGGGAGTAGTTTGCAACTTTGCCAAAGGCCCAGCAGAACAGATGATGAAATTTCTGCATTTTGAAGGCCAGATACCACTTGCAAAATGAGTCAACAACTCCCAAATTTTCCTACTATGAGATATTTATTTTAAGAAACTGGATTCTATTTATTTTTTGTGAAGCATTAATTAGATTGCAAGGTAAAAAATGGATGCTTGTTTGAGCAAGAACACCTAGGAGGGAATTAAGGAAGACAGAGTATCTTTTACTGGAGTTTTAATAAACAACTACATAGATGACTGTATTTACAGAAATACAGCTGAGGAGAAACTCCAGGCTAAAGAATGATCCTGTGGGAAAATGGGGTGAAATTGCAATAACAGGAGGAAGAACTACAATTTGACATGGGAGAAACAATGTTTTGCATAGAAAGTGGCAGCTAGGAACAGAACTAAACTTTAATAAGAAAAAATAAATCTTTGCAAGAGAATGATGCAGAAGTTTAAAAATAAATTAAAAATATTAAATTTAAAAATTAATAAAATTTTTAAAAATAGGTTAGAAAGGACAAAAAAGCCTCTTCTGAGCTGGACTACTAAATCTTTTGAAAATGTATATCTTCATAAAGTAAGTCACACTAGCATGGATTCCTCATGCTAAGACCATTTCAGCAACACCTACCACGTAAAAAAAATTAGTTTCCTCTAAATCTGAATAAAACTGAGCACTTCTCTCTTTTTTCCCCACCACAACAGTTTTCCCCCAACAGCTAAACAAAACTTTGATAAAGGATGTATTTCCAAAGGGAAAGGCAGCTCGAATACTCGGCCATGGAGAAAGTTTGTGAAGAGTCATGTGCTGTCAGTGAAGGAGGAGGGACAGCCCTTACACTTTCATATATTCTTTATTCTCTTTGAGCATACTCCTTTCAAATCATACTGCTTTTAATAAAGTTCTAATAAAATTAATTGAAATTCACTTGAACTAAATTTGCCAACTTTATTTGCTACCTTCATTCTCTTTAAAATATCTTTGAGTGTTTTTTAATTTCAAGCTATTATTGATCATCCATACTTGGGGATCAGAAGATATTTTCTTATTATTTATAACTGTTATGTGTATATAATGTATGAAAGAGGCATTAGATGTTAAACAGGGAGAATATGAAGAGCTGTAGTTAAAGTCTTACTGTGACAGTAAGCAAGAGGACAAAGAGGATAAAATTGTAATAATAGCAGAATTCTTCATTCTAAATTCTTCACAGACAGTTGAATTCCCAGGCTGACCTGTGGGTAGACTGTGCAGGATGAGATTTCTGTAATATGTATGTGTGGGTTAAATGCAAAGATTGAGCATTCACAGCTAAACTTTCAACTTCTTGAGAATTTCTTCAGTCCAAAGAAGAATATTTTCTGCATCATTATCAGAAAGGAAAGCTTCATGGCTCACCTCCAAAATATCTGAAGTCAAGATCTTTTGATATATTGCAAATGAACTTAGTGATCCTTCTGGGTCCCTTTAAACTCAGACTAATCTTTGAATCTGTGGTTCTATGAAATATATATGCACAATAATGCACAGGGAGTAAAATCCATTCTGATTTCTGGTGCAAGGAAACATATGCTCTTGAACAACTCACAAAGAAAATGAGACAAGACAAGCAGTAAAAAACCCTTTGCAGCAAAAAAAGGAAAATGACAAACAATAATTCGACACACTCCTCCCAACACACATGGCTTTTAGGATGGTTCACAAAACATTGCCTGTATTTTATTTCCCTGTTTTCTTCTTGTGTGACAGTCCCAGCTTCCTCTGGGAGAGAGAGAGAAACAAAATATTGTCATAACAAAGGAGATGGGGAAGCTTGGGGACAGCAAAACAAATCTGAAAAAGCTTGACTGATACAAAATACTGCTCTCCATTTGAGCATTCAGATATCTTTATTGAAGCTTTTCATAATAGAGACAAAGCTCAGACATAAATTCTGTTTATGTTTTGTGTCAGGAATTAGGAGAGACATTATGGATTTATTGTCCCTTAACAAAAATCTTGAAAGAATTTTTAGTAAGGAATGCTATATCTTTTAAAAGTTTGAGTATACATTGCAGAAATAATACATGTGGTAAAGACAAAAGACTGATACTTGGAGCAGCCTAGAAAGAAAGGAAATTACAGATAAGAAAGCAAAAGGGAATTATTGATGTACTAGAGCTTCAAAGGGTGACAGACCTGAAAAATTAATATCTGATACCAGCATCTGACTTACTGCACAGTGAAGTAAGGGAAAGATATACATAATTTGAAATATACAAGCAGAAGAAGGCAGCAAAGACATGACACAACCTCTTCAATGGCAAATCTCAAATCAGAAATAATGAAGACCTATGACCTTATTAAACTGGAGGAAGTTATGCACCAAAACGTCTTTCTTTCTCAGAGCAGTGAACATGTCTATAGTGGATTAATAATTGGAGAACACTCTGTAATGTCTACCATTAGGTAGTTATTAAAATAATTTATTACTTTTTAAATGCTTCAGCCTTTCAGTGAAATGACTTGTCTCTCCTCTGAATGTGAAATTTCTGCTTTGTCCCTAAAGAGTCATCCCTGATAATACAAGATTTATATGTACCAGATAGTGCAGCCTTAAATACCAAATCTTCCCAGTCTGCAGGCTCTACAGGGTTAGAAAGAGAGAGGTCAGTTAAACCTCTTTTTAAAGGAGATTCATCTCTCTAAAACAGTGGCAGGGAAATTAAAACTATTACAAGAAATACAGGATGTGCACATTAATTTTAAAAAAAGTAATTAACAAAATTATTAATATTATATAAATATTTTAATAAATCAAAACTAGCAACTTTTATATGGACCACACCTCTCATTTTGTAAGAATTAGATAAATGAAAATGTTGGTATCTTTTTCTCACAATTCTTTGTGAAATCAGCTCATCTACACATTCTTTGTAGTATTATTCTGCTGGTCAATGCATGTTCTTTCATCAACAACATTATTGGGTCACAGGGCTCAGAAATGTCAATTTTTAAATAATTGTAACAAGCAGAGCTGGATTTCAGCAATGCCTCACAATGTCTCTTCACCTGAAAATATCTGGGGGTTTTATTTGTTAGTTTTGTTTAGGGCTTGGGGGGCTTTTTGTTTTTTGGGTTTTTTTAACATCCACTGTACTACCCTATTGTGAAGGGTTTTTTTCTTTTTGCTTGTTTGGCTTTGTTGTTTTTCAGCTACTCTATTAACAGACTCTATACATCCTTTTTCCACTAAAGACAAACCATGATACATTTTACAACCAGGGTTTTCGCTTGGTTCCTTGTCATTATCAAACAGCCTGGTGTCTGGTGTGGAAACTAACCTTTAGATAGATACCTCAAAAACGTAACCATGGCTTGTACTTTAGTAACCATTCTAAACAGAACACAAATAACAAGTGCATAAATGCAGCCAGCGAGACTCAGCAAGAGAAACTTCTCAAGACAAGAGTTGTATTCTGGGAGAATAGTGCTGTGGAATTCCACAAATTGCTGGGAGTTAGAGCTGAGACTCCTGTATAGGGAGTATGTTTAGATCATTTTGGTGTTTTATATTTATTCTTTTAATTTTCCTCTCCCTTAGAAGTCTTGGTAATTGCTTTCTTGGTAGCTAATACACTCATTTCCCTAGGCAAAGAGATCAGAAAATAAATAAAAATACTTTCACTCATGTTTTTAAAACATTTTTATTTTTGTAAAAGGAGGTGTTGCTGATCTTGAAGTACCTGTTCTGCATAAGACATATTCCATTAGAGTCAAATACCTGAGTGCATTTTATTATGATGATAATTTTGAACACAGGCTTTAATAGAGCATACAGCAACATGAGAATACAGGAATGGCTAACACAATACCTAAATGTTTTAGGAATGCTGAGAGCCAAGGGTGGGTTGTCTTGGCAGAGAAAGTGTGAGACTAGAAGGCTCTTGTTAGTGTAGTCACTCAAATATCAACTGTGAGTTTGAATTTATTTAGTTATTAATGAAATGGACAAAAAAAGCAAGATTACTCTAATAGACACTGCCACTAACACAAGGTTGGGGTACATTAGTGCATATGAGGGGATAGAGTAAGTTATGTGTGATTCCCTGGGAACTGTAGGAATAGGGTAGAAGATCATGTGTGTAGGAGCTAAAATAAGCTTAGTTATAAACTAGGAGCCCCTCATTTGGAAGGCTGTCAGGGAAAGGAAAATTTTGATATATTACTTGTCCATGCAAGTGACTGTGGAGGCCTCATGAAATGTGACCATTGAAGAGTCAAATGTTACCAGATGACATCATTTTAGTAGACAGGAAGAAGCACCAGTGTCTCTGCAGCAGGGCACTATTGTGTGTAGCAGAATGTATTTTCCTGAAAAGGAGAAAAATGAATGAAAAATTCATCCACTCACAAGCTGCTGTCAGTGTAATGTTCTAATTGAGATGAGCTATGAAGTGCAGCAACAGAACAACTTTTGATCCCAATATTGGCAGTACTGAAAGCTTCAAAAAGAAGCCTCTGTCATAACTGCTTATTCTTAAAAAGTAGAATGTGGCCAGGTGTTTACAGAGCGTTGCAGTCAATGGTGGAAAATAGGACACAAACATTTTTTAGTACATATGGCCCAGGATTCCTGTTAAATCTTGGCTTGATGTTTGAATTGGCCAATTATTTCTAGCAGTGATTGCTCTTTGGCTGTTAATTAGGGTGCTTTCTCGGCTTGCAGGGGCTTGTCTATAAGCTGCAGCGTGTGGTGTGGTGCAGGGACCTGAGCTGCCAGAGATCAAAGTGGCCAAGCCACATGAGACAGCTCAGCATCACTCAGAGCCTGCTCCAAAGAGCTCAGCATCACTCAGAGCCTGCTCCAAAGAGCTCAGCACTGGCCCCTCTGCCCAGCTGGCTCTGCTCCTGTGTGTGCAGGCACATGGGTGCCTCTGCACCCCTGGCAGGGATCTCACCAGCCTGAGCTTGCAAACAGCAGATTCCCTCTGTGAGCTAACCCTGAGTATTTATACAGCTGGAGCCCTTGGAATAGTTTTCTTTAGGAGCTGGAAAGCCTTTCTGCTATCATTGGTTCTGGTAGAGGAGAAAGATGCCCTGAGGGATAACAGATAACTTGTGTTATGGAAAACTGCAAAGGAAGGAGGATAAAGAGTGAAGCAAAGATAGTCATTGGTGCTCATATAGTTCCAGAGAATTCTCACTGGGTGATCCTAAGAATATGTAATGAAATGCAGGTTGCTTGGGCTTTAGTAAAATAACCAACAGCTCTCTGATTGCCTCACTGTCTTTGATGAAGATCTGAGTTCCCTTCAGTGGTAAACTTCATGTTTCACAGAGAGCCTCACCCCTTCTGGCGAGTGTTACCTGCTCAAAATCAAAAATCAGCCTCAACACATTATTTTTTCCTTATGAGATGTTGAGTTTGACCAGCATCAATGTACATTTTCAGAATCTGAATTGATTGCACTTCTTGGATGACTGGGATAAAATATGTGCTGAGATGTACTCCAGCTGTTCAGGAAATGATCCTTTATATTGTTTTATTTGTAAGGAAAATGCAATTACTAGGGAAAAACCCCAAAAGCCACAAGAAAAATCTTTCAGTACAGAATTTTAATCAATAAAATAATGGAGGGATAGACTGATCTAATTAAATTTTTACATTACAAAAAATAAATTCAAATTATCTTTAAAATTAGCTATAAAAACTCCTACACATGTCTGTGGGAAAATAGGAAGGTGAAAAGAATGTATTTCATCCTGCTGCAAATAAGCCACTGTACCAGCATTTCAGATCTCAACAGAATTCTGTCTTCCTGTAGTTTAATAAGTTTCTAAAAATACATATTTTTGTGGATCATCGATTTCCAATTCCATTCTTTTGACTGTGAAGAAGTAAAGAAAACTATTTTCCAGAAAAACCTTGTTTTCATTTAGGAGACTTTTTTGGCATAGTGCTTTGAGCGTGGAAAAAAATATTTTTTTTTTCTCTCTGCACATTTTTCCCCTTGTCACAGAAGGAATTTTAAAGTTTAGTCTGACTCATCATTATGCTTCCAAGAGACGGGGTCTTGTCTTCCTTAAACTTGCAGCACGATAACAAATGTACCACCTTTTCAGCCTCAGATGAAATCTAACAAAGTCATGGATGTCTTTGCCAACTCAGTGAACTTTCAAATATGACATTTCCAGGGACAAGTCATAATCAGCAGAGTTAGACCACTCACATCTAGAAGTCCTCTGGAGAAAGTCTGGAGGGTGTTCCTCAGCTGCCTGTGTGGGATTGAGTCACTGCATTACACTAAGGGCAATCTATCCTCTTTGACTGAAGATGTTTTTGGGGTACAGGCAAAGCCAGAGGGAAGGAGGCAGATAGCTGTTTGAAACAATGACTAAGAAACCTGTCACTCTGTGGGGATATTAATTTCATTAATTTCCTTTGAAGTATTTGGTTAGGAAAAGCAAATTAATTAGCACATGACGAAATCAATTTAATACAGTTCGCTGTACTGTGTGCTGCGAAAATAAAAAATTCTACTTGGCACATGCCTGTGAAATCACTTAGATTATAACCCAATTTACTTCCATGGAAAAAGGATCAAACTCTACATGTTTCTACTAATGATGATTGTTCTAGTCTTTTTATGCTCAGAGAGGTTCCCCATTTCCAGAACTCCTAATTTATATTTATTTTGCCATAATTTATATCACCAGTGAGAAAAGCTGTAACTACCTTTGGGAGATACAGGAAACAGAGCTGACACTAGAAGAAGGACATGAGACAATATGTGATAAAATTATAAGATTTATCTTTAAACTGTTACAATAAACTATAATAAAAATAAACTATTAATATTAGATCTTAATTTTTCACTGGTATTGCCTCTTCTTTGTCAGAGTAGTACTGAATGTTAAAGTAAGTCTTGAAGAAATGGATCAGTGGGCAAAACATGGAGCTGGAACTAGGAGGGCAGCATGTATTCACTTTCCTTAGAGATCAGGAATTAGATAGGTATTCACCAATTATGACCACCCTGTTCATGCTTTTCACTGGTAAAATAGGCAAAATGTGGTGGTAAATCTATATATCTGTATCTATACCTATCAGAAAAGATAATTACTTCATCATGGAAATACAGCTGTTAGACTGACTTTATTAGCAACATAACAGGATTTTGTAATTTTCTTATTTGTATGACACCTTTGAGAGGGAAATGGGCAACATTTGTGAAACATCACAGAAAATTTGATGTATGCAAATTCAAATGTTTGGACTGGAATCTGGCAAGAAAACATAAGAGCTTGTACTCAAACATAACTCTGTCCAAAGAACAATAACTGAATTTTGAAAAAGTGATAGCTACAGAAGAAGCTTTTGAGGCTCTGACTAAACCATTCAAGCTCTATTCTCAAGGTTTAGAATTTTGCCTTAAAATCTGACTTGATTTCTAAAGTAATTATCTATTAATATTTTTTTTTCATTAAATGATGTGTTTTTTGCCATTATGTTTACAAACATTTCCCAACATTAATTTACTGTTCAGCAAAGAAGTGAACTAAGATAAACTAAAGTTGAAAAAAACGTGACAAATGCCACTTTGAAGAGCTGAAACTTTCCAGAGAAGAATTTGTAGTGATGGAGGTCTTATTCCTTCAGGGCTGTGACTGCATAAAATGAATGAGAACTTACAGTTTGGTGTGTCCTCTTGTGTGCTCCTCCATTCAAGGGAGACATCCACACACTGGAGAGAGTCAGCAAAGGGCTACCAAAGTGAGTAAGAGACTGGAACACCTTCCCTGGTAAGGAATGATTGAGGGAGCTGAATCTGCTCAACCTGCCAAAAGGAAGGCTCAGAGGGAAGCTTAAAGGAAATTAATACTTAAAGAAAAGGTGCAAAGGGAGCACAGCAGGCCTTTTCAGAGTGGTGTGCCATGGCAGGACCAGAGGCAACATGCACAAGCTGAAATATGCAGGCTCTCTCCAAACATTACATTGGTTTATTGTGTGGGTCTCCTTCCTTCAGGATGTTAAAATACTGTCTGGAAATGGTTCTAAACAGCTGGATCTGGGTGTCTGTTTGAGGAGGAGGATTGGACAAGATGGCCTCCAGAGGTCCCTTCCAACCTCAACCATTCTATGATTCTGTGACTGGTGTCCAAAAACACATAAAACACAGGTAATAAAACATAAAACTTGACATTAAAATAGTTTGCTACAGAATGCATTAAGAGTCAGATAATATGATACTCAGTCAGACTTTTGGAAGACTCACAATAGTGTCAGAAAAAAGAAGAGTTTGAAAATGAGCCATTAATGGGGACAAACTACAAATGAGAATAGTTCCTGGATCTTCATAATTAGTTAGCTTCTGGTGCAAAATCAGGCTAAATTGACTTCATGTCTAACATGCCAAAATAGGTTCAGTACCCATCTCCACCCACTTGGTACTCAGGATAAGTACAATATTTTTCTTCAAATGGCAAAATTAAAAGTAACAAGATCCAGAAAAGGGTTTTTCCATTTATCTATCAACTGAAGACCCTACTGAATAGACATTCATGCACCTAAAACACATCAGCAGAATCACAGCATCACAAGATGAAGTTTTCTTTCAAAGAAGAGATATTGGTGTTATAGCTCCTTTATTTATTGCAAAACAATGCTCTGAGTATTTACCCTGAAAGTGAAAAACTTTAATCTATCAGCATCATTAATTTGGACAGCTGCCACCAGGGATGCCTGTCACCAAGATTTGCCTGAATGAAGGCACTTTTCAAGCCTTCTGTTGAAACTGAGGCCATTGTGTGAAGAATACAATGAAAATGACAACAGAAAACAAGCAAGGAATTAAAATTAGTTGTGCATGGTGCAGGTATCTCCATACGGATGAAGTGGCTAAGGCAATGGAGCCTTGGGAGGTCTCCAGCTGACCACGTGGACCTACCAATGTTTGTATGACTCTAATAACTCTCCATAGCAACAGGATGTACCCTGAGTTTAATGAGACTCAATAGCACAGTATTGCATTTTCCCCTAAAGATTTTAATTTCAGACCTTCTCCTTGTTTATACTCCTTCTCCTCATTTATCCTCCTCCTCCTCATTTAAACTATGACAGGGAAAAACCTCATACATTTGCAAATTCTCCACAGACACCCTTATTTACGATTAGTAGGATTGTGAAGAGAAAGGGGAAAGGCTGTGAGAGAATAAGTACACAAGAATAATTGCAGAAATATATGATGTACATGACTTCTCAGGGAGGGCAACTGGCACAGAGTAGCCCTCCTGCACAATTCTGTGACCACAGAGAAAATTTCAGTTAATGCCTTTGACTCACTGCTCTACAATTCCACTAAGAAAGGAGGCTTCAGCAGAATTAGAGAGTACCTGCCACGCAGAAGACAAATTTTATATGAAAAATGGCATGAAAAACTGCGAAGGGAATGACAAGCAGAGGTCTGGATGGTCAGGGTGATATTGCCAATTGTGAACAGTCCCTGCATAATCATTTAAGTTTCCCTAAAAGAAAAGAATTTCTTGTTCCACTGCAGTGAACAACAAAACCTAACAAGTTTTTTCAGTTTTAAGCANAAAAAAAAAAAAAAAAGAGTGAATAGTGGAGGTTTGGTGTATTCAAAGAGACAGAAGTCACAGGGAATATTAGGTTCTCCAACCACTTAAAGATTCACTGTCACTCACACTCACCTTTTGGTTAATAACAGCTGAAGCACACGACATGCAATTGCTGCAGCTGGTACTGAGCTGTTATATGAGTTAACACAGCAGGAAAAGTGGCCAGGTTCATAAAGAAGATAACCTGAAATTAGAGGCAGGGAGTAAGAGGGCAGTGCGTGGATTTGGAGCACAGAAAAGGTAATATTGTCTGATTGCAGGATAATGTCTTAACTCTAATGTGCTGTCCAAGTTGTTAATGGGTTCATTGATTCTTAGGCTAGAGAGGACCATTAGATCCTCTAGTCTCACTGGATACAAAGTACTGTCTACAAAATCTTCCAGAAAGAAGTCAAGTCTAATTTTGAAGGCAGTGTGAAGCAATCACTGTCCTTAGAGTTTGCTTCAGTTCTTAATCATGCTAATGCAAATTTAGAAATGAGACTACCACTTCTCAGTAGGGCTGCTGATTCTTTCAATGCCTTTCATTTCTATGTGGGGAGCTCTTATTCCCTATTTTTTTTTTTTTTTTTTACTTTATGAAATATTGGTTTAATAGAATCAATTCAACCTGCAATGTTTTCTTTTTAATCACCTGATATGTGATTACCTCTGAAGGGCATAATTTCCTGGTTTTCCCCAGGTTTGCAAATCTCTTCTATGGGATTATGGCAGCTCTCTGTTGGAGGGCTGGCAAGAGTGGCACTCATCGAGAGTGGCACTCATTTGACTAAAGTCTGTCTACATAAGAGCTAGACTCCCTTCGAAGTCAGTAGAAAGAAAGTGGCAATTTCACATGCAACTCATCTAACCTGTCTTAATTATCCCTCTAATATACTTGAAAATATCCCTTCATTTACTCTAAGGGGAACCAAGGTTAGGTTGCTCAAATATAGACATAAGATTTCAGACAGATGAGTCCTGATGAAAGTAATTGACCCTGGCTAACTTTCTTTACCTATTTTCCTCACCTTGAGGGCATGCAATTATTTTCTGGGAGGAAAGGAAAATAAAAGTAAAAGATCATGGTAGGAGGCGCTAGATTCTGGCACCTCTTGAAGTATGATGTCTTTGAAATTTATTTATTTCCCTATTCTGACTCGGGAAAAAAAAAGTTATCTCTTTTGTGCCTCTAAAAAGTGACACAAAGCCATTTAAGCCACAAGCATATAGTGTTTCTACATTATAATTTTGGGAAAAGAAAGAGTGGGGATGATGCTGACTTCCTTTGCTGAATGTTGTTTAACTTTAGATTTTGCACATGCTGCACCCCATGGCTCAGTCCCCAGTTCATTCTAAGCTCCTAGGAACACTAATGCATGTTGTGTCCAGCAGAAGGTGAGAAAAAGGTTGGCAATTTATTTGACTCAGGATTCAAGATATGTGTTGAGTTCCCCACTTAAATGACTGTGCCTCTGATTTCTTTCAGATTTAACTCCAGTCCATGACAGACAGAAAAATTCAACTCTCCTGGAAAAAGTATTCTTTTTACAAATGTTAAAATTCTCTTGAACTGGAACTGTAATTAGCCAATTAGCCACATGTATTGATAGTTTACCAAACACAAATATTCCCATGTTTGATCAACCACACACACTGCAAATGAACCTAAAATATTTTAACATTTTCTTTAGGACTGATTTGATTATTTTTTTGTTCACAGTATGCTATATAGAAGATAAAACTAATGAATAAACAGATGTTGGCTGTTTTTCGGCACTTACCAAAGTCACCAGTAACTCACTACCAGAAGGTTAGAGCTTAGGAATAAGGGGGGTGTTTTTTTGTAATGTGCTTACTATATTTTAGGCTAAGTTTTACTCATTACAAACTGTTTATTGGTTCCAGCAGACATGATGGCAGAAAATTAACAGTCAGAACACTCAGATCTTGTTAGTCCAAACTAAGTCTGGACTATTACAAAATCCCTGCACTTTTCAGTTTTAAAAAATTCACAATAATTTTTTTTTTGACACTTTCAGACATCTCTGTTTAATTTGAACAATTTTTCAACACTTAGGCGATCTATATTTTTGTCTCTCTGGATTTAGAATCTTACTGGAGGAGAACTATGGTCAGGAATACCTTTCACTAGATGGTGTTTCCCAGATTCCCACCCAACCTGGCCTTGAACAATTCCAGGCATGGGACATCCATGATCTCTCTGCACAACCCGCTTGAGTGTCTCACCACTCTTATAATAAACAATTTCTTCTTTATGTCCAAAAAAAATCTATCTTCTTTCAGTTTAAAGCTGTTACTCCTTGTCCTTTCACTACTACCTGATGAAATGTCTTTCACTGCCTTTCTTACAAGCCCTTTTATGTACAAAAAGTCCACAGTCAGCTGTTCCCAGAACCTGCTCTTCTTCAGGCTGAGCAATGCCAATGCTCTCAGCATGTCTTCACAGAAATGCTCCAGCCTTCTGATCATTGTTGAGACACTCCTTTGGATCCTTCCAGCTGGTCTGTGTCTTTCTTGTGCTGGGGATCCCAGAGCTCCAAGAGTGGAGTAGAGTGGCAGAACTACCTTCCTTGACCTGCTGGCCACACTGCTTTTGGAATAGCCCAGGATGTGGTTGGCTCTTTGTGCTTCAAGCACACAATGCTGGCTCACATCTAAATTTGCATCAATTGTTATTTGCAGTCTTTCTTAACAGGCTGCTCTCAATCTGTTCATCCCTCAATCTGATTTGGTGTTGGGGATTGTGCCAACCCAGGTGCAGCACCTTACACCTTGGCCTTGTTAAACTTTATGAAGTTTGCATGAGCTCACTCCTTAAAAAAAAAACGGCCTCCTGACTCTTCTTCGGTGCTCGAGCTTGGAAAACCTGAACTCTAAACCACCTAAATGTCCTGTTGTGGGTGATCTCACGTTCAGGAGACTGTTTTCTGAGGTTTCCAAGGTTGTTCATTCTTTCTTGTCTAAGAAATTCTTTCTCTAACAGCAGTCTGTTTAGCACGTCGATCCAGGGCACACTGCCTGCCCTTGGGGCAGGACTTATCTTTTATACTATAAATTATGTACCTAATATTTACACTTGCTTTCCAACACATGACACCTTTATTACACTGTCCAACTTTGTCCCAAACCAATCCAGTGGTGCCATCCTGACCCGAAGATGGATGGCATGAAGAAGAAGAAAAAAAGACATACCACGCCCAAAATCCTCCATCTTAACCTTAAACCCCCTAATATAAACGTTTCTAAAAATTCACTTTTCTACCTTCTTACAATCTAATTTATACTTTATTTATTTATTGTGACTTGTAATTCTTCCTGTAATGCTGGTAATTTTTTCCAGGGGCTCAAATCCAGTCCACAGGGGTCCTGGGCACCACACCAGGGCCTCTGAGACCCCTGCCTGGGGGGTCTCGAGGCATCCAGGGAAGCCAGGGGAACACCCTGGACTCCCACACTTGGCCTTGATAAACTTTATGAAGTTTGCATGAGCTCACTCCCCAAGTCTGTAAAGCTCCCTTGGGATGGCATTCCTTCCCTCTAGTACATAAACTGCATCACTCAGCTTGGTGTCATTTGCATAATTATTAGATGTGCCCTCAGCCCCATTGTCTATGTAATTGATGATGTTAAATAGTACAGGTCTCAGTATGGGCGCTTGAGGGACGCTGTTTTTTACTGATTTCTAGTTGGACATCAAGCCATTGACTATAGTTTTTTGGACACTTTCACTCAGACAATTTATTTTCCATCCATCAAGCCCGTATTTTTTCTAGTTTAGAATATTGTGTGGGGAAGTATCAAAGATCTTACAGAATTTCAGGTAGATTGTATCAGTAGCTCTTCCCTTGTTTGCTGATGTTCCCTTGTCACTTCATCATGAGGGACAACTAGTTAAGTGGGACACAATTTGCCCTTAGGGAAGTCATGTTGGTTGTCTCTTATCACCTGCCTGTCTCCTATAAGTTTTGACATGTCTTCCAAGAGGATCAGTGATCTTACTGGGCACAAGGTTTAAGTTGACATGTCTGTAGTTGCCAGCATCAACCTTTTTACTGTTTTTAGAGGTTGCGTGAAGTTTTCCTTTTTCCAGTCCCTGGGGACTTTGCTTGATCCATGTGAATTTTCAAATATGCTAGAGGCTGGCTTGGCAACCACATGAGACATTTCCTTCATGTGGAATGCATCCTGGAATGCATCTCATCAGGTCCCATGGGTTGTGGTTATTTGAGGTCCAGGGGTTTGAGATATATGACACTAGAAATTAGCTTTGAAAACTGAGGCCAAAAGCATTGTTGAGTTCCTTAGTCTTGTCCATGTCAGTCGTCACTAGTTTCTCAAAGACAACTTTGTGAAGTCCATCCATTCTTCTACAAGCAGGGCAAACCTCCCTGACCCTCCTGCCTTGAATGTCCTTTATAAAGAATTCTTGGCCTGCAATCTGGTAACTCCTGTGAAAAGTTGCTTGTAGTTTTCCACAGGTAGAGAAGACACTCTTACATATCCAGAAGCTGGGTAAACTCTTCTACTGGAAGCATTAATTAAATGTGATCTGTATCATTCCAGATTCAGATGAGCTGACAAAAAAAACCCTGTGTCTCTCTGATCAGATCCAATCCCAGAGTCACTCAAGAAGACTATTTCATGCAGACATTCCCCTTCATTTATCTAAAAACCTCAGAGTATCAAAAGGAAGTCCTCCTGGAAAGGGATTCATAGGATAATAGAGTCATTTCTCTAGCTCAGGGAAGATAACTTAGTCCTAACATATGTTTGTAATAAAGCAAACAAAATATTTCTAAGCAAATTCAATGCTTAAAGGGCTTCATTCAGGCAGGTGCTACATCTCAGTGATTGTTTTCTACTTGTTTCCTTATTAGAAAGGTGCCCTACTGTGTAATCACCCTTTTTGATATATGCTCTTGCATATAGTAGAAACCAGATCCTTATCACTACCTCACTGTTCAAACATGCCTTTTCAGAGTAGTTTTGAATTTCACACATTTCATGGTTGTTTTGTTAAGCAATCTAAAGACTATTCACTATTAAATTTGGATGTGTAGCATGTTTGATAGCATGCTGTCTCGGGAGCAATTCTGCTTGCTTGATTATATATCCTCAGGCTTTTCAGTGGCAGCAAGTTCTTTCTCCATTGGAGCTAAATTGAAAAATAAGATTTCTCTTTTCCTGTATGTATTCATGATTCAGAGCATTGAATAAACTGCATTGTACATTTATGTCTCTTAATATATTGTCTCTTGAAAGACAATAATCTGCTTTCTGACAGTACTGATGGTCTGTTTAAATCTTAGTCACTGACACCTGTTTAACTGTATGGTTCATTGTCTTTCTTCAGACAGAAGAGTGGAAGGCTTGGTCAGCACCTACATCTGAAATATTTTTGATCTTGGTCAAACTGCTGTGCTTGGTGGAAGATGAGGAGAAGGCTGGCAGAAAAACTTTCTGGTGGTACACCTGGTTTTTTGATTTGGTTTGGTTTCTGGGCTGCTGGTTTGTTTTTTTTTTTTTTGTTCTGTTTTGTTTTGTTTTTTTTTTTTTGAGGGGGCTGTTTTTTGAGGACTGATGCCATTATAGAAAGTTATTTTTCAGAATTCCAGCAAACAAAGCAGTTTGGGTGTATACCAGTGTAAACCAAGCTCCTTATTTGGCTTTCCATCATTCTCACAGCTCATCCAGACCCTTCTGCAAAAGCTGCAGTGAGCTCTGTCAGTTTGGAGAGCCCCTCAAGAGCAGCAAGTATGTCTCTCCTTTCATCAGCCTGCTGAAATGAATCTCAGTCCAGCTGGTCAAGAGCATATGGCTCTGCTCAGGCACTTCAAAGTTCCCCAGCTCCATCAGCTCCTGGGCCACCTGCTCTGCAGGCTGTGAAAGCTGAAGCTGGCGTGCAGCAGCAACCTGAATCCCTCTGAGCCACTGATTCAGCCCTCAGTTTGAAAGATGCAAAGGCAAATGCCACCTCTGATAGTTGGGAGCTACCTGAAGCCAAGGATCATCTCACACAGACAAGCCTGCTCCTTGGATTAAACTCACCAAAAAGAATTTCTCCCAGAGTTCTGCTGGGTCTGAGCTGACCCTCACAGCTTTCTGGAAAACAGCTCCTATGTTTTCCATACTTATTGCAGTCTCCAAAAAAGACTGCACTGTGTGTTTCACTTCCTATGCAATCTTCTTGAAAGTAAGAACAGGGTTAAATGAGTTAAATTCCTCTGGACTCGCTTGAAAAATGAGACAAGCACAACAAAGGAAAAATAGGATGTTTACTCTTCCAAAGCAAAAAGGAAAGTCTAAACTAACCAGTCATAAAATCTAGTGAAAGTTTCAGCAGTCAAATCCAATACATTGTAAAATTAAGCAATATCTAAGAAAAAGTTTTCTAAATGGTGGCTTTAGTGCTTCAGCCCTGTATGGGACATGTCTTAGGGTGGAAAATAACACTAATTATCTCTTTCTTCCACTCTGGGGAGCTGATATCACTGAGGTGCTTTCTAAACATTTTTTTGACCCCTCTCTTTATTCTATGCAATCTGTTTGTCCCCCTTCTTTTTAAAACTTTTACTCTTGGTTATTCCAGCCAATAAAAATTTAGTTTATGTGGTGAGATCACATGCAATTTCAATACTATTTCTTCTCTGTATCATTTCTTTGGAGACTAAATGCACAGTGAGACTGTCATGGTTCTGGTGTTCCCCCAAATTAAATATCAGTCAGGGTAGCCGCAATAGAAGAGTCCCTTTCTTACACAGGGCTGTCCATCTAGCTGATAAAGTGTTTTCCCAGTTAAAGCATATTCAAGAATGTTACAGATCTTTGCATGGATAGGTAAGGATGTAATTCATTTACATGTCACAGGAAATATTCCGTATTATCAACTGTTTCATGTTATTAAATTTTATATTTCTTATTATCAAATATTATAAAAAAATCTTTATTATCAAACGTCCTCACCCCCTTGCCTCCAGTTCCTCAAAGAGATTGGATATGCCATGCTAATAGTACAGGCTGGGCAGAGGGGTTATGCCTTCCTCACCTCTCATCTGATTCAGATATATAAACTGGACGCCTGCATCTACACCAGCATTCTCAGCATGAGCAAATGGGAGGAGCTGAAGGCCCTGGGACAGCAGGAGAGCTGTGACACAATTGCAATCATGGAAACATGGTGAGATGACTCCCAAAATTTTAATGAAAGTATTGCAAGGGATGCAGCAACTACAAGCGAGTATTTTTTAAATACATAAATGGAGCAACTATGTAATAAAATCTGTAAGGTTTTTTCAAAGAAAAGAATTTAAATAAATTATTCTATAAATTATTCTATAAAATATTATTTATTGTTTATTTTAATTCCTTTGGCTTTTAACAATGAAAGAAGAATCAGAAAATTCACTGAAATCAAGAAAATTTGTAATCTAGGTCTAACTGATACTAAAAACTCAACCAAGTTCTTTACTTTCTAAATTTGTTTTCTGTTGAGAGTTCAATAGAGTTCAAAACCTTTGAGTCTGACATTTGAAATCTTGTCATGGCATATGGCGTATTTGCTGTCACACAAATTCATAGCATTAGAATCAACAAAAATGGAGACAACCAGCAGAAGACATTTTTGTGTTCCTTTGTAATTCTCATATTAGAAATAAGAACTAATTGCAACCAATGTGTGAACCTCTTCTGACTGTCATGGATATTCAATAAAACAGTTGCAAAATAACACTGTTAGTAATACAGAACAAGTAGAAACAAGGCTGTTCTGTGTTAACTTTGATTTTTTAAGAGGCTTTGATGCTAGTCTGATATTAAAGGAAAATTATATGCTGGCATAATTCTACTGATGTTAGTTAAATTCTTCCTCCAGAAATTTTGACCAACAAAGTAATAGACCACTTTAATATAGAGTTCTAAGACAGCACAGATGAAGGCTCACAAGCAGTCATTCCACAGTTTCCAACAGCAACAATGATTCATATTAAATACAAGTAGAATGTTTCAGAGACTGAAATGCAGAATAGTGAGGGAGGAGCCAGGGAGGAGGGGTAGGTGGAAGAAGGGATAAAACCTATAAGCCAGTCTAATTTGCATTTAATTGATTAATGATATGCCGTGAATAAAACAGGTTATTGTGTATCACAGCAAACCATTAGAAATACATCAGGGTTAGGAGAGGGCAAACATAAGGTGATAATATAAATTTTTTAATCCTGTGTTACACCTTTGGGCTCTAGGCTTTTCATTCATACTCAGCAGGATATAAAGAAGTCACAGGCATGTATCCTGTACTTTATTTACAGAATACAATGCATATTCCTGCAGACATCAATTACACTTATGTTTTAATTATCTTGCATCTACCTGGTGTTAATGGTGGGTCATATAAGGTTGACTCCCATGGGAAGGATGTAAGATGATATGGGAAATATAATCATGCCATGCTCACTGAAACGTTCACTTGGTAATTGGTCTGACTGATCTTGAAGATTACTTTATAGAGATATATCAGTAGTCACACCTGGCACACTTCCACATCCATTTATATGTCTGCCTACCTAATTATTTTTGTAAGTACTCAGTTGGTCTTCAATAAAAGGATAAAATGATCTCTTCTTATTCTATAACACAGACTGTTTTGTCCGTGAGAAGGAAGAGATGTCCAAACGAAGAATTTAATCAAGTACTTAGTTATGCCAGGCCAGGACCTTCCACAGTTCATTCTGTGTACAGCTCTCACAGAATCCAGCCTGTCCAGCTGCCACACAGAGAGATGTGGCCTCTGCTGGTATGTACATCTTCAAATTAAATGTTTCTCATCACATTTAAAATATTCTTCTTAGTGTGTCTTTCCATCACATAGGATTACATAGAAGTATTTGAGCTTTTTCATGCACTGGGAATATGAGAGATGTGATGGTGAGGTTCCTCCAGAGCTTGTCTCACTGAGCTGTTGCAGCACAGACTGTCCAAGGGCACCTTGACCCCATATTTCCATCAACAAAGTTGCCCAAGTCACTTGCCTGCTCTTGAAATTGCAGGCAAGTAGCGAGATGAGCTGCTAGATCTGAAGCTTTTGGGTCTGAAACTTAGTCTGAGGAAGATTTTTGAATAAGGTGGTGTGAATTGGACCCAGAATCCCCAGTTGTCCAACAACACCCTGGACAAATTTTCATGGCAGTACTCAGTTCAGTGGAGGAGCACTGCCCCCTTTGCAGGTTGCCATTCAAATGGAAGGCTGCTTCACAAAGTGTTCTGCTATTCTTCATCAGATAAATTGCCCTCATTTCAGATTATTCATAATCTTTAATAATGTAGATGTTTCTCAGCAAACACTTTTCATACTAATGTATTAACCCTGACAATCAGACCAATGGATGAATTAGTGTTGCGTGGTACACAGACATAAAGGAAATGTTCTTACAGGTCCTGCAAACTAATGATGCCCATGTCAAAGGATTAATGCTACTGCAAGAAAAATGGGAACAGGAAGAGAGTGATAAGAAAAATTAAGAAGAGATCTACATTTAGAGCTAGCTGTGACTAGGGTTTATAGTAACATAAATAAATCATCATAAATTTGTATGCTTAATAAAATCTCTCTAAGGAATTCAGAACCACTTGTGCAGAATTTCTTCTCCTTAAATTTCAGAATTAAATAAAAATAAATGCATCAATGAGCAAGACAGTGGTGAACAACCTTTAAAAATACTCCACAGGTAAACAGCACAATAAACAAGAAAAAACCCACCAAATTTGCTAAATTGGATAAATAATTTCCAAGCAGTTTGTGAGAACAAGCCACAGCTGGTGGTGTCATCCTGAGTCACAGAACGGCTTGTTGCACAAGTTGCTGGGGCATAGCAGAATGGAGCAGATGTACTGATAAGCCTTGATGTGCAGTGCAAGAAGACCAGAAGAAAGCTCTGGCACAGAGCTGCTCAGAAGCATTTGCACATGTGGGAGAATGAATGAAAGCTCTTGCAAAGGGAAAATACCTCGATACTTAAATCTGCCTTTCCCACAGAGACTGAGCTTAACTGTCCCTGCCCAAGGAGGTGCAGCCAGAGCAGGAACAGATTTGCTGATCCCTACTAAGTCCATGTTCATGTCCTGCAAACAGGAGGTGTGGAGGGAATAAGTCAGGAGTGCATCACCTTGGTTAAAGCACTGCTAGCTCTCGCTATGAAATGACCAAGCTTCACTTAGATTAGATCCACTGCCTAGTCTCACTTCAGCCTTATTTACCCACCCTCATCTCTGATGATGAGGGTCTTGTGCTTGGGCAGATGTCTGAGTCCAAGAGACATTTTTGCACAGTCACATACACCTGATAGATATATGGAAGCTCAGCCAGACAGGTCATCAAAAATACTAAAAATGGTTATTTACAAGAATTATTAGAAGATAAATAACATTTGAGTAAAAGCCCGTTTCATTTTCTCACAAGCTCCTCTCCAACATAATTTTGCAGCAATAAATGAAAGAAGCCAAATCACCTGACAAAAATACATTTATTCCTACCTGCGTATACATCTGTTCAACTAATAAAAACATCACATGAGTGTCTGACCTTGTAAGACTTGTCCTAGGTAGAAACACAGGGAAATTGTACATAAATCATAAGTTTCTGTCTCTGAAATCTCTTTCTCATTCCAAAAGACCGTTATTAAAGTCAAAGTGAGTATGGAAACATCAGATGATTCAGATTTGGAAAAGTTTTAGAAAAATATAAATAGCTGCTTCTGGTATGAAGTCTCAGGTGCAAAAGGCACACCAGCTCTGCCTCTGCTCCACTGCCAGCTGATTGCACTTTTATCTACAGCTTCCCACTCCTGAGGAAATGTAAGGGCTCCACACAAAAGCTCCATATCTTGTCTCAATGGAACCATAAGCAATAAAACCCCAAAATATTAAATAATAAAACTCTACTCTCTGTCTTCCTAAAGGTATGTTTCTGGAAGGGAAGTGAGCTTTAGAAATTCCATGATCAGCTTTATTGTATTTTTATTGTGCTAAAGACTGTGATAAATTCTCTTGCAGTATACATACAGGATGCATATAACCTTACAATCAGGATTTTCTGCTCCTGGTGTTACATGAGGCTTGCCTACCCAACACTTTTTCTGATTACTGCAGAGTGAATTAGAATGCAACTTATGCAGCATATTAAGAACTCTGCACCAAATCTTCACATAGATCCTTACCTAATGATGTATGCAATATCTATTGGATTGAAGTAAGAATTATGTCTCCTTCCCAACCATCAAATGAGAGACAGATCCACCTAATGCTGAAGCAATTACACTCTAAGTTGTTGCTGAACCTTAAGCACATTAATATTTCAGTAAGTAATAATTACAGAACAGCTAGAAATTAGCTTGTTGAAATATTTTTATGTGGTATACTTGAGATCTCATGCTTTTGACAGCCATGGAAATTGATTATTTAACACTTACCAAGAATGGTCAAGTATAAAGGATAAAGTCTTTTGTATATCAGGGATAATAGCCAACAGGACATTTTGAGCATTGACATTTTTAAATTCTTGTAGAAGATACCCTAATAATTATGTTCTATAAAGTATGTTGCTCCCACAGACACAGAATAATTCTTCTCTGCACTTGATGTTTACTTATGGCCCACACACTGAATCAGCAAAGAGCAACTATGGATCTTTAAGTTAACAATATAGCTTGTGGGCTAAATTCTCCATGTTGACAAGCCCCAAGATTCCAGATGAGGTACAGAGAACAAGTGTTTCCTCACCCATAGAAAATGTGTCAGAACTACTTGAACTCTCTCAGATCACTCACAATGTCGTTTTAATAAGAAATGTCCCCTTGAGTTTGTTTGAATTACACAGAACAGAGCTACTACCTGGAGGGAGGAAATCGGTGGGGAGATCAGCTGGATGTTTTTCTGTCCTGCCTGCTGTAATTGCCATCATTGCAATCATGTGGCTTTTTCCAGGATCTGGACATCTAATCATAACACAAATCAATTTCAGGCATGCTGAGCTGCTCTGCAATTGGTTTCTTATTCCCCTTCAAAAAAGAAATATGGAATTACATGTTGAGCAGCAGCAGCAGTTTTGGAATAAATGTAGGATCATATCCCATCATCTTTGAAGAGGTAAAACATAATTTTTGCGACAATGGCACAATATTTATTCTGCTATTATTCTCCTGTAACTCCTCACCTAACCATATTTTTTCTGTTCTCAGTTGTTGACATTGAACAGACCTTGATGATGGCTTTATTAAGTGAGTAGTATTTTTCAGCATGATCTTGTGCAATGGATAATGTCTCTTCTAACATTAAGAGTTGAAGATGTGACCCTATACCACAAAGCTGTGAAATGGATTTGTATTTTGACAGAAAGAGTGAGTAAATTACTAGCATTTTATAAACCTTTCTGCAATGAAAATGCTGAGCTTGTTCAGAAATAATTTAAATATTTCTGTAGCATCCTGAGTACTCAAACGTTCTCCACTGCAAGACTTTCCTGTGTATGGTAGCTTCTACAGTAAATCCTTTTCATCTTGTATTTGTTACATGTAATGTGCATGTAACTCCTTAACTCTAGTATGTGTGGGGGTTGTAAATAAGATTTTTCCTTTTTAAACAATCAGTCAACTCTTTTGGGCTGTCAGCTATACAAAACAAAGGCAAACTAATCTGTTGCAAAGCTAACATATTTCCAGTTTCTGAATTTTTTTTTTTTTTCCTGGAAAAATAATTGAACTTCATAACACAAAGCACCCTGTAAGGTAGTAAAGGAAATAATATAGAGATCTTTCAGGACCATATCCCTGGAGTAAGCACTTGCATAAATGAATTCTTAATATTGTTGGTGGTAGCCTGTCTTTTGGATATTCCTCCTGCCCCGTGAATGATTCATCAAAAGTCCAACCGGGCTTATCTTACACATAAACAAGGTAAATTTTCACCTCTTCACCATGTACACATCTTTCATATTTCAACTGAAGCTGGTGAGATTAAAGGGATCCCTTTGCATTTCATAGTAGTTTCATGCAGTTGAAGTATGGACACTGAAGTTGCTCAGTGGTGCTGCTCCTCTGCAAGTGATAGCACCTCTTGAGAGACCATGCTAATAAAGAGATAGTGTTCCCCTTCATCAACAGAAATCCATGAGGTCTCCATAGACCCACAATGTTGGGACAAAGTGCATTTCATTCTGGCACCGAGAATTTGTGATAATGCATCAAAATGTCAGTGGTGACACCCAGATTATTGGGGGTTTTTCAAGTGAGTTTCATCAATCACAAACCCATGGAGGGTGCTGAGAAACACAGCTGAGGCTGGAGGACAGGCAGCAATGCTAAATGCTGATAATGGCAATGCAGATATCATTTATTCTGTTCTCAGGTTTGCAACAGAAATAATACCCTACATAATTTCAAAAGTTGTGGAGAACCTATAATATATTTATGACCAGTTTCACATAGTAGTTTGATTTAAATTTTATGTAAATGTTTGATTTGCATCACAAGAAACTCTCTATTTTACTGCACTCAATAGCTTTAAAAATCATGAAACTTATTTTGGAGTTTATGAATGTCAAAAATTTATATAGAAAATACACCTAAGTATGCATAAAATAGTTCAGCATTGAACCCATAAATAGCCTATAAAGGGAGAAAAATATTTACACATTACTCACAATAGATTATTCTTGTCAAGCGTATACTTCAATTACTCCACAAAAATTGCTGCTAGCTGAACCTTCAAAAGACCTCCAAAGGAAACTGGATAATCAACAAAAGAAAAGGAAAAGGATTTTGAGCAGCAAATGAAAAAAAAAAAAAGATACAACCCATAAAAGATACATTTTTTTATTACAAAATATAGGGTATTCTGTTCTGTATCTTTTCGTCATGATTCTATGAAAATAAGACCAAACTAGTGTGAAGTATGCAACTGCATCTCTAAGTAGTTCTATATTTGCATTACCTAAAACAATCTATTACAAAGAGGAGGAGTTCATAGAAAAATGCTGTATGCTGTAGAAAGGATGAGAAGAAGCTTGTTTTTCCAAGAAATGGAAAATGTATTTATTCAAGTTGCTTCATTATGAGAGGCCAGCAACAGAAATGGAACTCAACACTTGCATAACACAATTGTAATAAGAATCATGCACAGCTCAGAACCAGCTCTTATCTGTAGAGACAACCTGGCAGATTACAGCATTTCCTTGCTACTAGATGTATTTTTCCCTCACCTAACCATCCTTGCAATCAAGACACCTTCCCAAGGTTGCTCCAGGAACTTAACTCTCTGCTACATGCAAACTCTCATATCAGATCTGTTGGTGTATTTTTCTCCATGACTTAACTGTGCTTCATTACACTTAGGTCATCTTTTTCCTTTGGCTTAAATAATTATCTACCCTCCATAATATGCTATATTCACTTCCCTATTCACAGGTATCTCTCTATTAATACCATCAATCTATCTCTGCTGTCCCTCGTCCATTGCTACATCCCTTTCTACAAGATTTTCCTCTTCCTGTACTCCCATTCTCCAAGAATTTAAGTGTAGGTTATTTATCAGAAGTCCTCATCATGTGAAGCCTTTCCCTTGGAGAATCACACCCCGACTTCCATACCATGAATCTTTGAAACAGAGGGAAAATTCAGAGCCAGGGACATGGGTGATGGGAGTGTGGGGCTGTTTACAGAACGGCATGGTCCTCACCCTGCATTCTGCAGCAGCACAGCAGGGTGAAGTCCAGACATGGGATAAGAGAATTAGAGTCACCCCACTTCAAACTGCAGCCCCATAGAGGGAGGAGACGATGACAAGTGCAGGGCAGCACCAGGTGCACAGGTGGTAGAGCACAAAATTTCCATTATGAGGTCATTTTGGTGCCCTTACCCACCTGCTTCTATGGTGATTCCCTACTCTGCTCAAAACATCTCCAGACTACATGCAGAAACTCCAGAGAAGAGCCCTAGCCCACAAGGAACAAGACTGGTCTCCTGCTCATCAAGGAAAAATTGTCTAGGAGCTTCCTATTCTCTGTTCTTTGTTTACTGACCTTTCAGGTCTTTATATTTTCTTTTTAATATCCACGATGACTATAATGTTATTCATCATACCTTTGGGTCCTCCCACAATGTCTAGAGCTACTTACAAATCCCACAGAGGAGCTTTGTCACATTTACTGTCAGGCATTCCTGTAACTTCAGCTGCCTATAAATCATACCTGATACTGGCAACACAATTTTCCTTTCTCCTCATAGCAGTATAATATTTTTATTAGGATATGTAAATCTAGATGACACATGGCCTTGATCTCCCACCCTACTGGTGTTCTTATACTATAAAAGCTCTTACTTTTATTGGATATGCCAGAGTTCTCTTCTAGTATTTTTTTTTATTGGGGCTGATTCAGTATTCACTGGGCAAGAGACAGCCTGATTTCTGATTTTTATATGCTCCCAGGGAAGCCAGACCTTTTGAATCTTTGCCAAAAAATCCTCTCCTAGCAGACAACTATATAATCATCTCTCATTCTTTTTTCCTGCCTTTTCCCAAAGAAGATAACAATTATTCTTTCCTCAGTTTTTTTGATTATTCACCACCACCTCAATGTCCTGGGATTTCAGATTTCCAAATTTTCACCTTCACCTTAAAAGAGAAGCAGAGATGCTGCTGTCAAGTTCTTGTAGCTAACCATGCAGCCATGCTCTCCCACACAAAACAGAATTTTCACATTTCCACTGGCACAGGGTAGTTGCCTTCCACCTGGACAGCCTCTTCCAGCTCCTCGTGCTTGCCCACTGATTTCCACACATGTGAATTTGCAAGCTGTGGCCATTCTCACTTTGAGGCATTAACACTGAAATCTGTGCAGTCCAGAGAAAAGACACACCATTGATAAGAGAACAATATTAAATGCTTCTTTGACAAAAAATTAAAAAAAAAACAAAGCAAAAAAACAAAAGCCCCACCTTTCCCATGTCATTTCTCTTTAGCAGGATGCTGCAATGACACTGTTGTGGCTGTGCAAATATAAACCTGTCACCCAGCTCCACTGGAGCCAGGAGTTCTTAAGGTATTCCCACAACATAAGCAGCAACTTAGCACCTGCCAAGTCAAAACATCAGCTCCAGTGTGATTTGCATCATCTGTTTTAATAGTCAATAGGGATCCCCACACAATATTTCAAGCAATTTTCTGCTGAATTACTCCTAAGCAAAGCTCCAAGGAATGGTGAGAACACATGTGAAAATATGTTTTTATTGTTTTTGAGGTGACAGAGGTCCTTCTCCCAGTCTTCTCCTCCAAAATTCATGTTTAATTCAAACATCCTGGTGAGTGATGTGCAAATTTGTTGCACATTGTGGCAAACCAAGAAACCTCAGTGGATCACAAAGGTCATTCTGCAGGGCAACATGAGAGGTGTAACAAGGCTTTTGAAAGGACAGCACCCAAGTTCAGCTGGAAATACTGTTATTTCTGGCTGTTCTCTGGACAGAATCTTCCTTTCACTGCTGCAAAAGAAAAACATTTTTTCCCATACACTGATTAGCAGTCAGTCCACTGAACAGAGGATCTTCCAAAATGAAAAGACAGTTTCATCTCCTCTGCAGAGTCCTGAGTTCCCTTAGCACACAGAAATATAAGATATTTTCAAGATAGTGGAGACTGTCACACTGCTTCTTAGGGCTGTGCTTCCACTGCAGGGCTTTGGTGACAGGCTGAGGGCAGGAGGAATAAAGGGGAGGAATAAAGAAGTCAGGTCTGCTACAGCTGGTCAGACACTCCATAACCTGTGAGATTAAACTAATGTTTTGCCTGCTCAGAATTAAAACTGACACAAATATGTTGAATTACTGAAACCTAAAAACAAGCCATAGACTTTGATATTTATATTGTTGCAAGGAAATTCTGTTTTTGCAAGCCTCCACTGCTCAATAGAACCCTGAAAAGATGCTGGTTTATCCATTTCTTTCAAATTAGCACTAAAGGCAGGAGTGTAGGGCGTGGCAAATATTCAGAATAAATGGAAATCTAGAAATGGCATTCATATCAACTGCACTCTTTCCTCACAAAAGGAAAAAATCACTGCCTGTCATGTATTTATGTCATTGCTAACTACATAGCTCCTGGGACTGCATTAACCTTGGCTCTATTTCTGTTGCCAAGGGGAAATGGATGTCTAAATCTTTGATGTTTGTCCTGCCTCTTTCATTCTGAATATTTCCATGTGATGCCCAGATCCATCTCTCTCTAAAAACTACTCACTACTTCTGATTATTGATCATTTCACTTCCAGTTAGAGGACTTGCCACAGTTTATTATTATTTTAGGATGTTTGCAACAATTCATCCAGGTTTTTAAAAGGTAGGAAAATGTCACCTGGATGTAAAACAAGATGTGTTCCCTGACTTTCTGATTTTCTCTTTGGATATGTTCAAGGTTTTGAAGTTAATTGGAATTCTTGTGCAAATTCCAAATGGAAAAGGAAGATATTTTGGTGTTTGTTAAGATTTAAAAAATGAGATTAAAAATGTGATTTTTTAAAAATAATTCAAGCCATTTCAAAAATATTTAGCCCAGATATACAAAATTAATAAGTAACATACCCTGCTCCCAGCAAAACAATTTCTTTTCCCCAGAGAACTGTTTTCACCTATATTTGCAAAATGAATATGAAATTCTGTAATATTCAAAAATGTACGCTTTAGACCAGGCCTTTTTTGAGGAATAGGTCTGATGTGCTTGTTGAAAGATTTAAAGTAATTCTTTCTTTATTATAGTTAAAATTTCACCAATACATTACTGTTGGTTAATATTAATAGCTCTATTTAAAAGTCCAGTGTTGTTTATTTGCCTTTTTTTCCCCTGGCTTATGAACAGTAAAATTAAATTTCCTTCAGTTGAAAATTTCGGATGTCTTTCTGTGTGCCACCTTCACTCCCAAACTATAATGTAAAGACCAGGTATTCTATGAAAGAGAAAAAGACTCTATACATAAGTCATCAAGAAAATAGTTTGCTTTGCTACATTTTTATAAGTCTTATGGAAGGCTGTATTTATTCAATTCTTTTTTTTTTTCTTGGCCAGTAGTTATTCTTCATTACATAAGTTGGTAGTATTTCAGAAATTGCTCAGGAAGTAAAAACACCCTTTTGAAAAAAAAAAAAACCAGAATCTAGTTCTTCTTCCTTTAACCTATATGGAGGAAGTGTGTTTCACTCCTCCACGAGAATTCAGTTATCTGGGTGCTGAGGGATGATGTCTACCAGTGGGGAAGCTGCTGCCAAGCACTTTGGGAGGCAGCAGACTCTGACTTCTGCAATGTGCAGACTTCACCAAGGGTAAAAAGGTAAAAGTCTGCTGGCAAGCAATGGGCTTACTTGATATTTAATTTTTAATGAAGCAAAGAGACACAAGCATTAAAATCCCAGTGTTCTTCTCTTCTTGAAAAAAAATTGCCATAATTTCCATTTTTTTCCTCAATGTTCCTTTAGTGCCAAAAGAAATTGTCATGCATTATTTAAATAGTCTTTCTTTACTGCTTTAATGTTTTTTCCCATCTTCTTGGCAAGATGCAAGTTTTTTTTTTTTTTTTGGGTATCCAGCCTTTCCATCTAGATATTTCTCAATTTTTATAAGAAAATATCCTATATATTTTTTAAATCATCCTAAAACCTCTGTTTTTGGATATTTCCTCAATGCTTATCTGAAGTTTAATGGCTATAATTTTCTCTCCATGACAACTGCATGATCTGTGCCCAGCCATCTTAGTGCCATAAGAGGTGACTGACAGCTTTGCCTTCTCAAATTTTTGTAAAAGATTCAAAGGAGGAGATAATATGATAATTAAATTCCCTAATTTCAAGTTTCCCATTACTCTTTGTGGAATAGCTTATCTTGAATGATGAGCAAAGCTGGAAGCTTTTAATGCTTTTAGGGTCTTCAGCAGTGAGGAGTGAGTTTTAATACCTCACTGGCTTCTAAAAGACACTTTCCTTGAGGACTTAAAAAAAGTCAGAGTAGATAAGCCATCTTTAGCCAATTCTGTTGGAAAGGAAAAAAAGGGAAACAGAAACCAGAAAATTATTATGTTATTAATAACGTTAATATTTTTCTTGTGGTATTAACTCGTAAATTATATTGATATGGTAACAGAGTGGTTGAGGAATCTATGAGCAACGGAGAGAGGACTTTCAAGATACAGAAAAAAGATTTTCTTCTGTTACAGCTTCAAGAATGATATGCCAATCCTTTTGCAATGGATTGAGCATTGCAAAACCTGCACTGCCTACAGCAGAAGAAAGAATTCACGTCCATTTCAACAGGTGTTCTACAAACAATAACTAAGACTCACCTTGTGAAATAAATGGATGTTTTAATTTCATTTTACAAATGGGAAAACTAAGCTACAGAAAAACTGTAGGATTTGCTTACTGCTGCATGTAAAGTTGAGTACAAACTAGGCCCTTGTCATCTATCTCTTTAATAACTAGACCACACATCCTTCCTAAATAAGAAATGCTGTCTGGACTCTTTAGAGATTTATTTACTTGGTAAGTCACATACTGACAAAAATTCTGTGATATACATTCGCTGAAATACTTCTGAAGTCAAAGCAGAATTTGTAATACAAATTTATTTATTTTTTACTCACAGATTCCTTAAATTTTAAGGGGAGCATTTTTAATAAGTAAAAGTCAGATGTAAATAATGGAGGTGGCTGGGTGAAAGGTCTGTGCGTTTAGAGGCTCAGAGAAGATACATAAAAAACACACTTTGAGGAAAAATTTCCTGCCTTCCACAGCTACAACAAAACACCATGGATCACCACACCACCATTTGTTAGATGCTCTTTCCCTGATTTGCTTTAGGCACCAAAAGTTGCCATAGCCAGTAATAACTACTCTAAAATGCAGCATTTGTAAAATAGGCTATGAGCTGACCAGCTCAAATGTCTCAACCCATGCAAGTATCTTCCAGCAAATAATCCTATTAGAAGTTTGTCTTGATCCATGCTGCAGTCTGGCCAGTTAAACACAGGCCCTGCTGCTGACTGTAACCTCTTAAGCAATTTCCAGGTCATCCTGTTCATGGCTGTTGGGGTGGGAGCAACCAATAGGCCACAGCTGTAATGCCTGATCCTCCTTGTTTGGATGCAGAGCATTTGCTGCAAATTTTTAACCAACAGACAAAAGCAGCAATACCTATGTTACAGCCAATTCCATCTTAAAGATAATTAAAGACAATTATCTTAAATTTAAATAGGTTAAGTGAATCACCCTATAGGCTCCTACTTCTCTTTGCAATTTGGGAAGCTGAGCATGTACAACTCAGTTTTGTCAGGTGAGAGGGAGACCCCAGCCCTGGCACCTTTGGTGAATTATGTACATGGTTTTACATTTTTCTTTATATGTTCTGGTTTTGGTTTTGGTTTTTTCCCTGACAAATATCCTAAGTCCTGATTAGCAGTTGCTCCTCTCCTTCTCTCACGTGGAGACCTGGCAGACTAGCTCTTGTAAATCTGTAACTCCCTCCTATGCCAACCACTAATGGCAGTCACTACCCCAGTGACACATTCCTGAATACAAACTCTATTTTATTCCCCCCCAGCAGGACAAGCTCTTTGCACCTTCATGTGAAAAAAGAGATAGTAAAGTAAATCATAAAAATGAGGACATGAACACAGAGAAAAAGGAGTGATAGATGAGAATCATCATGCAAGCACTAAACTTCAGCAAGTTCAGTGCAACAAGGCTGGTGCAACTTTAGTGGGATGTATTTTGAGAAACTTACCAGCAGTCATTTCATTAACAGAACACCCAGGCATTGACAACCCCCAAGTGTATCTTCCTCCTCTGGCATATTGCAAGTAGACTTATCTCTGCTGATGACCTCACAAAGGAAGTTGAGATACCTTTCATTTTTGATTGGTGTCATTTCATTCATTCTAGTGGCTTTTATCAAGGAAAGCTTGTCAGAGCAGACCATCTAATTTTTCTAAGTTTTCTAAGTTCAGGACAAGCATTTTTCCCATTTGATCAATTTCAGGTGTCTTTTTGATTAGATCTGACAGGAAAGCAAAATTGCCAATCTGCAGGGAATGTCATTTAAAAGAAGATGTAAGTGCTTTTGAGCTTATTCAACCCAAAGTCTGTGATGTTACCTAAAAGAGAGATGTTCTGTGGATGTTTGCACTTTCTAACTCTGCCCCCTGGGCAGCTCTGCCTGGCAGCCTGCTCCAGGACCATTGATCTCAGAAGCCTGTCCAGCACTGGGCTGCTCTCTTTTTTTTCCTGCAATGGGCCAGGAAGATCTTACAGATGGATTGTTTAGACTGTTCACCAGAGACCAGAAAAATTTGCTGCTGAATCAGCCTTAACAGTGCTGAAGCAGGAGCTCAATAAATTGCTGCTGGGGAACTTGTTTTACTGATATATCTCATTTGCCCTCAAAAGTCTGCAGCACCTCTAATTCATGGTACAATAGCAGGGTAACTGATGAAATCAGAAAGAAATAAAAATGCTTCGTACTTTTGGTCCAGTTTCCCTCTCTGCAATCAACATGAGGTTTGCCATGACTTCAAAGGGAGAAGAAACAGGTCCCCTGTTTGAAGTTTAACTTGTATGATTTTTGAAGCATCCTACAATGGCTCAAATAAAAGACAAAAATTGAAGGGTTGAAAACCTCAATTAAAAAGAAAATCAACAATGCAAACCCCTAGCTTTAAAGTCATAAAGAAAAGCTTTGGCTCTAAAAAATTTCTCTGAAAACCCTTCTGAGACAAATTATTGTAATTGTTAGCTTTGCACCAATAAGCAGTCACTTCCACTGGAAATAAAGAAAATAAAACAAAAGGAAAGAATTTTCATCTTGATTGTGTTGATTCATCGTCATTTAACAGTGAAAATAGAGAAGGAAAGGGAAAAAAAACTTCCTAGCTGCTATAAGGCACATCTACTGCTGACCTCATCTCCCTTAGATCAAAGCAAAGAAAGAAGAGACTTATCTGAAGTGCCCTAGTGAGGGCTCCTCTGAAATAAACAAGTGCCTCTGCAGGGAGAGAAAGAGATTTTTCTTCTTGCTTTTGTTAACCACAATTCCCTCAAAGATGAAAAGAGAAGAAGGGAGACAGTGCTGTGGCATGCTGTTCTGTGTTCCTCTAGCCCAGCAGCAGTGTTTCATGCTGGATTGCCCTGGCTGGCACAGGCTTTCCTGCTCTCTGCTTGGCTGGGCTTAGAGCTGAGGGAGCAATCACTAGCTCCTTCAAGATCTTCCTTCTTCCTTCCACACCCAGTGCAAAAAGGATTCAGCAGTGAAGTAAATGTGGCTTGAACACAGGATCAGAAAACTGACAAGGGTGGGAAATATTTCAACACATTTGTACTGACATTGTCTTCTTAGAGGTATGGACTGTGCATGGGAAAGAAAAAACAGAAAAAATTGACCAGGATAAACAGCTGACATTACTGAAGTCTTTGCAGGCATTGCCTTTGACATCAGAGAAGATGTCCCATCTGAAGGGCAAATCTGCTCATAATAGCTATCAGAGACCTGATAAATAGCAACCAAGGTGACAAAACAATTACACAGTAATTTCCCTATCCTTTGTGTTTATTTAGTAGCACATTTAATCATTTTGTAAACTATTGGTGCAGCTGAGATAATGAGCACTGTATGGAGACAGATGAAGGCACAGTGATGATACATGTCAGCCAACAGCATATACAGCAGTCAGCCTTCATCAATGAAAACACTGCTATGATGACTCTGAAAAGATGTCCTTACAAATAATTTTTCTTTTTTCTTGAGAAATGTGTCACAACTTCCAATATTCCAGTTTGTCAAGACATGATAGACGAAGTGTCACGGAGTGATTAGCAATAGAAAAGGTCGGTGGTTATGCTAAATAAACCTGAACCACCATTCCTGATGCAAGCCCAGTTACTGAGTGTCTGAGAAAGACCAAGGACATATGAGACACCCATCTTCTGTCATCCCATGGTGCATCATCCTTCACTGAGCCAGTCTCCACCCACTTCCCACACCAGAATCATCTGCTTTCAGCCCTGTTTCCCCTGCATATATTTCCTTTTCATGGTGAGCATCACGACCTTCAGGAAAAACCTCTGCTGGGTTCTTGCCCTATTAGTTTGGAGTGGGTGTCCTGCAGGAAGCTAAAATTAAACCAAAACTGCAGGACCCAGCTGCACTGGGAATATGCTTGTGCTGGCAGAGGAGGAGGTGAGAGCAGTTGTGCCTGCATGCCATGTAGTGCATGCACTGTCTGCAACCACAGCTTTCCAAGCCTGTAAATCCATGTTTCCCCCAGGATGTGCTAAACAGCAGCCCAGGATGGAGTTTTTCAGAGAAGTTTGCTGAGAAGTTGCAGAGAACAAAAGGGAGACACATAAGGAATTTGCTGTAGAAGGTCAACAAGAGCTGGCTGAAAGACTGGCTGGCAAATAGACAACACTGAGCAGCCATAAGAAAATGAAAACCTTGAGATTAACCTCAAATGACAAAAAGTAAGAGTAGAAATACATCTTGCATTTATTTTTCCCAGGTGCAGTATATAGTACAGCCAAGAAAGGAGTTCAACAAATGCTGCCATCCTTGATATTATTATTGTAAGTTAATTAAAAATTAAAATTTATGGGTTTTTTACTACTTTTTAACTACCTTTCCTCTGTAGAGATCTTCCTCTTCCTTTCAGATCATTAGGAAAAAATTTCCAGCTTTCAAAGATTTCATTGCCAGATTCATTTTTGACAAATTATTTCCATTTCTTATTCACTACCATCTTGCAGATTATGCCTGAGACTTTACTAGCTTTCCATCAAAAATTAGTTCAGCTCCCCATAGGCACCTTTGAGAATATTCAAGTAGAAGAAGCAGGTAAGATTATTTAATAAAATTTTTAGTTTATAAAAAAGGTAGAGTTGGAGAAGAGAATCTTTTAAAAGGGAATGGAAGTATTATGCTGGGAAGAAAAGTGAAATATGATGAGTTTCCAGGAAAAAAGAAAGAAAAAAAAAAAAGGAAAGCATTGAAAAACTTCTAAGATTACACAAATCTCTTGCTTCTGTTCCCTCCAAATGAAGGACATTTTTAAATGCTGTGGAGGTGCACACAATTCTGAAAGCAGTTCCCAGAACACTAGCACATATTAATTGGTAGAACTGGGAAAGAGGCATCTCACCCTGAATGATTAAGGGCATGTGCTTCTGGTCCTAAGGATTTATAGCAATGAGGGTTTAGAGTGGTGTCTCATCTCACCAATGCTTGTCCTTGGTGCATAAATAAGTAAGCCTCAATGTTTCAAATGCAGGACAGTCATTGGAAGCATCAGATGCTACCATACTGACCAAATTGTTTTCTTTGAGGACACACTTTTATACTTTTAATCAGTAAATCTAATAACTTCTTTTTCTGGAGCACTTTATCTCTTTCTAGGTCAGACTTATACATTTTTTAACTGCTTCTACCCAGTAGTCACACTGGTAAATTTATAATTGCCTTTATGGTGCTCCACTATAGTCACCTCATGTATAACTCTACTGGTTTCTGCTGGTTTCATAACCTTCTTTATTTTAGTGTCATAAAAAATATGGCTTTTATGGCCATCAATTCATAGGTTTCTCTTTTCAGAACAACATAACCACAGAATTAAAGATGTCATCATGTTTATTGTTGGCATTAGATTGGTCTTCTATATAGCTAAATTCCTACTCCAGCAGAATTACAACAAATAACATTTTCCCCCTTTGAAATGTAAATAATGCCTTTTTTTTTTCTTCCAGGGCTGAAGCCTTTCTATGCATGTTTCATCTCCTCTGTTTTTAGGAATTTTCTCCTGACAGATTGAAAATATCTGGGTTTGATGTCAATCTATGTTTTATCCATTTCCAGAAACATTCAAGTTGCTGTCTCCAAACACTGCTGTCCTCCACTTGATCTTGCAAAGGACCTGATAGCTGTGGTCAGAAATAGCTCATATGAAGGGATTGTGTCCTCATATCCTACACAGTAAAACAGAAGGCCCATTAATTGGTTTTTATCCAGAGTTTATTCCTACCCATCCCTTTCAATTTTTTCCTCGAGGGATTTTTTTTTTCCAATTCTGCATGATCTAACAATCTATTCTTTATTCAGCACACCATGAATAGGCCATCAGCCAATTTTGGCTCTTCTGGGAGGAAAATTACATCTACCTTAGAAGGATAACATCTAGATTTTATAGCACCTCTCTGAATTTATTATAAAAACCCAATTATTTACAGCATCATGTTAAAAAATCCCTTCTGTTATTTCAGAGTTTTAGGCAGCTCATTCCTACTCAACTTTAATTTGGTTCAAACATTTTCTCAGTTAAAATTTAAAAAGCACACAGATGCTTCTCCCTCTAACCCTCTGCCCCTAAAATATTTCTTTTCTATCTTTCATCCATACTTCAACATAAAAAGCTTCATGTCTTGTCACTGAAGACAATAGATCTCAAAAGATTTCAAGTCTCATTTGAGAACAAAATGCCATTCATGACCACTAGCACAGTAGTCCAACAGGGACAGAGATATTCTGTTTCTTTCAACCCATTCCAATGAGCAACCTCATGCTACAGCATGCAACCCCATTGCAAAGCAAAGTCAGGACAGACAGCATCCTGTTTTTACTAGCCAGTTCTTTACTGTTTTGAAGATGGTTAAACTTCTTACAATAAATGTTCATCTTAGAAGAGATTATGTTTAGATAAAACTTTTTTATGTCACATTTTTCCAAGAAAATGAAAGTGTTAAGATCTATTTTGTCAGCTCACTCTTTTGCATCATATTTTTCAGAAAAGTAGTAGAGAAATAGACAAACAAGGTGGAGGGCAGAAATGGGTGTGGAAAAAACCTCAACTCTGTAAAATCTCAACTGAAAATTTCTGGTTGTATAAGCAACAATTTTCCAGACTTGTGGAATAAAAAAGTTTAATATTTCCAACCATTTCCCCCTATTTTTTTTTACTAGATCTAAGAATTTTCTCTGGTCCTTAGGCAATAGATGAGCTAATTCTCATTTGTGTTTTATTTCTAATGATATATATCCCTCATCCTTTCTAAATGCAAATCATATTTGTTATATAAGGAAAAACTCATTCTGCAGTCAAAATAGCCTGAAAGACAGGCCAGGTATTATTATAAAATTACTTCATTTTACTGGAAATAGTCATGCCTGGAAAGTCAAGAATAGAATTTGTCAAGAAAATCAGTCTATTCCTAGTTCTGTGACAAAGATATATATTTCCCTTTTTAAAAAACCTTTTCAACTAAAAGGCATGTGATGTCAGTAAGAGACTTAGAAGAAAAACATGCTAAATTCAAACCAAATTGGCATTTTCAGAGCGTTTGAGTGCCCTGGAAAGTGGGGATGGAGCTGAATTCCCCCAGCCAGCTGATGGCCTGGAAGGAGATGATCCAGCCCATGAGATGCCCTGTATGAATGAATAAGCTGTCCAGAGCAGGGGGGTGAATTAGGCCATGGTCAGCACTGTGCTGACTCCTCTACCCTTGGGACTGGTGCTGGCACCTGCACAGCATTGTCCTGCAGAGTGTGGATGCATTCCTTAGCTTGCAGCTTTCTTGGAAATGCTACACCATGCTTTTCTGTGAGTGCCAACCTACCTCTAGAGCTGCTGACCTCTGAAACGTGTTCAGCCATCTAACTTGGATTCCTGAACCCAATGTGATGCCACAACTCTAGTTACTCCTAGTTCACTTCAAGTTATAGGAACATTCCTGAGTTTTAACATTTCTTTCAGCAAATGCATCACTTGAAAAATGGATGTTAAACCAGAAAGACACAAGCCAAACCTACAGATTTCATATCTCAGTGGAAATGTTTCAACTAATTCTGTGTTCCTCTTAGTACACATGCATGTCTCAGCAATATTCAGACCTTTTCTTGAATTTTATGATTTGACTAAGGAAAATATTATAGCATTTGGTTTGGAAATCTGAGAATATATCTGACACAGGAAGCAGCTCCATCCCACACAAGTGCTCCTCAGTCTTCTTAAGATCCCGCTCCCTTCCTTAACAAAACCATCACCAGGACCAAACAAGCAGAGTAAATTTACATGAGGAAGTATTAAGAGTACCATCTTAAGAGTACAATTACTGTGTCTGCAGCTTCTACAAGGGAGTCAGTATCTCGTAAAATTCTGCAACTACAAAAACATGGAAGTTGTTAGGATGTGTGAGAATGGAGGTTCCTTTCAGGGTTCCACCTTGGCCAGGCTCTGCAGGTGTCCCTAGACAGGAGCACATTGTCCACTGTTGTATTTAGCCTGTCAGTGGGTGTCAAATCTGTGATGTCCCCTTGGGTTTTTTGCAGACTGTTACAGTGATGCACTAAGGATGCACAAGCAATTTCTCTTCAGCAGCCAGTCTCCTTAGTATCCAGGAGGACTGTATGGAGGTTTTGGGACAACTGTTGAACGCCCCTGAAGCTAACTTTCACTTTTCTTTCAGGGAATCTGTATACCTAGTCTAGCATACCAATTCAGTTTTCTAGGCTATGTAAAGTCTCTTCCAAGGAAAGAATGACCCTAGGGTGCTTTTCTTATCAAATTTTTGTACTTGCTAAGTTGTAGCAGATCCTTATATCCTGCACAGTTACATAATTTTGTGGGATCCTTGTTTTGTCCCTTGAGACTTAGAAATCCAGCTATCACTTTTGTTCTTCTGTTTTCTTCAAGGCACCAAGACCTTATTCAAATGTCCAGCTTGGTTCCATATTCCAAAGGCTAAAAAGCCTGTAACAAAAATTGTATTTCTTGGGAAGAAGAAAAGTCGATAAAAGAGTGACAGCTCTTCAGGACAGTAGATGAAAAAAGGTCTGATACAATGGTAAGAAGAGAAAATCCTCCAGTTTTTCTTTCCTCCTTAGTCATCTGTGCATTTTCTATAAAACGAAAGTGCTTTGTGCCTCCTCCCACTAGTGTGGCATAAAATAGAGTACAGGTCTGAGACATGGAGTTATTTAAAACCTCTGAGCCTGAAAGTTCAATTCATTCTTGTCTGTTTTGAAAACCATATTTTGCAGGAAAGATGAAAAAATAAAGACAGGAATCAAGAGGAATATCTGCTACCATCCTCTGAGCTTTCCTTGTCAGATGAAGAAGCATGAGCCAGGGAGTGTACGAACAAATTAAAAAAGATTAACTATTCTTCACTCTTTTACCATAGACTATCCTCTGGCTTTAGCATATGGCCAGGATATCACACAGAACAACAGTTTCTTAATATAGATTAGGAACAGCACTGAGCCAACTGCAGTTTCAAATCCATCTGCCCATGCAAAAATAGTTTCTCACTGGGATCTTCCTTCTAATGTTGAATTATTTCTGCCCACAACCCCCTTCTTTCCGAATAACTTATGAAACAATGCACTCTAAAAAGAATTAAAATAAACAGAAGGCTCCTGCTATGCAGTGTCCCTACAGCAGCCTGTCATTAGGCATGAGGCTCACAGTCCTCCGAGGTCCTGTCAAGATAACTTCATAAAGCCCATTGCCATTGTGTTGATTCTGCATTCTGTGAATATCCATATGCAAGCTTTCTCCTGTAATCAGATTTATCAGAGCAGGCTGCTGTCTATGCAGAGTCCCTCCATAGTCTGTACATTCAGCATCTTTGCAAAGATCTGTGGCACTCCCCAGACCTGCATCCACTGGGCCATTTCCTAATTTTCCTTTGTTGCCTATCCAAGACTTCTGTTTTTAAGGGGGAAAAAATTGTGTTAGCTTTTTTGGGTGCTGGGGGTTTTTCCTCAATCTGACTGCTTTTTTGTTTTGTGGGGTTTTTTTTCCTCCAGTTTTCCTGTCATTCTTCCCAGACTTCTGATATTCTTTTTGCATAATAATAAAAATACATTCACCACATTTTTAATCTCTTCTAATCATTACCAGCTCAAAACTAACTATGTTTTCTTCCAACAGAAATAAGAACTTCTTCAGCAATTTATCATGAGTTTAGATGTTTCTTCTCTGAATTGTCTGATGAAGACATTACTCATATTTGTAAAAGAGAGTGAGGCTAGACAGTTTAATATGACTGCTTTCTCTTTTGCATTTTGAATTCAATGCTGCAGACCAGGCACTGCACTGCAGCATGCTTCCCAAAACTCATAGGAGCCCAGCTCCCATCTCTCTTGTTTTTGCTGCCTATTGGTTTAACTCCATGCAAGCCTAAGAGATTATACCAATAAAAACTTGAGATGACACATTAGAAAATCAGGTCTATATAAATTTGATTTTTACAAAGCCAAATCTTTTCTTAACTCAGTTCAAAGCATTCAGAATTGTTTCCAACTATTCTTCCAAATTATTTCCTTCAATTTGGAGCCTGCTGTTAAAGTACTTTGTATATAACTCAGCCACTTCTGTGCTCTTGCTGCATTTTAGTGGGCTGCCTATCATATATATCACTCCCAGAATGGAGAAAAACTTTTGGACAGGCAGAAATGAAGCTGTATAATCTGAAGTGGCTATATGAAGTTTCTTACTCACAGGCAAGTAACTATAAGGAAATTGAGATCAAAATCGAGTACTACATTAACAGCATTTGTAAATTATAGCTGGCCATCACCCATTAACTCAAGAGTATCTATTAGGAATCCTTGGACTTTAAAAAAAAGTTAGAAATTAATCAGAGGCTCAAAATGCTTTTTGGTAATTAAATCATTGTCTAGATACACATGACAGATTCATCAAAGAAGGATGAGATTTATGTTTTCCATTAGCTATTCAAATGGTCCATTAGCTGTTCTTGGTCCCCAACAGGAAAAATTGTGAGTAAATAAAGGTAAATTGCTGTAGGCTGTAGCTGACTTTACTCTTCACTGAGTAAAAAATTGGCCTAGAGAGTGGTGCTGAATGGAGTTTCAAACAGCTGGTTGCTGGCAGCAAGTGCTGTTCCCCAGAGTAAGTATTGGGGCCAGCTCTGTTTAATATCTTTACCAATGGTCTGGAGAAGGGATCAAGTGCAGCCCCTGTCAGTTTTCAGATGGCATTGAGTTGGGCTGAACCATTGATCTGATGGAAGGTAGGAAGGCTCTGCAGAGGGATGTGAACAAACTGGGTTGATGGGCTGTGGGCAATAGTATGAGGTTCAGAAATTCAAGTTCTGGGCTCTGACCTTGGGTCACATTAATGCCCTACTGCACTAGAGGCTGGGGGAAAAGTGGCTGGAGAGTTGCCCAGTGCAAAAAGACCTGAGGGTGTTGGTTGACAGAAACTGAGCATGAAGCAGCATGTGCTCAGGTGGCCAAGAAGGCCAGTGGCCTTATGTCAGAAATAATGTGGCCAGCAGGACCAGGGCAGCGGTTGTCCCCCTGTACTCAGCACTGAGAGGCCACACCTCAAATCCTGTGTTCAGCTATGAGCGCCTCACTACAAGAAAGACACTGAAGGGATGGAGCAAGTCCAGAGACGGGCAGCAGGGCTGGGGAAGGGTCTGGAGCACAAGTCCTATCAGGAGTGGCTGAGGGAGCTGGGGCTGTTTGGCCTGGAGAAAAGGAGGCTGAGCAGTGACCTCACCACTCCCTACAACCATCCTAAAAGTAGGCTGTAGCCAGGTGAGAGCTGGTCTCTTCACTCAGGCAGCCAGTGACGGGACAAGAAGCACTGTCCTCAAGTTGCACTAGGGGAGGTTTATATTAGATATAAGGAAAATGTGCTTCATCTGAAAGCTTGCCATGCACTGAAACAGGGTGTCCCAGGAAGGCTGAGTCACCAGCCCTGGGGGTATTTAAAAGACATACAGATGTTACACTAAGGAACATGGTTCAGTGGAGGAGTAGGCAGTGATGGGTTAATGATTGGACTTGGCGACCTTAAAAGGATTTTTTTAACCTAAAGAATTCAATTATTTTTATACTGCTTTTTTTTTTCTCTAACTAATAACAAGCTTTGAAAATGCTATTTTGTTGAAAAATATTAACTAAAACAATTATTAAATTTTCTTCATGTTGGGGAAATTTCCTGAGACATATGACAAGGCATCATGCAAGTCACAAGACAATGAATGTTGTAGAAGGGTTTCCATCTACTCTGAGAGACTTCTTTTCCATTCAGACCTAATGTGTTCATCTCAGCTTCTGTTACTTGGCCCAAGTAATTAGCAGACATTTTAAAATAGATGACAACGGAAGACATTTTCCACTAACTCCTACCCTTCTCCATAAGATCTGAAATGCAGCGGCTTCCTTGTGACAATCCAGATCTAAAATATACTCCAACGAAAAGTATCAAACAAAAATGTACAGTGTTTCCCAATTTCCCCTCAAGAGAGATGAACACATAACAATTTTAGCTTTACCACCCCAAAAAATGAGAATAAACAATCACATGGCCTGTGTGCAACATGCCAGACCAGCCTTTCACCTGGTAACTAGTGACTGCAGTTACCTATATTAAAAAGAAATTACTTATGGGAAAAAGCCAGAGAGACATTTTATTCTTACAAGTGTGAGAAAATAGGGAGTCAATTTGGTGATGCTGATGTTAAGTGCAGCAGTAATGAGATGTACATTACTTATTGTTTTTTTACCGTGAGAATTTATACAACTGTAAGAGTGGAATGTTTGACATTGGAATATTCCACAGTAAAAAGAGCTGAAAATGTACTTAAATATGCACATTCTTGGCAAAGAGAAGATTTAGCACAAGGGCAAAAGTTCTGATGGACACAGCCAGGATGGGATCTGAATCCCTGGCATGCAGGTGATTAACTGTATTGCTGCTGGATTCAACTGGAAACACCTGGAGGAAGCTTCAATCCCATGACTTATGGAGTCTCCTGGGCTGCACTTAGTGAGTCTTGAAAGAGAGCTCAGGAAAGCCATTTACTTAGGAAAAAATAGTGTAAAGCAGAGAGACAACAGATCTTGCCTTAAAACTTGTTGATATGGACTCTGATATTTCACAGAATTACAGAACAGTTGAGGTTAGAAAGAAAGTCTGGAGATCATCTGGTCCAGTCCCCCTGGTCAAACAGGGCCACTTAGAGCTGGCTGCCCAGGACATGTCCAGGCAGGTTATGAACTTCTGCAAGGATGGACACACTGCAGCTTCTCTGGGCAGCCTGGGTGACCTAGAGGAGTTATTTCTTAGGTTATATATAGATTCCAAAAAGCACACCCAATTTTTCTCTATGATATAAAGAGGTTTGTGGTTTATTTATCAATAGTTCAAAAATATATAAAACCATACTCTAAAAATGCGGGGTTTAGCCAAGCTGACGATATATGACCATTTTGACCAGGCTTTCAGTGTTTTCTATCACATTCACTCAATTATGCTCTTTTTGCCACTTATCTAGTCATCTAGTAATTTTTTAGATACTCATGTTTCTCCTTAGTGATTAAATACAGCCATTAATGAAAGATTTGCCAGAATAAAAAGTGAACAATTACTGCTCTGGACAAAAGCTAACAAGAACATTTCTTAAATAACTAGAATAAAGTACATGGGAACTGTAAATGTCAGTCTTCTGCAAAATAAAGATAATTACAGCAAGATATGCACTCTTGCCCATTTTTAATGGAAGGTCTGAAAGAGTGATACAAAGCTTGTGCCTTTCATCTAGGTTCTTACACCCTTCATTTTCCTTCTTTTGGTGCACCTTCTCACGGTGAGGCAGCTCACCCTCTGCCTCACCAGCTGCAGTGTTGGTGCTAAGCAGGGAGAGCACTGCACTCCAGCATCCACCCAGCCTGATCCCAGCTCTGTTTCATCTTTCTCTTCCTCTCTGTCTCTCCAAGCATTCATAATACCTCTTACTCCTGGGGCTATCTGCATGTTCTGGTTGCTTAGAAACCATTCCTGAATGGCTACAGAGGATTTTTAAAAATTGTCTTCGATAATTCTCCCACCTCTTTTCTCATAGTGGAGTAGTGTTTTAAGTACTGCAAGCAATTATTTTTAACTTTAATTTCATTACGTTTAATGTGGTTCTTTGGTTGTCTTCTGATCTTACAAACACCATACTTACTTTTTTTTCTTCTTTCCTTTTCTTTCATCTTTATGGTTCAACATAACTTTTAGTACCACATTTCTGTAGTATCCTTCTGATGAAGAGCAACTGAAAAAGTCATCACAGCCAGAGCCCTGGAAACAGGATTTGTCTGAAGGTACAATGCAAAATCACAAAGGTCTAGTCCTAAAAATGTCATAAGAGCATAAAAAAGAGCTGTTCCCTTTATCCATGCTAACTTGATGATGCCACAAATGCTGAGAACTGCAGGGCCCTCCCAGGCGCTACTGAGGCTGAGAAAAAAAAAAAGCGTCGTGAGGTCTTATCAGATTAACACCTTTATAAAGATCAAAGGCTAAAGTAGGTAGCAGATACATTGTGAGAACCCAAATAAGAGCAGAAAAAAGACAAAGAGGCTCTTTGTCTACACAATGACTTAAATGGCCAGAGCATAACTCACCAGTAGCCTTGTAGCGGCACTTCGCTATTTTATGGACACCATAAAAAATGCATATTTTATGCTGTATATTGATTTTCAATATTCTGATACAAAATAACCAATGTTATATGTCCAGCATGGGATCTTGTAATGCACTTTTTATTAAATCTGTGGACAGAGTTAATATTTTCAAAAAGACAATATATTCGTTTCACTTTTTGGAACTCTTTGGACTCTATGGGAATCTATAGCCATATTTCCTATAATTCCCTGGATCAAATATAAAATTTATTAGATTCTTTTGCACTACTAATGTGTGTCTGAGTCTTTTGGATATTCTAGCTGACTGTCTAAAAAATTTTGTGAATAAGAAAGAAATAACTAAATGTGAATAAGTGGCTAATTTGATTGTCTGCATAACCTGGATCACAAATAAACTCTTTGGTAGCTGAGCAAATAACTGCCCAGTTAAATTGGCTGTGGAAAATTTTCTGGTTAAGATCAAGAATAGTGACTATTCATTTGTCAGTTGTGCACCTTCCTTATCATCCTAGCCTTCAGTCTGATCTTTCCCAGCATCCTGGCACAGGTCATTCCCTGACACTCTGTAGTTACAAGTGCTGAAGGATCTGCAGAGGGACAGACTTGTGTGAAGGTTCATGAAAGCACTTGGTTGAGCTAGTGCAAGTCAGGACTAGAACTCCCTCTTCTTAATGAACCCCAAAATAACAGTTTGTTATTCTTCTCATCTATGTTTTATGATATTTCAAAACCAAAACTACTGTGTCAGCTGAAGCTTCAAGAGCTCAGAAGTCAAATTTAGATAATTTTTAAAAATAGTTTGAAAATGAAGCTATTATTGCTAAAACCAGAAGTGTGTTTGACACCCCTCAGTATGATCACAGGGACTGTATCCATGCCTGGAGGCAGCTATGTCTTCAAGTGAAGACACAGCATGATGAACCTTCACAAAGGGTCTCCCAACCTTCCCTTATGCTATGATTTCCGTCCTGCAAGATCTTATTCCATAAGTAACGAGAGAGAGAATGTGACTTCTCTGTCCTTCCCCTGGGAAGTCACATATGTCTTGCACTGCAGAAGAGCAGGGAACAGAGTAGCCCATGATACAGGGGAATGTCCTTCTCCCTGCCATTTGAACATAAAAGTCTCAGAAGCTCTTATTTCTACCACTCTTCAAGTGATTTTATTGCTGCATCATGTTCCTATCTTAAAAGTCGTGCTTATAAGCAGCATACAGTCAGGCTTTTAAATTTGTACATAACCACCAGTTTAAGCCTGGTGAACTCTTCAATAGATCTGAAAAGATTCAATGGTCACCTTGGTGTTTTGGCTTAGTCTTGTAATCCTATTACTTCTCTTAGTTTTTCTGCTAACATTTTAAAGAGCACCTGAGTGCTTAAATCTGTGTCCTATATGCTGGGGAAGGAGGGAGAGGGAGGGAAAAACCATTTATTTTGTTGCCTTTATTCCCATGAGAACGACTAATCACGTGGGAGTAGAACAACAAGTTCTGCTAGGCACACAGAATCTGCTTATGAGACATCTCTGCATGCTCTCGAGGTTTCATTAGCTTTAAGTGGATTTTTTCCACTCCTCCAGATCATTATTTCAAAACCAAATCTATTCAAACTAGGGAAAGACACATCTCCTCAAGTATGTCAACTTCTAACTCGAGCACAAAATGTACTATGTGTATCTTTTTCAATTATTAAAATATGCATCAGTTACAACAATGGGCTTATGGTAAACTCGCTTTTCCTGCTGTAGGGAATGCTAATAAATAATGCGATTTCTGTCATCCCTCTAAGACACCTCTGAACCAGGAGTTATTATGGAGAAATAATGTTTCTATACGGGCTGTCTTGCAAAAATAACCAGTTTCGTGTTTGTTATAGGATCATCTATGGAGAGAGTAACACAATAGCTACACCCAATGGCAACTTCACTAACAGCTAGTTTTCAAAGAAAACTAGGATTTTTTTACCAGGGATTCAGCAAACAAGCCAAATATAAATACTTAGGACAGTTTTAGCAGTTGTTTTTTCATGAAGATAAATGCATTTTTAAATGGTATTTCATTGAGTAATTTTTGATAATCCATTTTTTCTTGCAATTTATCTTTGAATGAAGATAAATGCATTTTTAAATGGTATTTCATTGAGTAATTTTTGATAATCCATTTTTTCTTGCAATTTATCTTTGAATGCACAAGAGTGGCGTACTTTTGTCTTGTTTATTATTTTTACTCAGACTAATGTAACATATTGAGCCACTCCTTCTTACCAGATTCTCAGGTTTTGATATGCCTATTCCATTGTTGTAACAAAAGTAACTTTGAAATTATTAACCACAGGAATTGATGCTATGTTACATCCTGGGTTTGCAAAGAAAACTGGAAGTGATGCTTTAATGTGCATAAAATATGTCTCCAGTTCTGTAGATCAACATGTTAGCCTCTGAGACTACAAAAAACAATAAAAAATAAAAAAAAAAAGAAGGGAGCCCAGTTCTTGGCTTCTGCATTTTATTAGGACAATGATTTTTCCTACTGCAATGTTAGAACATTTTCATGGAAGTTTAAAATTTCCATTTTACTTTAAGAGTAATGGAAAGCCATATTAAGTAGTTGCTTGGTAGTTACAGATTTATACATTAAGTAGAAGGAAGTACATTTGGGAGCTTTGTTACTAATTTAAGCAGACCAAGGAAAAATAAAATGAAGAAAATCGTAGTCTGAAATTTAAGGGTCAACAGTGCATGGGACACAGTTTTGGCACCATGAAATTAATGTCAAAGAAAGATCTGAAAAATAGGAAGAAATAAAACAATAGACTTCTAACCAATGCTTCTGGTGAAAAGCAGAGACCTCCATACTACGATTTTTTTAAATTTTATTTTTGTATCACAGCTACTTTAAGTTTGATGGATTAACGTTTGCCCCAGAAAAAGTGGCAAAATATTGAATTTCAGTTGAGTTTCACTACTAGGAATTTTTGGGTAGTTCCTATAAAATTTAATAAATGAAAGTTTAAAATTTGCATATGTCCTTATAGCTTCTGTACTATTATAGTTCATAGATACATTTTCCAGTCACGTTCTGCACTGGTGTGAAAGAAAAGGGATTCATGAGCTGCATCCTGCTTTCAGAGCCATGAAATTCAATGGATAACTGATACCTGTCCCCTGCTCCCCTAAGCAGTTCCATTGCATGTCACAAAAACAAGTGATGTTCCTTCTAAACACATAAGAGTTGATCCTTCCCTGCAGCAAAGATCCCAAGATACAAGAAAATATAAGGGCAGAAAAGGTGCAAGGGGATCTTAGGTATGGGATTAGCCAATTTGCTTCCCCCATTCTACTACTCTAGGAAGAACCCAGTCAGATGCCAAGAAAACCAAAATGACACAGAACGACTGAGCACAAGTCATCACTCAAAAACACCAACATGTTAGCTCAGGCACCTAAATTAGAGAGGTAGCAAAGCCTCTGCTAAAATCATGTGGATATTTTCCTTTGAAAACACCTTCATCATCATTAAAAAAAAAAAAAAGCCTTCATCATTGCCTATGGAAATTAAACACCCTCACTGATTCAAGGCATCTTTCCACATTCAGCCTACTTATTTGTTCAAAGCTTGGAACTGCTCTTTGGTTTCATAGCTTGAAGTTCAAGTGAAAATTCACCATGTGGAAAACTTAAGTCCAAAGTTACTTGCTTATTTGCAAAATTGATTTTAGTGAGAATCTTGTAGATTGTACTATTTAGCCATATGTAAGAGCCTCCCACACCACTTTCCTCAATCAAAGTTCTGCTAAAACTAGTTATGCTGATTGCAATTTGCTTAAAGGACGGTTAAAGGTTGCTGGAAGGATGCCAGTGAGCCTATTGCTGGAACATATGCATTAAAAGACCAATGAAAGGCAAAAAATACAATGAGAGAACTTCAAATATAAAAAGGAGTCATCATTTTTAGCATAAAAAGGATAGCATAAACAGGGTTTTAATTTCCCTGCCTGCAGTAAACCACTTGTTCACAGAAAGATCCCTGAAAAAGCAGTTTTGTCTCAAGATTTATCACCATTGTTAGCAGACACCTTGCAAGGTGCTCCTCACACAGCAGTGTCCTCATAAGCAAAAGAAGCAACTTGGTTCTGCTGAGCATGTGTGTTGCCCACATCGGGAACAGATCTTCTTCAATGTTTGTTATTTATCCAGAAAAATTGGAGGAGTCTCTGGTGAGACTGCTGACACCTCAATGCCTCTGTTCTAAATGCAGAGCACCCAGGGATTACCCTGTCACTAATCTGGACAGCACAGCTCCACTTCAGGCTCTTTCAGATCCTGAATACAGAATTCACACAGAGAAAAAAAATTTAAAAGAATCCTTTTGAAGGAGAGGTGGCAGGGTTTTAGATTAAGCTCATCCATCCAAGTGGATACTTACCTTCCCTATAAAGATGGTGATGCCCTAGCAGCAAATTAACTTCAGCATTCAGAACAGAAAGGACTCAGCTCACTCTGTAAAAGTTACCTGGCAAAGGCACCATTGTGGTAAGCCCATGCCATAGTTCTTTTCCTACTGAAATGAATTAATTCACGGAAGCACTGTGTTTAGGGAGTTAGGTCTGACAAATCAAAATGCCCCATTCTTGCACCTACTAAAAACAAGGGAAGAATTGCCACTGACTCTGAGACAGGAATTTTTGACTCATCAAGCTTAAATATCCGTTTATATATGCAGCTTAGCATATTGACCGTGACTAACCTATTTGCTGACTCAACAAAGCAGCAACAAGAGCAAATGGCAGTCCATGGGCATGCCCTGGTTTTACCTTTTTTTCCACCTTTACTTCTTTGCACACCTCCAGATTCATCCAGGGAACCAAAGGCCCCTTGTTTCAATTTCTTTGGAAGGCCTTCTTATTTATGGTGTAAATGTCTCCAGGAGTGAGACCACACCCTGGGATCAAACTTTCTCTTGAGCTGCAACAACCCATGGGCATGAAGGGTCTTTTACAAGCACATGAAGTGACAGCTCTACAACCTAAATAGCTGACTTTTTATAGCTGTCTTCACACAGCAAGAGCCACAGCAGGTAATGGCAGGGTTGAAAAGGGTATAAGAGGACAGAATTATAAACAGGGAAGACCCTGAGATGGGCTTGATGTTGTGTGTCCACTGTGGGAAGGAAGTTTTTGGGAGACCTCGTAGGCACACATGAATGGGATTTTTTTCCCCCAGCATATAACATAAGCTGATTTTTATACTACTCCTCAATCAAGAGTAAACTAATATTTCCTTGGTAAAAACTGGGGAGGGTTCACATTTAGCCACTTAATTCATTTGCTTAAAAGGCTAATTAATTCACAGATACCAGCACTTCCTTCAGGCTACTTTTTAGCATGAAAGTAATATAACTGGTACCATCAAATAAGCAAAATCCTTTCTCTGAACTGTTTTATTTTTAAGGTGGTGGTAGGGGAAAAGACAGACTCAGCCCCACACATCCCTGCTGGCCGTTTGGTCAGCTTCATTTCACTATTTGTGTTCGTGCCTGGCTGCTGCAGGATGTAACACCTCACTTTGTCTGGAAAGTGAGCAAGCATTCTGAGCACATTACTCACAGGCTGCAGCTCCTGGCAAAGTCACCTTCATGCCACATAACTTGCAGGTAGGAAACACTACACAGGGACTGCAGCTTAAGAGGGAGCTCTCCAAACCACTTGCCCCAACCCCTGCACTCTCTTGCAGAAAACCACAGGATGAGATCCTGCTTGAGCATGAGGGGCTCATGAACTGTGTCCCGTTAGTTGTCAGGATAATAAAGACCATTCCAGCCGCATGATTTAATTTTATGCCTACCACAGAATGTGACAAATTAACAACTTTCCTTTTCTGAGTCTGCTTTCTCCCTGTGCTCCTCCTACAACCAAGGAGGAAGGATGCTCCTATATATGGCGATGAGTTCAGACACCTTCTGTACCTGGTTCATTCAATCTTCTCTGAGTATAACGACAGCCCAGTGAGATTAGCCCCACAAAGTTAATAGCTTTTGCAAAGACTTCTTTAACATGCTTTGTTGTCTATTACTGAGCTCAACAACTCACTGAAGTGAACACTCATTTCAGAAAGGCATCTGTTCTTGAATTGAAGGCACTACAGATAAGATTATCTGATATCTTTGTCTCAGCCAGTCACCTTCACTTTGCTTTCTAGTCCTTCTAGAAAAATAGGGAAAAAAACTTTGGAGAAACGGTACCCTGGAGTGTCTTGAACATAAAGGATCACTTTCAGAGGCTCAGATGAGATGAGTTCACCTCAAAAAATGCTGAATACACCACTGCTTCACTGCTTCCACTATCCCTAAAATTTAATTTTCTTTTTTCACCTGGTTAGAGGTTTTTTCTGACAGCCAGAGAATCACAAGCAAGTAAAATATCATCTTTCAATAAAAGAGAGAGAGACACAGAGGCTCCTAGCTCATGTATCTGTACAGACATGCTCATAAACATCAAAAATATGTCCTACAGTCTCATAAATGAGAAAGTTTAAAATGTCAATAAATTTTAAAAATAAATCTCATGATTTGCAGACCTTCTTAATCTTTGAGCAGTTAAGTTTGTCAACACTGTAAATAGCAGCTTCTGGCCAAAAACATAAGGCAAATTTTAAAACTTAATGCAGAATGACAGAAAGGATAAATAAAGGTTACCTTAAACTTCTGTCAAAAAGTTCATAAACAAGATAAGTCATTCAGGAGAAAGGTGTCACATTTGAAATATCTGCTTACACCATAAAACAATCCTTCAGATCCGCAAGGCAGACTAGGAAAGAGTAGTAATACATTTTCACCATCTGCCCCAGTGGAATGAAAAGAAAAATATAAGACTTTGTCAATAGATCCAGAAGAAATCCAAACCTACAGTCTGCACAGCAGGTGCAAGACAAGAATTTAAGTTTGGGCTGACTCTTCAACAAAGTCATCATGGCAATATCATGAGCAAAGGCTTCTTGCAGTCAAGTTCTCTTTGTAAGAAAACATCCCTGTGGACAGCTCATTTCCAGAATCCCTCCACCTGGAGCTCTAGGCTCTTCTTCTCTCAACCCAAACATTGTCCCTAGCCCAAGCCCTAAATGAACCAAGATTGGCCTCTTTCAAACCCACACTTTCTTTATTATCTCTACTATGCCATCTTTGACTAGGTGTACAGATTTCATGAAGGAGCTGGGAAAGCAAACTGCAGCATGTCCAGGCTCAGCTCCTTATTTCAATTTCCCCATCATAGGTACTTGTCATTCACCTGGCATTGGCTTCTTCCTGGTACTTATATTGCCCCCTTCAGCAGATCATATGTGTCTCTTTCAGTAGCCTTGTATGATCTAAGCCTCCAAGTTTCAATTTCCAGGTATGTCAGACCAGAAGGTCCCTGATGTACATCCAGGTGCTCAGAGAATTTGTTTTAAGACGACAATACAAGCTTAAAAGCTCATTTATGTAAATATAAATAGCTCATCCTGAGAAGGTAGGCATAGGAGAAGCCTGCACTTTGAAAGTCATTAATTAGATTTACAAGAAGCCTTTCTTTAGAAGAATTCAAGAGTTTTTTTAATTTAGCATTGATTTGTGAATCATTATCATGCACCTAGACTACATTTTCAGGACTTTTCCTTTGAATAAGGTAATTAAAAGATATTTAGAAATTAAGAAAGGTATTCATAGACACAGATCGCTCTAGAAGCCTGAACTTTGACATGGTCATCACATACACAGAATAAAAATGTGTTTCCAATTAAGTGCTTTCTTCTACCACTGGCAATGAGGGATTAGACATGAAAGAAAGTGAAGAAGACCTTATGATGTCAGATGCAAGGCACTGATCATTCAGTTGTTTACTTTAGTTGTCATCAATACCAAATCATGACCTTGAATCTCTGCAGAATTATATTTTAAATTGAGGTACAATGTCTACTTGTGACAGGGCTAATTTTCCTCATAGCAGCCCGTATGGTGCTGATTGTGATCCTGTGATTTAAGCAGTGTCAATAATACACCCATGTTTTAGTTATTTCTGAGCAGTGCTTGCTCAAGGCTGCCTCTGTTTCCCACTTTGCTCCCCCAGTGAGTAGGCTGGACAGCTGACCCAGATTGACCCCTATGATATTGCATGTCATGCTCAGAAATAAAAACTGAGGGTGGATGGTTTAGGGAAGATAGTCATGTCTTGGAAACTGGCTGGGAATTAATCTACCTGTGGGAGGCAGTGAGTGACTGCCCTTATATTACTAGTTTGTTTTCTATTTCTTCTTGCTCTAAGTTTTTTATCTCTCTTTATGTCGTCTCCTGAGTTTGCTTACTTTTTCTTTTCATTCTCTTCCCCCTATCTCACTGTGGGAGCTAAGCTGCTAGCCAAAGTCACAATGCTGTTAGGATGAGTTTGAGTCAGGGGAAAACATAATTCCTCCACAATCTGCCTGCAATGATGCTTTTTGCCTTCAAAAGAAGTCAGAAATTGTCCAAAAGTAAAAAAGTTCTGGTTTGCATGTGTTCACATGCACTTGTTGAGTGCAGGAGCACAGCCTCGACTACTGTAGGAGACAGTCTTACACCACATGGACTTGTGCACAACATGAATCAGAAAATGTGGGTAAATTATACGTACTGTGTGTTCGTCACAGGCTACTGTGGGTACAGAAAGTCGAAGAAAGACTTCTAAAATACTCCAGTTGTATCACATGGACTACTGTCTACAGTAAATGTGTTGATGCTCTGTAGTAGAAGAACTCTGCAATGACCACATCCTTGGAAAAGCAGGTTAAGTATCATGACTAGGACACATCCCAGCGGTGTTCCTCTGGTGACAGTGCACCCACATGGTCTTGGTGGGGTTGGTTCCACTGCTGTCTTCTCCCTGGGCTGTGAGATGAGTCCAAGCAGGTCACATTGCCTGCCTTCGCTGCTTCCAGCACAAACAGGGCCATAACCTCCACTGAACATGGCTTTGATGCCTTAAAGCGTCCTGGGCACAAGTAGCCCCTCTAGGAGCACCTGCTGTGCATTTATGGCAGAGGACAGTGCCTGGCTGGAGGTGCTGCTGGCCAAGCAGATGCTGCGTGGCTGGGGTTTCAGGGAGGCTGGTGAGAGAGACCAGACCCCACAGAGGGGACAGGGCAGCCCAGCGTGGTAAAGCAGCCTTCAGGAGGGGCCAACAGAGGTCCAGGGGTGTTAGGAATGGCATGGGAGGGAGCCAGGCATTGCAGGGAGGCAGCAAAGGCAGGTCCTGCATGGGGAGACAGAAATGAGGGCCATGAGGCCTGCAAGGACTGTGGGGAAGACGGGAAAGGGGCTCATGGTGATGGCTGACACAGGAAACCACCAGGCCCACACTCAGCCAGGGCCAGGCAGGCCCCACGCCCGGACAGGGGATGACCACACCAGCATCTATGGCCAGGGACAGCACTGAGCCATCCATGTCCCACAGGGGACCCTGGCATCCCTAGGGACATACCCTGGAGTCCCCATGTCACATTCTGTCCCCCAGCAGGCAGCACTGGCTGAGGAGCAGCAGCCCCATGGTGTAACCTGGCTCTGCTCTTGCAAGGATGTTCTTATTCATAGAGTAAGGAGAAGAAATTAAACTTAAGGGCGTTGTGAAAGTGTTGGCTTTCCTGTGGTGCTGTAACAGGGATTTAAGCCCAGCTCTGTAAGACCTTCTGTGAAGAGGGGCCCTGGGCTCAGCCTGACAGCAAGGAGGGATGGGCTCATGTTGTCATCACCATCACTGCACACAAAGAAGGTTTTGTTCCTTTTTCCACGCATGAGCTGCAGGACTAAAACAGGTCTGAATTTACTGACAGCCGGGTGCGGAGGCTCTTTAACCACTTTGACCCTCAGTGCCTAAACTGTTCCATTCACGTGGCACTTTGTCTGTGACCGCAAATGACCGCAGAGCTCAGTGCTTTTCCCTTCTGGGCAGCCGATATCTCTCATCAGACAAGTGCAGCAACAGCCACATCTAGTGGCAAGCAGGATGGGGCTGCAGCAGAGCAAAAACCACCTCCCAGTCAAGGAAGTATAAAACAGGCACAAACGGTCAAGGTTAGAAAATAGCAAACAGAAAAAATTCTGCAGTATTTTTTTATTTCGAAGTTTTATCATATTTTCATGCATACATAACATATAGAATATATATATGTATATATAAACTAGTCTTAGCCTGTTCTTTGCTTCACATGCCTAACACTCATTACTTCAAACACCAACTGATTTGATGACAATATGTTTATATCCTATTTAGCATGCTTAGATTTTACACATCAGAAGCATAACAGGAGAATTTCAAGGGAAATTATACATGCAATTATGGTTTTGTTAGGTACTCAGGCAGTGAACAGTATGATGCCTTAAGCATCAGAGAAACATTAGATGTACAATAAGACATTCAGTTCTCCTGCAAGGACAGAATTCTACCTTGTCTTTCTTATGTAAGATTCAAAATTATTCAATTTTTTTTCTCTTTTTTCTTTCTGGCACAAGTCAGGGGTTTCATATGCCAAACAACCATTGTTCAAGATAGATGATTTTTTTAGTTAAAACATGCACGTCTCCTCTTTGCTATTGTACTGAGTCTGACTGGGAGTTAAGTTTTCTCACAGCAACCCATATAGTGGTTTTTTTTAGAACTGATACCAAACCAGTGTTGGTAACACAAGTGTATTTTAGCTATTGCTGAACAGTACTTGTAGAGCATCAGTGTGTTCTTTGTTTCTTGCCCTGACTCCACATTGAGCAACCCTGGAGTGGGCAAGGGGCTGGGGGAGGACACAGTGGGTACAGAGCTGACCCAAAATGACCAAAGGAATATCCCATATCACGAAACTTCATGGTAAAAACTCTGGGTAGTCTTTCCAAGGCAACAGAGGAAAGATTGCTGAGGGAGCTGCTGGGCATCAGTCTGCTGATGGGAAGAGGTAAGTGATTGCCTTTGCCACCCTTGGAGTTTTTTGGTTAATTTTTTTTCTCTTACCTCTTTCTTTCATTTGTTAAGCTGTTATAATGACCCAGAATGTCTTTCTTGCCTTCCCTCATTCAATTGTCTCTCTCACATTGCTGGGGGCAGGGAATGAGCATGCAGTGGGTCTGTTGTGTGATTGCTGGACAGTGTAACCCACCACAATCAAGCTTCCTTTGCTTAATATCCTCTTCTAAATATGCACATTACACTGCATCCAGAACTACCAAGTGTGACATTTCACATATTGCTGTGATGTTGCTGTGAAGTTCCCAATTTTCACAAGTTAAACTATATACTGAAGGAAATACAACATCATTTTTCATATCAGCTTAACCGGAACATTTCTGGTGTCTTGGCTTCTTCATGAACTTACTACTGGACACTGCCTTGCCCTCGAATTGATCACTTACAACCAAAGTTTCCACTCTCTAGAATTATCACAACAAAACTCAGTCTGGGCTTGTACTCCTCCAAGTCCAATCCTCATCCATGATCCTTTTCCCATTAAGTACATTTTCAATAGATGAGAAGAGCCACAGCAAAGGTGGTTCCTCTCTATTCAGTTTCTGGTTAGAGAAAAACTGTCTTCAGCAGCATGGTTCCTCCTGAAATCTGGTATATGTAGGCAATGCATATACAGAAATCCAATGCTTAAATCCTAAGGAGAATATACAATGAGTATGTTTATTCGTCTAATAGCAAATCATATTGCTAACCCTGTCCAGACAGTGGGTAAATGCTGTTCTACAACCTGCACCAACATGTGTCACAAACAGTAGCAAAGGAAGGAGACTTAATTAATTTGCAAGGTTCTTTATTAAAAAAAAAATTCCTCGGTTCATTTTTTTTTTCCTCTCTCAATTATCATTCATTTCTATGCTTTAGGACAGAAATACAGATTCAAAAGAGGCTCATCACAAGGAGCTAGAATTTTCTCTGTTCTGCATCAATCCACAAGGAATGTGAAGAAACCGGGAACTCATGACAATGAATACCTTACTTTTACAAGAAGAAAACAGAGTACAAATTGAAAATCGTCTTTGTCAAGTACTGTGCTAAAGTTAGATAAAAAAGGGGTAAACATGAAGCAGAGACTGTGAACAGATAAGGAAATAGAGTCTCTCTTTGGAAGACTTCTTTTCATAGGTAATTTCTGATGGAGTACATGTTAATTTATTTTTCCCACTCTCAGACAAACAATCCATATGTGTTCAACAGTTGGTGTTTCTACTGACAACATATCAGCTTACCAAAGTGATGATTGCCCTAAATTAAAACAAAGTGGATGGCATATTTCATTTTCCCACTTATGCATGCAGGATAAAATAAGGCAGAAAAAATAAGAGAGAATTATTTCCTTCCTAAAACAGCATCATAGAGTTTTCCAGTCCTCTTCACTTGAATCATTCCAAAGCCAGCTGCCTCCAGGAGCTTGCTGTACTCGGCTGCTGTTCGTTCTTTCCCTTCTGTCTGGACCAATGTCTTCATCAAATACTGTTGGGTTTCTACAGGCCAACTTTTATCTTCATTCAGAAGTGACTCAACCAACAGCACTCCACCACCTGGTGAAGTAAACAGAAATAAAACTCTGAGCAATGAGAAGCAGTCTCTACATTAAGTCATATTTCAGCATCACAGAAGGCAATAAAGGAGCCAAAGCACCAGAGCATGACTTTGCTTGGCTATGTAGGTGCTGATGTCCCAGGGCAGAAGGGGGTGCTATGGCTGGAATAGAAATTTCCCATTTTCCCCAGCTGAAATTGACAGGACTTTACTGATTTTGCCCAGAAGATGACTCTGTGGGCAGTGCTTTCAAAGCTCCTAGAGTTCAACGTAAAGCTTAATGGGATTTTTTCTGTGATGTATGAACTTGTCTAACAGCACAGTTTTATGGCACATATCTGATATTCCTTCTGAGAACAGTTATTTTTAAAATAAAATAGCACTAAAGATTTAAGTGCTAATCCTTCTGAGAAAAATGCCGTTTAAAGAGCTCAAAAAGGCACAAACATTGGTAGACATGAGATAACCACAGTTAGATTTCATTATCTTGTACAAAAATAATCTAAAAAATATGGCAGCTGAACCTGAAGCACAAAGACGCTGCAGGGTCTCTGCCCTTGGAGATGGCTGAACCTCATCAGAGGCACGTACAGAGCCCTCAAGCCAGACATGCAGACACAGAGCTCATGGGAGCAAAGAGACAAAGGCTAATGAAAGTGAGCTGTGTCACCTCCAGCATAATGGCAACATTCTTAGTGCCCCCTGGCATCAAAACACTGGGAATCACAGCTTTGGTATTTATAACGTGAAAGGAGTCACGGCAGACTAGCCTTCTTTGGCTTCCTCTTTCCACATTTAGAAAGATGGGAAATTAAAAACAGCCACTAAGCCAGGCACTGGGAAAGCAGTAATGGAGCCCACAAGGGAGCCATATGACTCTTATGAATCCTGGCAGTGCTCAGCAGCACTGGGACAGCAGTGTAAGAGTCTCTCAACCTAATGGCACTGATCGAAGGGCAGAAGGGAAAGTCTGGCACCAGAAAAATGTATCAAGAAGGCATGAGAAAAAGCCACAGCTGCCATGTATGCAAGGAGATAAACCACTACTCACACAAATGAGATGGTAAAAAAATACTGAGCTTCCTAAAGCTCTCATAACTCTCACATTCCTCTTTTTAACCCAAGCAAGACAGCAAAAAGCTCAATTTACTGCTTACAAGATTCTGACATATGTCCTGTTTTCCAGTGTCGCACCTATCATATCTTATAGGAGTAGTTTTTTCTTTTCACAGTTTGTAAAAGACAATTCAGAGGCTTGTTAAGGAAGATCTATTGTCAGTCATATCTCAGGTCACAGACCTGCCTGAAAGGGGAAAGATATACTGCAGAAAGAACATCTCTGCCACATTTAGTCTACAGAGTTCTGGCCAGTCATGAATTTCAGCATTTCTCTTCAGCATTAGTTTAATTGGAAAATGTTTGTTTTTATCTCCTTCTTATATTATGGAACCTAAAGCTACATATAGTACTCAAAATGGGACTGGGCCTACCCTGAGTACAGTGGGTCAACCACTTCTTTCAGCAGCCCAGTTACACTGTGCTTAATACACCCAAAGAGGCAGCTGACCATTTTGGCCACCACAGCAAACTGGAGCTTATCATCAACCAAAGCCCCTAGACTACTTCTTGCAGAGCTACACTCAAGCCCCAGTGCCCCAGTCTATAAGTGCATCCAGGATTACACCATACCAAGTGCAGAATCTGGAATTTGTCCTTCTAAAATTTCATATGGTTGGTGATTGTGCAGTGGTCTAATCTATCAAGATAACTCTGTAGGTCCTCTCTACCCTCAAGGGATTCAATGCTTCCCCTAAATTAAGACCATAAGCTACCTAGTTTAGCATCATTGGCAAATGACTTGGTAACATCCATCAGAGGGAAGACTCTTTTATCTTCAGTTAGAACATGGCTGAGATTACTTTTCAAAAACATGACAAGAATGTGAATTTTGAAATCACTATAGATTGTTAATGAGGAAAATTCAAACTGAAATTGAATAGAGGAATTTTATGCAAATGCACATACACACAGAAAAACAGCATCAGCAAACATTAAGGAAATTGAAACTGCTCCCTGTCTGCCTTAATGATATGCTGTCTCAGAGAGAGTCATTATAAGACACTCTGTATTCACAGTCCTTTCCATCTGAAGGGTTATAATATACAAATGTTATCAAACTTAGCCATCTGCATGACAAATCAGGAAAAGGAAGAAAATAGTTGAAAAATCTTGTTTCTTGAATGGTGTAACGGGGGTGGAGGAGGGAAGGCAATTGAAGTCAGCCCTTTGTTTCTCAGACATCAAAAATTAAAAGTGGGAAGAAATCCCACTACAGAAGAAACCTTTCACATTTAAGGCAGTCAGACAACAAGCCCTCACATACAAACCACTATGTTTTAAACCTTCTTGAAGACACAAGGTGTGTTCAACCAAGCCTCCAGAGGTCAATGGGTCTCAATAAATGTTAGGCCCATCCTGATAGACAGATCTGCCTTAGAAGTCTAAAGGAAAAAACTCCAACAAACAACTATCATGCTTATTCAAGTTCAAAATCAGTTTATATTATGATGCTTTATTATTCATTTTATTCCCTGAGAAGAAGGTCTCTGAGCATTTCAGTTTTAGACATCTATATAAGACTGAGTTATATTTCTTACCTTGGGGACTAAAAATCCACTGATGTATTGCACGATGATTTGAGGATAGTCAAGGTCTTCTGTTTAATTCAACTTTCTGGACTGAGATACAGATTTCCTGGCTCTCTTAATTTAAATAAGCTTCTTTCTACCAGACACGGAGTACAGCATCTAATCCCCATTATTTTATTGCTTCTGAGAAGCATACTGGTTACAAAACAGCTGAGTTATTTGGCCTTGATGTGTTCTTCTATCAGGTTCAGCTGTTTCTTCCATCATCAAGTATAAGGCTAAAGAAGCAGTGTGGATTAAAGCTTATATTGTCAATTCATCAGTCAGCAACACGCTGGCACCTCAGAAGCACTTGAAAGCTTGTAACAAGCAAAACAGGAATCAGCACAGAAGAATACCAAGAACCTGAACTCAGCGTGATGAGCCACAGTTCATAAATCAAAGCAGAATCTTACTTTATGCTTGTTCAAAAGCATAGATTCTCCACTGAACTGGTTTTTGTTGTGGGAAGGCTTCACAAAAAGAAACAGAAGATAGCCAGGGATAGAGTGTAATATGAATAAAACCTCTATGGATCTGGCATGCAGCTCAGCCAGTCAGGTGTGCACAACAGCAGCTTGCTAAACATATTTTCCTTCACCTTTTCTCTATTTCATTAGGCTGGTTCCTCCCTTACCCACCTTGATTCCTCCATTTTCTGCCTTTGGCCCTTTCCCTGAATACTCCAAGTTTCCCACAAGTCCCAGAGTAATTACCACAAGCCCACTTTAGCTTCCCATAATGTTTTCACTTTGATAAGTCCTTTGATAATTTTGTTTCCTCCCTTCTTCTCAGCTAAAAATATTTGGCTGAACTTCTTCATGGCTTTGTGGGCATCCTCCAGTGGTCTCCCACTAAGAGGACAGGGAGTTTTAATATTTGTCACTGTGCTTCTCATTGCCTGTTTGCTAGTTTTTATACCTAGATGTGACTGATTAATGCTTTTGCCTCTTGCCTTTGTGAGGCTGAAGAGCCCTTAATAATCTGTCTCAAAACTCATGTACCCTTACATTATGTATTTCTTAATATTCTTAACATTCAAAATGTCCTACTATACACAGATCAGAAACAGCATCTGTTTCCCAGCTTCTAATACTACAGGGTCTCCTGTGTTACAAAAATACTAAGCCTAAACATACAAAAGTCAGAGCAAATTCCAAACTCTAGAAAAATATGCAAGTCCTCATTCTGGATAACGTAGCCCAGAATATGTGCAGCTTGCATTTACCAAGACACCATGTTTAATTTTTGTATGTTTTTAATAAGCTTTGAGAGGTGAAGAGTTTTGTCAAGCTATGACATCCTTAGCATTCCTATCACAGTCTGGAACTGCAGTCTTCCTTTCGTACTATAAATGCAGAAAGAAGAAATCAGCAAGGCGTAATGCAGGCACTACTTCATTTATCACACAAAATGTTTATGGGTTAAAGACCGTATTCCATTTCAAAAAAGCATTGACTGTTTTAAAGGTATGAGATACAGCACAGAATAAAGACATAATATGTAACCTCCTGACAACATGAGTCTTAAGTCATTCTCAAATCTCATACTGAGATGTTGGAAAAAAACAGTAAGTTTTATGTGCTTTAAGTCAGCTCCTGACAGCCTAATTGCACTAATGTGTAACATGAAGACCTATTTCCTATTTTAAGAGGTCTGTTTCACCCTGTAACAATGAAATTGCTTTTAGCAAGCCTGGACATGAATACTGCACTCTTTGAGAAGCTGCAGGGTGTGAGAACACCCCCCTCTGAAAAGGACGCTCTACTGGCAGCCTTGCAGAAGACATTGTGCACAGGGAGTCAGTGTCTTGGACAGGCATGTCTGCTCTGCCAAGCCTCATGCTTAGGGCCTGAGAAACTCATGTGCTGTTAAGATAACCTGTAAACCATTAAATATTCGGGGAAGGTAAGCTGCATGTGGACCAGGGGGTGGAATGCATTGATCCTGAGCAGTATTGGTTTGTACATCCAGGAGTGAGTGCCCCCCATGGCAGCTGCCATGCAGCGTGCCCAGGGTGGGCTCAGGCCTGTGCTGTGCCACAAACATCCCTCAGCTGCAGGAGGGGCTCTGGCAGCTCCCACTCACAGCTAGAACGGCCTCTTTCTTGTAGGAAAATAATAACCCAAACAATCCAAAATGAACCACTTCATTCCATGGACAGTGTCTGTACAGCATGTTGCTGGATACTGCTGGGGACCAGGGAAAAAATCAGCCTTGAAGCCTTGGGTTTTTCAGCCTGCACGAGGACAAGAAATTATAACAATAATTATACACCTGCAGGCTGCGTGAGAGCCGTGTGAGTGTCTCATGATGTTTTGCAGAAAGTATGTTTTCAAAGAGGTGTTGCCTTCTTAGACCAATAAGTCTTTTCTATTCTGTTTTGCAC
>WBND01000421.1:752201-842423 GCA_013398595.1 Tychaedon coryphoeus | reverse complement strand
GGCCCAACAGTAGTGGGAAAGACAGAAGCGCTAAAAGCACTCAAAACGTTTCCAGTGTTGGTAACTACTTCAGCTCTCTGACTGGCAAAAACCAAGCTGGATCAGCCTTGCCCAGAAAACTGCCAGTTTAAGCTGCCAGTTCAAGCTGCCAGTTCCTTGCAGATCTCTCTGTTCTTCCCTGTTTTTCCTGGCTTTGGAAACCCACATATACATCTTTATCTAACACTCAGCCACAGAACTGAGCATTGCCACAGCTGCACTCACAACTGTGGATAAAGATCATAAAATATAGTAGAAAACATGCAACATAATAATGTGCAGGAGAAAACTACAGAGAATGTCAGGTGTTTATTACCACCTCCTCACTATGTCTGAATCATTATGCATGGCAGAATTGCGTGTTTGGAATTTCTACTTTTAATTTCTGTGTGATAAAGGCTTTCTTAATAAGATATTAACCACAACATGGAAAAACTATAGGTAGTTGTCAACAAGAAGTAAGAATTTGAGAAAATGTTGAAAAATGTGGTTTATTATTCCTCTGCTCAATTAAAACATAGTGAAAAGCTCTTGGAGCACTGAATACACAGCTGGGAAGAAAAAGGGATGTGAGCTGTAGTCAGTAGCAGCATAAAGTATAAAATAAATTGATGTTCAAAAATGTTCAGGGAGTGGAGGCTCAGCTGTGCAATTAGTATAGAGCCAAATTAGAAATGACAAACACACAATATAAAACATAATATGGGTCTGAAGTCTAAAATGAAAAAATTGAAGACCCTGCCCACATTTCTATCATGTTTTAGAGTAAGACAAAGGGAGGATTACTACTTTGCAATAACAATGGTTATGGGAATGTTATTTTTTTCTAATTCCTCTGCAATGCAAATATTAACGATGTCATGGCAGCAGTCTGTAATATCATCAAAATAATTTTCTAAACCTACAACAACAAAATGGTGAAACAAGACAAAATAAGAGGAGGCAGAACTCAGTCTTCAGCAACATGGTCTTCAACCATGCACTCACTCTGACTTCAGCTAATACATAGGTGTCCACAGAGGGAATTGAGTTAGAGTTTTCCTGGTAAAAGTTTAGCAGATGAAAAAGCAATATGGATGCATCAATGTCCAAGATCTCAAAGCACCCTAGAAACTTTTATAGCTTTCCAAACACTGTGTGGCTGATTCCTCATTCCAAAGGTGAAAAGTGTGAGGAGATTCGTAAGTATGCTTTAGTTTTGAAGATCAGATTTCAGGGAACTTGGGTTTGGTGCAGCCTTGAGCTGTCCATTCGAATCATGCTGAGCTCTTGACTTCTGCTCAGACAAATGCTTTACAGTCTTCTTACTAGTTTAAGATAAACTTCACATGCACATCACAGTTTCTCAAACTCATCTTACAGAACTCATTTTACAGAAAAAAAATTGCTTTCTTATTTCTTTAACCATAATCAAAAGGAAAAACTTCTGTAACAACTAAAACGTGGATTGCCATCATTTTTACAGTCACTATATTCTGACAGTGAATTGTGGTTCAGTAATGGTCAGCAGCTCAGAAAATTGTGTCTCTTTCCTAACATGTCTAACTGTGGGAGAATTAATGACATTTGCAAGAGATATTAAATAGTGAGATACTGTAATTACCATCCAGCTCAGAAACTGTGCAGTTCAAGAGACCAAAAAGGGGTCAGGAAGTAGCAAACATTCATGACAGAAGGCTGATACATCATTTTTATTGTCCTAATTTTCACCAGTTTCTTATTCCAGATCTAAATTATGTTGAATGTAATCAGGCTAGGGAGCTCCCTATGAAGAATTATCTCCTGTGACCTTTTGCTACATATTCTCTAGTTGCTCAATGGGGAAACTGCTTTCAGTGAGAACTCTGAACTAGACAACCAGTGCTGTCTCTCAAGGGCTTAGCTTCCAGTCCTCATAAGAATATGTAGAAATTGAGAACTGATCATAAGCTGAAAGATCATTCTGAATAGGTGAGCTGCTGAGACACACATTTACTGAATAACAATTTACTGACTCACCGGTTTAAGAAGCTCAGGGTAGGTTTTTTAAAGGTTCATCTGAAACAATTCTGGAAACTGGAAGAAACCTGTAGGCTACAAAAAAGGAAGATTTGTTATGGGTAATGGTAGGTTAGTAAGTTTCTATGTAGGCTGAAACAGTCAATGGTTGAGTAGTATGTGTAATGACTACAATTAGTAAAGAACCAATTTGATTTTAGGACCCAAAAAACTTTTATCTTATTACTCAATAAACATTATTTAAATTAATGTAGGAATTGACAGCATAGCTAATCCCTGTGCAAGAGAGTATATGAGGCAAACAAAGCATCTCTAAGAAAATATTATCAAACAAATGTTGCATTAGCATTAAAAAAACCCCACAAACACAAAAGACTTGATTAAGCTTTGAAGCACTATCAGGAAAAACTGAGTCTCACAGAACTAACGTCTGGGAGAAAAAAGGTAAAACCTTATTTCTATTTACACAAAGAGGAGAATGGAAAAAAGAAAGAAGGCAAAACTGAATTTCCAGGGAGAGTTGACAGCTTCCTGAAGTTGGAAATGTGGAAGCACTTATATTCCAGACTCATAAAGGTTTCATAATTGGATAGTCTTTACATTCAGGACTATCAGAGTCAAGTCCTGCATCCCAATTTCAGAGTATATGTCAGGGAAAGAAAAGTAACTTTATGTAGTTTATTGTAGGCTGAAAGATTTGAGACTGATATAGAGAAACTCCTACTATTGCATGGGACACCAACCAAAAAATCATCCTTCAGACACTGAAATAATTGATAAAAGCATTTTGCTAAGTTCTATGACTCATGCAAGAAAGACACTAGAGGCATACAAATTTTGGAGAGTTTTTGGTATGATTTTTTAAATGACATCTGAGACATTAGAAGAGAATAGAAGAAAAAACAGACACTTATTTTAGTGTTCACAACCATATGTAACATTCAAAATATTGGAGACATTTTAATGTATAAATTTGAGATGCCTGTGATTTAACTTCTTTACTAAAAAAGCCATGCCCAAATCAATGAACTATCCTGGGAAAGCATGAAGACAGGAAGTGCTATAGAATGCACTTGCACCTGAAAGTAACACAGAAAAAGACATCAACACAAAACTGGTTAAGCTGTGTCCATGACTCACAAACATTGAAGAAAGAATGTTATCGCCAGATAAAAAAAAACAAAGCCCCCAGTAAATGGACATACATTTCAGGGTTCTGAAAGAAAACAAAGCATATTCATAGCTCGAGGATGGAAATATTTCAAATACTAAGCATGTTTGCTGCTGTGCCACAATCCAATCCCACAGTTAGCAAATATACTTTGCAGAAGGCAGCTGCCAGCCAGTTAGTAGCTGTATCTGCAACCAAGCTACAACTTACGAACAACAGATCAGTGATCTGCTTGGTTTCAGCTCTTCTTCAAACCCAGCTATAAGTAATCCTAACATTGATTTATAAAAATATTAGATAACCTGGGCCTAAAGCAGCTTAAAGAAAGAAAAAAAGAAGCCAAACCACATTCTACTAAGAAAATTGCAGAAGCCTGGGTGTTTCCAGCAGCTAGCAGAAAGACACACCACGCCCTGCTGCTTGCCATAAGTTTGTAGTCTACAGAGTTGATTGAAGCAGAAGATTCACATGGACATGAAAGTAAGTGACAAGTACCATGACTCTTACTGACAGTATGGAACATGGGACTTGCTTCAAGGAGACGGACACTACATAGCAAATTGAAATAAAAAATAAACTACATAGACACTAATTTTGGGATGCATATAGATACCTACTGATGGTCAATTATGTTTCCACAATCTGAGATTATTATTTAGAAACCTATGAATATTCCACATGGCAAACAAATTTTACGGAAAACGTCAATGATCCAAGAATTAGTACACAAAAAAGCAGCTATCTATTTCAACTTCATCTGTAAATATCTAAAATAATGCAGCTTAAAAGAAAGTGAGCTCTGAATGGTATTCATCCTGCTGTTGTTGTTGTGGGCTGACATCCTTTCACGGCTTTGGTCTGTCATGTTTCCCCATGGCCTTGCCCAGACGTTGTGGGACTGTGTCTAACTGGTTCCTCTCACTGGCCATGATCCTGAACCCCACCTGTGGGCTCATGTCCTGGCCCACCCTTGAGCCATTCCTGTCCCCAGGTACAACCATGATGATGGGGATGGGAGAGACCCAGTGCTTTCTGGTTTCCCTCCTACTGGCTGGAGGGATAGAATGAGTCCTGTCTGCCTGACTCTGCCCTGGCAGACCCCTGGGGAGCCTCCAGCATTCCCAGTTCTCAGCCTCATGGAACCATCAGTCTCAGATGTATCCTGACAATGTCTACAGGTGCATCCTACAGGGTGACATAAACTATATTTTCTCCTGGAGGATTCACAGAAAATCATCTAGTGCCATGACAGTTGATTTGTACTCAAATTTGTGGAGAGGGTAGGAGAATGTTACCACCTTTTCTCCAAGCCCAAAATATCATGTGATCTTAGCAACACAGGCTTATGGTGTATACTGACATAGATCCAGCTGTTTAGAACAGAAAGACGGAAAGGGACTGAAAGGGAGAGGTGGGAAAGATGTTAATTGTGCTTTTAATGTGCAACAGTGATCTCTGGCCATATCTGGGCCTACAATAAAGGTATAGATAAATCAGAAGCCAACAGTAACTATGCAGAGACAGAAAACTGCCCCTAAGTGCAGTAGACCGCACTGAGAAAGACATTAGCCCATTGATATGAGGATATAAGGTCAGTAAGTAGTTTCTAGCTAAGTAAACTTTGAAAATACCACAGCCAGTCTATAATGTGTCTGTATCAATGGTGTCCACTTTCATCAAACAAGTATTGAGGTAGAAGACTCTGTGGAGGACCTCCTGTCTTCACAGAAATTGCCACTGTAGGTGATGCTCAGGTATCCAGATTCATTACCACATCCACTGAGAGCAAAACTGCTTTATATATATCATCAGGAGTGCTCCCAATTGTGGTCTTCAGGACACTGATTGGAGATTGAGTGTGAATTTGCACTGAAAAATAATATTTGTGCACTGAATTACTGATGCAGACACACAATAACATACTTCATACCAGACCATGGGAAAATCTGGGAAGTGTATTGTCAGCTGCAAATGTGAGTTGTAACTTGGTGATAGGTACACACATAACAGAGTTTATTTCAATAAATTTCAAAAAAACTATTTTACCAGTAAAAGTTAATTCAATAAAATTGACATTTTTTTCTCTGTAAAATCATGCACTTGTTCAAAAAGTTATTACGAAATATATTGAAACTTCTGAGTTTAAAACACTTGTAGTTTCATTTTGAAAATTAAAAAAGTAATTTCAAATGTTTTTTTATTCTTCTTGCTAATAATCTTTTAGTGGTGTGGATTGATAATATGGCACAGAACATCTGATATGGTATGGCAGGAGAGAGCAGTACAGATGGGCTCCTTCCTCTCATTTCTGCTCATAAATGAGAGGAGCTAAGTATCTTCTTAACTGCTTCTCAGAGTACCTGACATGGATAAAGTTTAAAATGAATCATAAATAATATGATTGAATTTTTTAATGTTCTAAATGTTCCTTTTTGGACAAACCATACACTTGCAGTAAAATCAAATCTAAATTAATGAGGATTTTTTTGGTCGTTGTTATTTTAATTTTTCCAATATCATGGGTCAGATCGAAATTAACTATGTCCTTTAATTTGAATGTCAAGCAGTAATTCAATTAACTGAACAACACACTGGTCCTTTTTGTACTTCTATAATTTGTAGAATCTGTTACTATTTGTTCCATAGTTCAGTTCATTGCATTGTTGTCTGTGACAGCTGCACTCAACTCCTTAACCACACCAACAATAATTTGGTATAGGCTCCAAAGGAGGTAAAGGCCTGAGCCATAGCCAAAACAAAAACTACTCCAGTTTCAATCCCTCCTCTGAAAAGCCACAAGGGACCTGAGAGATACAGTGAGGAGAGATGTGTATGAGCTTGAAAACTGATCATGTCCTCAGCACATGAATAGCATGTGGCTTTTCTAAGACTCATTTATTTAGGGACAAAGAAAGCTATGGATACAAGGAGTCACATGCTTACTTTTCCTATTACATGCAGTTTGACTGTGAGTCAACCACTTTATCCCATAAATATGACAGCCTGACTGAGAATTTTTCAAGCTCTTGCTGTGAGGCAGTGTTGGGTGCATGGTTGTGATCTCCCCTTGAGCTGGGATACCAATGTCAGACCTTTGGTAAAGCAACTAACATCACAGATAACCCTGTAGTGTGGTAAATTCAATTAGTGCCTTGATAACTTTAAATCATTGTTCAAATGATTGTGCTGTAATAGAGTGAACCTTGCCATCAAACTTTCCTAAAATGCTCTTTTACAACATCATCATAATACAGCTTTTGCTAATACCTTTGACAGTGGTTCTTCAAGCAATCTAAATCACCCACTCATGACATTATGCTGAATATGGTTGAATAATTAAATTCTTTCTTGGTTGAATAATGAAATTTGCTCCAGGGCTCTCAGCTATTCTGTAACACGGGTACAGTGTTGAATTTCTAATGTGCTACTCCTCATTTTCATAGCATATGCATGTGTGTGTAGAGTTTGGAAAGAGGAGGTGCAGTTACTGTAATTATGCCTTTAGCAGAGTAAACCAGACATTCCCATCAGGCTTGTTTCAGGGCAGTTCACAACTTCAGAGCTAGGCTTGAAATTTCTGATTATCTTCTGACAGATTTGGTTTGTGCCTAAATCTCTAATTAGGTGCATAAGGTAGTTATTGTATCTAGCCCAATGAAACAATCATAACCCTTCTTCTTAATTGATATTTTAGATTCTCTAAATAAAACCAACAAATCCCCTGTAATTTTAGGAATTGTCTCCACTATTACACACGTAATCGACTGGCAATGGAAAAATAGCACCTCTTGTCACCTTCGTTAATTAAAGACAAGTCAAATTTTTAGCACAGATTCCTGAGTTAAAAAAACTGTGCTTTCCAAATCAGCAACCAAATAATCCACAGGACTAGAACAGCAGCCTTTATCATGTTTATTTATCCTTGCTGTGTACACAGGGTTGGAGTTTTCTCAGGAGACCACCAGATGGTTGAAACTCAGACCAGAAAAAATAAATCTGAACATAATAAAAGACACTATGAAGTCTAAATTATTCTGTAACATCCAGAAGGGAAACAGAATTTCAGGTGTAGTTAAGAGAGTGAACTTGGTTTCTACAGCTGTAGGAGAACACACAGGTCATCTGCTGAGGATACTGAATCCAGGTATTTCAGGTCCTTGCGCAGAGATGTGGGGACTGGATTCAGTGTTGAAAATATCTGGAGTCATTAAAAGATCATTTCTATACATTGGAATGAATTACTAATTCTAATTATATCCCTCTTTGGTTACTTTGGCCTCTCTCTGCAGTAAATTACTAAAGAAGTACAGCAGTTCTGAAAGCACAGTGCTCACCAATGAACCGAAAATTACTGTGATTATTCAAAACTGGGTTCTTTGACACAGTTTGGGTAAAATATCTCTAAACTCTAATATGCAATTTGATATCTGTATGCAAGAACATTTAATTAATTAAACATTTGTTAAACTGCAATGGAGAAAGCACTTATTAGCCAGCCACAACTGAATTTCCATTATTCCCTGTAGATTTATTTTCAATTGTGCTTTCTTTTTCTGCTGAAATTTTTAAGGCAGAGAACTTCTCATTATATCATGTCTTATTGTATAGCTCATTCACAATTTTTCAATACATAACTATTAAAATCCATTGAAAAATCCAGATGTTACAACCAAAACCAGGTGCCTTGAAGTTATGAATGAAGTTACTGAACCCAAAATCATGATCTAAAACATGTGATTCAGGGACTAGAATCAGTTTACTATGCACTGGAAGAAATAGTTGCCTTGAAAAAAATTATCTATAAAATTCACCATCTGTAACTGCTTGATAGGGAAAAAGATGTGTATTAAACTCCAATATTGGTCCTTCCAAGGCCTCAGTGCCTGAATCAGGACTTCAAGCATCTCCTTCTTAGAAGGCCAAGGTATCAGTTAATATTTTTTGAAAATATTCACTACTTTTGCAAAATTACTGAGTTATGATGCAAAGTACACCTGTAGTTAGAATACCTCACATGAATACAGAGGTTAATTTAAGTAAAATTTAACCTCTACAAGAACACAAACTAAATTCCTAACTGCCTTGTGAGAAAAACGAAAGTGAAAGAGCTAATATTCAGTTGAAATTTCAAAAATAAATTTTCCTAAGTAATTAGCTGATAAGTAATTTGATATTTCTGATCCTCAGTACAGCCAGTACTCAATCTCCTTTGGCATACTGAATCCTATGTTACTTTATGTAGAGTAGTCCTACTTGAACAAGAAGGAGCAGCATTATTCTAAATGTATTTAATTATAATTTCTACCCATAAATAGGTGTTTGGGCACTGCCTTCCATCCCAGAAAATGAGTTTGAATCACCATTATCCTCAAAGAGTTGTGGTAAGAGCCCTGCTTTTGTGGTGGTACTCTCTAACCATGAAGTGCATAAAGGCAAAACTGCTACCAAAAGAGACACAAGAATCTTTGAGATGTATGATTCACATAACAATTTTTTTAGGCATACTAGAGATATCTTTATCTGGTGATGCTTTAAGAGTAATTATAATATTCTCTGCCTTCAGCAAATGGTTGGATATCTGTGGATGTGTTCTCTGCACAAGACTACTGTTTTCCTTGTTTTTTACTTTCTAATGTCTCAAAAACTGACAATAGCCTTGCAGGTCCCATCACCACAGACAAATTTCTATAACTTACCCAATATCAAAAGTCAATTGTTACACAAGTTGCCATCAACTTCTGCCACCTACCCCAAGTATAGGATACAGATCTTGAGTGATTAAGAATTCATCTGTAGGTTCATTTTTGGGTCTGTTTTCATCCCTTCCCCCAACCCCACTATATATAGATATTGTAATATATATTATCAATATATAATATATATTAGACATAAATATTATTTTTATATGCACTGTATATATTAAAGCATTAGAATGGGGAAGACATAATCTACAGCCTTTGGGAAAGCCCCATCTCAATTAAGTTGCTGTTATTTTCCTTGTTTTCCTGTCACATACCAGCATCATCTAATGATGCAACAGTGTTTTCAGGCAGGCTTCACCCCCCCCTGCAGATTGTTATTAATGATATCAACTCTGTAGGATTCAGCTGAAAAGTTACAGAGTTCAAGTAAAAATTTTGCAAAGGTATGTACAATCTGGTTTTCCCTGGGCCACATAAATTTTGAAAAAGTAGAGGTAGCAAATTGAGTAAAGACATTTTAGAATGAGAGTTTCTGATTTTTTCCAAGTTTGACAAGCATTCAAAGTTTGAAACCCTTGTATAAAATTAGGTTTTAAACTCCTTATTTTTATTCAGCATGAAGATAAATTTTTATATGTAGAAGTTGTGAAATAGGTGTTCTATGTTCCCTTCATTCCTCATGCTGCTTGAGTGCATATCATGAATAGGTATTCCAAATGACCTAGTTTTTAGTACTTACACATGAAAATGAAAAAATTCTCATGTTCAACCTGGTACTTGAAGCTAAGGCATAAAAAACCACCACAGATATTTGAAAGTTTAATTTCAAGTGAAATTAAGATCTATTAGAATTTGAGTGCTCATATTTTATCTCAAAATAAGAAACTTTTTAGTTCTTAATAATGTTTATCTTTCTGTAGCTTAGATACTTGCCTATTTATTTATTTACTGAATAGAAGAAATTTAAAGTAATACCAGATATGTGGCGATGAAGGTGATGGTACCAGAGGTGAGGATAAAGTGTAAACATAAAAGAAAGAAGACTTAAGAAATTTTCACCAATAAATGAATTCATTCCAAAAGTTCTTGTTCAATAGCTAAGGTATTAGAAGTCCCAAGGTTATAGATTGTTTTTTTTAATTTAAATTCCTGATATAAGAATGTTTCTCACCAACTATCCAAGTTGGAAGCCACTAAAATAGATGTCTTCTTCAATTGTTAATTTTCATGTTCTTTTCAAATGTGAAGCCAGAAGGAAAAGACCAACTAGCTGAAAAGTTTTAAAATTGGTTTTTTTTCTCTTCTTGAACTGACTTGTTAAAGATCGTTTAAAACCTTTGCAAGTCTAAGTACATATTTCCCAATGTAACACGCCCTTTAAAAATATAGGGCAACTTATTTTACTAATAATATTAAGTGCCTTTTTAAAATTAAAGTCGTTTTTAAGTATTTTCAAAATGAGTTCCTTTAAAAATGCCTAAACTTCCCTATAAAATAAAGTCATGCAGATTTGCTGGTCATTTTAATATCTTAAACATGCATATACTGTGTTTTTTTTTAGAATTCTAAGTTTTCTGAAGGTGAAATAGCATAAAAATTAGGCATATTATCCTAGGACATTTAGTCTAACATCATATCATTTATAGGAAAAATCAGTAAAAGTTGATTATTTTTCTTGAAGAAGCACAGGAAATTTATTTAATTGAACTGATAGGTAGGCTGTGGTAACATTAGGAGGGCAAAAAATCTCAACCATTCATGGAGACTCTCTATAATACTTAGGGAAAGAAACAGCAACAACTAAACAAAACATAAGAAGTAGCAGTGCAAGGAAACAGGCAAAAATGTATAACTAGCTGACTGACACATTTAGTTGAAAGTTAGGCACTTGAGGATATTCATTCATCAGAACATTATTGCTTCAAAATGTTATTGCTTTTTAAATGTAATACTATTAAAAGTTCAAAAAAAAAATCCCTGAAATCCCCAAATTAAGCATAACAACATATCTGTCAGCGTGAACCTTAGTAAAATTTACTGGTATGACTCAGAAATTGTAATTTAAATAAATGAGGCACATAGATGAGCAAACTTCCAAAATAAAAGATAAGCTCTACTGGTATCACTCAATATGTCACCCAAAATCCAGTGTTTTATTTCCCTGATGTGTCTTTGATTGTGTCACTTTGCATGTGAATCTTTTAAACTGTGCTGTTTTGGCAGGGATTGAGTTGACTTTCTTTCCTGCAGCCAGTATCAGGGGCAGTGTTGGAAACAGAGTTGATAACATACAGATATTTTGGTAACTGCTGGACAGCCCTTACACAGTATTAAGGCCTGTTCTGCTTCTGTCCCCATCCCAGCAGTGAGTAGACTGGGGGTGTGCAAGGAGTTGGAAGGGAACACAAATGGAACAAAGGAACAAAGGAATACTCCATACCATATGATATCTTGGTCAGCATATAAATTTGGGAGAAAAGTTGTCCAGAGGCCTGCTGCTCTGAACCAGTTGAGCATTAGTCAGCTAGTGGTGAACAGCTATTTCCATTTGCTGCTCTTTCTGGGGCTTTATTCCCCTCTCTCTGTTATTTATATTTTTAATTGTTATTAATAGTAGCATTAGCATTATTAAATTTTCCTTATTCCAGTTTCCATATTTTCTTGATTTTACTCCCCAGTTATCTTCCACCTACCCTGCTGGGGCAAGGGAGTGAGTGAGCAGCTGTATCATGCTTATTGCCAGCTGGTGTTACACAACACTACAAACAAAGTAATATTCAGAGTGTTTTTAATTAGGATACCTAAAAATCCTGGAGAGATGCAGATAAACCAGTCAGGAGTCATTCCTGGCTGTGACCCACCTCAGAAGTTTAGATGTGTGGCAACCCAGAATAGGGGTTTAAGAACCTGAATGGGGTAGAATTTTAACAATACAGCACTTGAGGGCTCCTCAATAATGAGATGCAAGTGGTCTGAGTTGATCTCCTGGTGGACTTAAGGTCATTATAGCTTTGAATAGCTCTAGATTTCTCACAAAATCTCTTACAGAGAACATGAGACTTTGGTTTTAGGCATAATCCTTCAGGTACAATCTTGAGAAGTCTCCAGAATAAACCAGGAAGGGATGTGCTTAGGATGTTTATTTCTCTATATATATTAAATACGACTTCTATTTGACTTTATTTATTAAGTTTTCTTTTGGGTCTTGTTGTTGACATATTTGATTATTATTTTACCTTGATTCTTGACAGTTCTTTCAATCAGAACCTACCTGCACCTGTACTTCCATCTATCTAATAGGCTGAAATCAATTTTCCATTTATGACTCTCTTTACATCTAGTATTTGGGCATTTCTGGTTAGAGATGGGTTTAATTTGGACAAGTACTCAGATCCTGTATATAACTTAGCTTCATGGTTAGGCAAACACCCCTGGAATGAGTGCCAGACTGAGAAAAAGCTCAGATTTGAAGCATTTATTTATTGGGCAAACAATTTAATAACAATCTTAATAAGTATATGCTTTTATTAATGTTTTATTGATTATTTTTAATAATCCTAGTGGAATTAATCAAAATATATCTTTAATTGATTATTCTAGATTTCCCTGGAGAGGGAGCAAGTAAATCTTCATAGAAGCAGAATTGTGTTAAGAGTATGACAGCTTTGATTCTATTATATTCTTGTGGTCAAAATGAAGAGAACTGAAAATACTGCAATTTTAAATACTTTATAGAGTACCTTTTTAACTCTATCATAGCTGAATTGGCAAAGTCTACTTTACCTCCTTTCTCTCCATGTACAACTCCAACAACAGTAAATGCTAAGCCAATTTATGATAAACATCCATTTTACTGCTAAGCACTAGTGAAGTGATTTAGAAAGAGGTGTGGGAAGGATGAGGTGTAGGATGAAGACCATAAAGCTGAAAATATATGGGTCTAATTTTAGAAAAAGATGAATATAAGAGTGAAGCTAAAATCAATAAAAAAGAAAAGTGCTATGGTGGAAAAGAAAGTCAGCTTTAAGTACAGCATAGAAACTCTGCTGGGTGCTGCCATACAGGACGATTATAATAAATCCTGAAGAGTGAAGGGAGAAAAGATCCTGAGTAGAGCCATTTCTATCCTGAGGATAACCTTACTTTGATTTGTGTCTTTATGCATGCTCACCCTTTTTTTATTGCAGATATTTTACAGTGCATTGACTACACCATACTTTCAGTTTCAAACAGAAAAATTATGAATTTGGCTATGAGTGGCTAGGTATAGGTTATTTTACCACATCTATTAAATTGGTAAGTAGATGTACCAAGAGGTAAATTACTGTATCTGTGCCTAAATATATGACAATAAACAGATATGTTATGAAATATTCTCAGCCTATTTTCTTAGATTGTGTGCAGAGTTCTTACCTATAGTTTACCATCTAGCTTTTCATTTTTTTCCCCTCAGAAATGCCTAGAAGTGTGTAACTAAAATTCATTGTAAGTATGACGGTCCATTTTGAGCAATACCAATTGAACATCTATATATTTATTTTTCGTTCCAAATAGTTTTAAAGCTTAGTATATTGTTAATATTGGACTAGCATTATCATATGTACTGACAATGCAGTCTTCTATTTCTTAAACAAAGTGCAACATATTTTCCCATCACTGCATGCATACTCTAGCAGAATGTTTTATATAAAATTTTTTGCTCCATTTCTAAAAATCAAATTATGAATATGGGAATCAATTTATTGCTTACCCAATGCTTGTTAATACTTTTCTCATCATATATAACATGATATGCATCAATGTACTTAGTTCCATATGGTGTCCAGCCATAACTATTACTCTTCCTGAAAACCTTTAGCTATTTCTGATTATCTTTCACCTTACTCCATCCTTTCCGATAAGCTATTGCTATCCTCTTTTCATTTATGTATCTAGAAGCTATTTAACTGCATCATATATATTTTTAAAGCTATTTAAGCTTGATATTTTCCAGATATGTCTTTCTCCTTCCTGAATTTCTTGACTTCTGAGAACATGTATGCAGCTGTTCGTCATGTTTGAGGTTTTATTGTTATTTCATCTTTTTTGCTTATTTGGTTTTTTTCCCCTAGTTCTTTTTTAATTAGGGACTTCTTTCCTAGGTTTATTTATGATTTCAGCTCGGGAGTCCTTTTCTGGGATTACTTGCCCCTGCTAGATTAGTGGGTAGAATGGATAGGTTGTGAGTTCAAGAAAAACCTAGATTCAAGGTAAAATGACAGCCCTATATACTATATAATGTAAAAAATTTTCCCAAAAGAATACTTAAGAAATAAAGTGTAAGAAGAATCCTATTTAATACTGTCCATCTGTAGAACTAAACTGACCCCATCCCTTTGTGGTTTTCTGTGGAAATTTCTCAAGTTACAGGCTGGGCAAGAAAAGCCCTGGCAGAACAAGCATGAAGACCCCAGCCTAAGGCCTCACAAGTTCAGCACAAGGCTTACAACAACACAATTACATGATTACAAAGAACAGAAGAGAAATAATTATTTTGGCAGAGGAGAGGGAGCTCTTTTAATTGTTCCAGCGGTAATGAAAGTTTGAAGTGAAATCTATGCTTTGTCACTTGGGTCAGTCAACCAAGACAAAACTGCAAGAAACCAGTCCTAATTTTCTAGTCCATATGAATCTTCTAGTTTTGGGGGGGTGTTTGTTTGTTCGTTTGTTTTTTGGTTTTGGGATTTTTTTTGTTTTGTTTTGTTTTGTTTTGTTTTGTTGTTGTTGTTGTTGTTGTTTTTGTCTTACTGTCTACCTACTATGTTTTTATTTTATTTTTTAGCTCATCCCTGCCAGTTAATGGCTGAATTCAGTGCTTTTTAGCTATTAAAAAAAAATCATAAACACATCTGAATCTCTTGTGCTGAGAAGGAGAAACTCTTTGAAGGATTGTAAAAATTTTTCATTTATTTTAAAGCTACAACTGTGCTCTCTCTAGACGATAGTATGAAATAAATATACACTTTTTAATATTTGCTGTGGCATTTTTTATTCCTTTGTTCATCCTTTACATATGGCTTTTACACTTTCAGAAGAGAACATGTATTTATACACTACATGTCACTTTTTAAGCTGTACTTTAGAATTTACTTAATACCCTAATAAAAAAAACAGGAAGGAATGAAGGACTTTAATAAATGCCAAGTTAAATAAATTTAAAGAAGGGCCTAGGGTTTGTTTGAGATTTTTTTCCCAATTGTTCCTTTTAAACATTTCAATCATGCAAGTGTAATTACTATTTCATTTTACTTTAACTGACTGAAGTAAGTTGGATTCGGCATTCCTGTTGGTCTTCACAGAACAGAAACACTGTATCTGAAGTGAAAATTGCACTAGATTTTAGAATGCTAAAAAGGCTCTTTAAGTAAATTATTTTAAAGGGGGAAATAGTATGAATCCAAATTCAACTAGACTTTTCTGAGGATAGTGAAAATATTGACTACTAAAGGAAGACAAGACCTGCTATCTACACATGAACAAATGTTATTTAAATACTGACTTAGCTTTATCCTTTGTCTTTACCATCATTCAACAAAAAAGAAGAAAATGTATTTTTCTATAGCTAAAGGTAAAACACCTTCAGAGCAAAGAACTACCTCCATATCAGCTTCTCACTGTACTCTGTAACTTGTGGTAGTTACAATATGAAATATACATAGTATGTGACCCTGTTACAGGTACTAAATCCAGTAAAAGACAACCTGTATAAATTAAGGGGGAAAAATGGAATAGTTCTATGATTTTCCAGGAGACTACCATCTTATTTATACTTGAGTTCATTTGCTGCCTTTATTGTGGTCTCCTTCTGTGATTATGTCAGACTTATAAATATTAACAGCTACAGACAGTAATACAACAATTCCCACTTCTGCACTGCTAATACTTGTCGTGAACATAAGGAAGATATACTTCACTTTAGTTCCACTTACCCTTTGGGGATGAAATACTAGAATTATGAATGTTTCTGTGCACAAGAAATAACTTTAATTTTTGATGCCTTCAAAATAATATTTGCATATTACTCTACAATAATATTCTGCTTTAATTTGATTCAGCTGAAGAGTTTGCCTACACATTTGAGAATAAACTATTTGCATCATGTTTGTACCACTTCATGCTTTTGATATTACATACCCCTATCTGCTGTGAGAAGGATGAGTGAAATCCAGTCCCAGATTCACATGGGAACAGGCTCCCCAGGGAAGTGGTCACAGCACCAGCCTGTGAAGCATTTGGGAAATGCTCTCAGACACAGGGTATGACTCTTGAGGATGGTCCTGTGCAGGGCCAGGAATTGGACTCAATGACTCTTGTGGGTCCCTTCCAACTCAGCATATGTTATGATTCTGTGATTTTGTGATTGTAGTGGGAATTTTATCACCTAGCTCACATATATGCATTTTGAACTACAGTGCAATCCCATGTTGAGGGTTGAAAATATAATTTATCTTTCCATATGCAGACTGCTGCATTTGAATTGTCCTAGTGTACCTGTTTGAGCTCCAGCTGTCATTCAGACATACCTCCAGATGGTTACCTACATGTCACATCTGTCAACCCTCTTCAGAAATTTTGGATGCCCCAAAATATTAGAGAAGCTGTTGGGTATCCATATGTGGCATCAAAATTAAACCCAAATATGGAATTAGCATGCTATATTTGTAATGTAAAGCATGCACATATTTACACTCCTCATCCCCATGTTCTTGACACTATGCATTATGGGAAGATATAAAAGAAGATAATCATAGCTAAAACAAGCTGAGTAGTATTATTGTAGATTTATTTAGGTTTTAAGTCTTGGAAAACTATAGCCCAGGATAGTTTAGAAAAGGCAAGTCAAAGTTCTTGGATAAATCATGCATCTGAGGTAGGGTAGACTGCAGGAGGAATAACCTTTGGCAACTGTTACAGCTGTTCTGAGCTATACCCCACTCATCAGCCCAGCCACTCAGAAAATGTACGAGTGCCATAATTGTAATATTCAGCTGTCCTACTCCTTGGCAATTTTTATTCTCAGTATATATACCAACTTTAAGTAGCAGAGGCACCCTTCCATTCCAGTTTATAAGTGAATGTATTAAAGCAGGCACCAATTTTGTGACCTCTGATAGGATGAATTCAAACAGCTACAGTTCAGAAGTTGTTAGATGAATTCCTGAAGGAATTTTATACTATGCAAGAAGAAGCTACTAAACAAATGGGATAACAAGTGGGGAAAGAGCAACCATAAACATTCTGTAGAAAATCATGTCCACTCCTAAGTCAGAGCCCAAAGCTTCATTGCCTTAATCTAGCTGTAGACATTTGCTCACTAAAGCAACTAAATGTCAGCAGAATAAAGAATCAGTGGTTATAGCCCTTGATGTTTGGCCCATCAAAAAATGGCAGCTACATGGTCTTTAGAAAGGAAATGTCCATAGCACAATATGGCGCATTATTACTATGAAATTATCAGTTTACGCCCATAAGCAGCCCTCACATACAAAAGCAAATTACTAATAAGATACACAATAGGAGAGGTGAGGTTGTAAGACCTGAACCCTTAGAATTATTTTTTTTTCAATAAAACCATGCATGAATAAACAACTCAGGGGCGATGTTTTTGCAGAAGGGAAGATGACAATGGTAACTGGGGATATAACTAGGTCAGTAGATAAAACATTCCTAGTTGCTAATAAATGAAAATCAGTACTTTGTGCATTTCTATGTAAAATGACGTGGTACTCAAAAATCTTATTTACAGAAGAAAAGCATTCTTATAATTATATTAAAAAGTTATGATTCCTTCACTGTTCATGTTGTTGCTAAAGGCTGAATGGTCAAGAACCTGAGCTATCACAGGCGCATTCAGACTTTCAGGATGCAATTCTAAACCGAATGTCTTCATTCCTGGCATGAAAAAAAATTAAATCTTAATGCTTCAGGTTATATCTTTGACCAGTAATAATGCATCCTGTTTCACAACTGTGTTTGCAATTTGCTGTGCAGGTCTACAATTCCCTTTAAATGAACAAAGAATTTTGCTCTTACCTAAAAAAGTATTTTTTCCAAAGTGAAAATGAGATTTATGAGTCTGCCTCAGGATGCACTCTGAGTTCCTTCAGTTAAGCAGAAGAACTCAGGCTTTTTATCATTGTGTTTTACATGCATATCAAGGGCTTCTCAAAAAGAATAAATTATCTTTGAAAGTTGTAGTAATAATCCAAATAATTTTTGCATTTTTTTTTAAATTTTCCTCTTTCAAATATTTATTTCACAGACTTTAGATTGAAATTTTTTCATATTTTCAGGCCATATGCTGATGCAACATCATCCCTGCCCTTCCTTTGTACATATACTTTGTTATTTAAGTACTGTAAATCATGTAATTAAACTTGGCATTACCAAAAATGAAGTTAGCAAGAAGTAATTAATATTCATTTAGAGAATAATCACATCATTTTAAAATCGTTATTAAACAGACTTTGTTTTGAAAAAGTCTGCTGTTTTATTTCTTCCATTCATATTTCACATATTTTAATGGGAAGAGAAAGTAAACCTTTCATTATTTCCTTGTGACAATATCATAGAACATTTTATTTTTGACCTGTAAAAATTAATATATGTGCATATTGACACAAAGCTCGGTTGATGTTTGAGAGGAGATGTAAAGGTATTCATTGCTGTAGGAGACTACATTAGACACATGCAGTAGTTTTGTAAAAAGCTATGAAAGTCATAGTTATACTGTGAATGTGTGACAAATAAATTGTGTTTTTAAACACAGATGGCAGGTTCTTTCCTTCCACAGTGAGATGGGGTAGAGAAATGAAAGAGCAAAAGTGAGAAAAGTCATTGGCTGAGATAAGCTGCATACACAAGCAAAACAAAATAAGGAATTTATGCACTGCCTCCCATGAGCAGGCAGGTTTTTAGCCATCCCCAGGAAAGAAGGGCTCCATCAGGTCTTAGCAGTTACTGGGGAAAACGAACACTACCACAGTGAACACCCTTCCCATTCCTTTCTTCCTCTCCACCTAATTTTATATTCTGAGCATGTAATCATATGTTCTGGAACATCCCTTTTTTTCAGCTGGGGATCAGCATTGCTGGCTGTGTCCCCTGCAAGGTCCATGTGCACCCCAGCCTTGTCGCCTATGGAACGGGCTTGGCTCTGTGTAAGGGCTGCTCAGCAGTAGCTAAAACAACCCTGTGTTATCATGCTGTTTTCAGCACAAATCCAAAACATAGACCATACTGGCTCCTGTGAAGAAAATTAACTCTACCCCAGCCAAAATCAGAGCATAAATGGAGAGCAAGAGCTTCTAGTTTTAAGTAAGTGCATGTACTTCAGCACACTCACGTTGCGTATTTATCTCTGAATACTCTGGATATTATACATGATAAGGTGGGATAGAATAGGCTCACAATCAATGTATGATGAAAGTGTTATCTTTGAACTGTTGATGTGCCTGTGATCAGATGGAGTCCATTAGAATATTCAAACACATCTCTCAGGGGAATTACAAGGTTACTGATATAACAGCATTGAAACCCAGGCGCATTCCCTTGATCTTTTTAGATCTTTTGTTAATAAACTGAAAACCTGAAAACATTATTGTTAATTAAGATCAGAAGAAAGACTCATGACAGCAAAAAAAAGGATACCTTTTTTGATGCTTTCTTTCATGAAATGACTGCGCTGATTGGCAAGACCAGATGCTGTATATTAAGCAGGGACCACACTAAATCAACAATTCTCTTTGTTTTGGAATCTTTTCTTCCCTTAGCTCTTTTGATACTACTTGTCAAAAGCTTCCTTACATGAATATTTTTCAAATAAATACACCTTCTGAGCCTTCTTTTCTGTCAAGCTCCTTAGGATATTTTTTTTCACATAGGGAATGTCTTTAGACTAATTCTCTGTTATCCATCTCCTCTTCATATGACACCAATGTTTTCCTTATTTACTTCTTTTATTTGGACAACTCTTACTGTCCCCAGAAGTGTGTGAGGATTGCAGACAATAGAAATTAGGATTCTGAACACATATTTCCCTGTGTTTCTTTGATTCAGTATCTCGAATTCCCTCTTTATTTGCCAAGCAAGAATATATTTTTTATTTTGGCTCACTAACTACCAGGATTTCCTAGACTTAAAGTCTCTTTTTAACTGAAAGATAGTAGTCAGTAAAAAAAAAAAAAAAAAAAAAAAAAAAAAAAAAAAAAAAAAAAANAAAAAAAAAAAAAAAAAAAAAAAAAGACAAGAGAAAAATGGACCTTGCTGCAACAGGCATTGTTTAATTTGGCTCTCTGGGGCTGCCTATAAATTCTCCTTATTCTTAGTTGTAGAAATTGCTAGCCTGGAAACAAGCTAGTGAAGAAAGGAAATCTAATTCCTTACTGTTCAGCTTTTTACACAAAATATGAGAGCCATGTTTCTAAGCATCTGCCTCTACTTGATTAAGTTGCTGTTGAGTTGGTGGCTCTATATAATGTCTTTGTCTCTAAAACATCTAATCTTTTAATGTCTTTGAACCGATGGCTTCATGATTTTGATAATGCTAAGGACATACCTGTAAAGACTATAGGCATAGTTTTTCAATTGAATGGCAACTGAGAACACACTCGAAGATGAGCATAATAATTGAAGTAATAAATTAAAATGATCAATTGATCATCTTTTTACAAACAAATTGTGGTCTTTGCTCTTGTACCAAAGAGAGTAAATAAAAAAGCCCTGAGAGCCCAAGCAGGTAGTCAAGTGTTTGCCAGGCCTTTTTGGCTAAAGTCTTGGTTATACCTGAGCCTGAAAGATTTTAACACAGCTTGGTGTGAAACATACTTTACAATACATTATGCTTCTTTTTCAAAATATTTGTGCTTCTGAATGTGGGTGCTCCTGTGGACTCCTTGATGATCTCTGGTATAAAGACTTGGCTCCAAAATTCAGATTCTTGTTCAACTTAATAGTGTATAGGAAATAAAATCTTGGTCCGAAAGACTAATTTTTTGATGCCTGCCAAGACAGAACATTGCAAAAGAACATTGCAAACAGTTTAAAATACCCCAGAAATATTACCCAAATTTGTGAGTACCAGAATATTCTTAAATTTTGGACCTGAAGCTGCTGAAATGAAGCCCTGTTATTAATAGAGAAGATTAATTTTCTTAGTGATTACTCCACCTCTTATTTGCTACAAAATACCTCCACATTTTAATAAAGAAGTTTAGAACAAAAGTTCAGATGGATGAATAAAATGAAGTTAAATGATCCTCTTATTTTCTTAGTCTAATAATAATAATAATTTTATAATGAGAATTTTTCCCAACAAATTATATAATTTTATTTTGCTGGTTTTGCTTTGGACAAAGCGAAATATAAAGACAGAAAACATTTTTTAATATAAGCAAATAAGCCCAAACCTTGAAAGTACTGTTGATAAAATGTTTAGTGCAGGCTTTAATGTTAAAATCTAAAGTTACATTTCCTAATAGCAAAACTGATGAACAGGAACAACAAAAGGAGGATAGAAAAGAGTGAGAAACATTCAAAGGAACATCAAGGACAGAGTAAGAGGAGGACGAGCTCTCCATGTCAGACAGATATTCACACCACAGGACGTGGAGAAGCCCATTCCAGATCGGGTTTGCATTTTCTAAAATAATTGTAACCCATGAAGTGCCCACACTGGAGTAGAGTTTTTTTCCTTGAAGGTACTGCAGCTAGTGTAGAGGGCCAACACTGGAGCAGGTGAAAGGCGTGAGAGAAAAGCAGCAAAAGAGAAGGAGAAATGGCTGTGTTCTACCTGTGCCCCTAACCATGTTGGTCAGTCAGGAACTGGAGAGTCAGGAGCTAAGGAGTGAAGTTGAATTCTGAAGAGCCAATACGGAAGGTGTTGTTTTAATGCTTTGTTTTTCACTACCTGAATTTATTTTAATTGTTGGTAAATTAGATTATCTTCCCCAAGTTTAGTCTCTTTTGACCACAGCAGTAAAATACAAGGGATCTCACTGTCTTTACTTAGAGACATGGGTTTCACATCCTGTTTTATCCCACTGAGGAGGGAAAAAAAGATGGCAGCAGGGTGCAAGTTTGGCCCTTAATCAACACTAACCCACTATGGATGCCTAAGTCAGATGATGAACTATACATATTTTCTATAAAGTATCCAGCCAACTCAGTGATGGTGATTTTAATTCAGTCTTTTAACAATGAAGTAATTGATTTACTTCCAATATCTTCAAATCAATTTTCAAGACCAGATTTTATTATATTCATTAATAAAACTAATAAACAGAAAATTAAAAATGTCTTGAAAATTCTGCAAACTGTATTTATAGAATCACAGAATTTCAGAACCACAGAATGGTTGAAAGTGTCTGCTGGACGTTGCTTGGTCCAACCTCCCTGCTCAAACAGGGTCATCTACAGCCAGTTATCCAAAATCTTTACAGATCTCTTTTGAGTAATTCTATGTTTGGAGATCACACAACCTCTCTGAACACACTCTGTCAGTGCTTAGTCACCCTCACACTGCAAAAGGGCTTCCTGTTTTTCAGATAGAGCCTCCTATGATTCATTGTATATCCATTCCCCTGCTCCTGTCACTGGTCACCACTGGAAAGAGCCTGACTACATCTTTGTACCCTTATTTCAGGTGTATTTTCATGAGATCCCTCTGAGACTTCTTGTCTCTAGGCCAATCAGCCTCAGTCTTTTCTCCTAGGAGATCTGCTCCAGACCCGTAACCATTTTCATGTTTCTTTCCTGGAATGTCTCCTGTACATCCATGTCTCTCTTGTACTAGGGAGCCCAAAGCTGGACACGATCTGTCAGGTGTTGTATCTCTGGTGTTAAGTAGAAGAATCACCTCCCTCAATCTGCTGGCAGTACTCCCAATGCATCTCAAGATACCATTTTTCTTCTTTGCCACAAGGGCACATTATTGGCTCATGTTCAAGTCAGTGTCTGCCAGGACCCCTAAGTCATTTTTTGGAGGCTACTTTCCAGCCATATATTGGCATATTGGAGAATATATGGATTTGCAATAGATTAAGGAAATTACCTAATGGAGGAAATCCATCTTTTCAAATAGTTGAAACATTTTAACTAGTTCACTTATCAGAAAGAAAAAAACCAAAAAACAAAAAGATCCTTTACCTGGGTAGAAAATATCTCAACATTTACACCTCAAAAAGTGGACAGCAGAAACTGGATTCATTTGAAGATTATGATAAAACCTCCATTCTATTAAGCTTCTGAATGTTCTTACACATATATATTTATATAAAGTGTATGATGATCTCTACATTTTAGTGGATAGTAACATGAGGTACAGAAGATTTCATAATAGATTGCACTAACATTCATCTGTCTTGACATACCTGATAGTCTTTTGTCTTATAAAGTCAAACCCATCCAGGAGTTTAAATATAATATCATACAAACATTAAATATACAAGGAAAAATTTAGAGGTCAGCGCTTGAGTATTAACCCATTTTTGTGTGTTTGTATTCGTCATAGAATGGTTTGGGTTGGAAGGGACATTTGAAGAGATCCCCCATTTGAAGCAGCCCAGCCATGGACAGGAAACCTTCTACTAAACTGGATTGCTCAGGGTTTGAACACTTCAGGGTTGGAACATTATTCAAAATGAAGCATGAGGTCTTACTACATAAACACTGTTTGATCTAAAATCAGTTTGTTTGGTTTTTTCATGACCTAGTTTTTAGACATTTAGTCTGTACTTCATAAATATCAGTATTAAAACATTCACCACTTCTCAGTTTGCAGTACTTGCTGATTCATATTTATTTTCTATGAATTAATCTTATTCTTAAAAGTTTCTAAAGCAGCACCCTACAGACAGAAAAGAAAGATCGTATTTTTCATAAATTAAGACTATGAGATCAAAGATTAACCATCCCAAGAGACAATATGTTATTCTCAGCACTTTGTTAAAATGATCACGAGAGACTGGGGAAGAAAGAATTTTCTTTGACTTGAAACTAGAAGAATTGTTAGGATTTTTGTGCCTTTATCTGAAGTGTGAAAAATTCATTCTTCCAAGGATCATCTGGGCATATTTCACTCTTTTTTGAGGGGTTTAAAGCACTGCTTGAGCTTTTGATCTCTTCAGAAATCTTTTGTGCTGGTTTGTTGTTCTGTCCTGTGAACTACAATGTACATGTAGGATTCTGGGGATGACTAGTTCAATGTTTAATGCCTGTGTGCTCACAACTGCAGGAGACATATTCAGTGACCAAATCACCATTATTATTTTCTTATTTTCTTCAGTATGAAAGATGATATAACCCTATTAAACACGTATAATTTAATTATATTATAGCGGCAGAATTTTGGCATTAAAAAGTGTTCAGTTTTCATAGTCTAGGAACTCTTTGTGTGTGGGGAGAATATTCATGCTAATCTAAGGTTTGTTTTAATGATCTATAGTTGAGTACAGATTTTAAATATACATTAGGACAAAATTCCTCAAATCAAGCACCCTGAAAAAAAGAAAACTGTGGGAAATTTGGCAGTAGTTCAGAATTGCATGGGTATTATAACTCGTGATGTTACTTCAAAGAAAGTCTTAAGAATCTCATCATTGTACTAGAGTTTGTTATAATGCCTAAATGTACGCTCTCTATCTGAACTATTTGGAAAAATATGTATTTCAAAATATGATTCACAAAGAACCCTCTATGAATAGAAATTTAGAAAAAGTGCATTTCAGAATAATTGTTTTTCAACTATACAGAAGAATAATTTTTCTATTATTACCTTAACACTTCTGTAGACACAAATTTCTTCCAAACAGATCCTTTTTTGTTTTTTTTGGAAAATAATTAACTTTTTTTTTCATTTTGTTTTGTTTTGTTTTGTTTTTTTAATATATAGCAAGTAAAGCAGCGTTATACGACTTGCCCAAAAAGTAGGACATAAGAACTATTTTTTTTAATACAGTTTTCTTATCTACTTGAGAATATTTGAAATCTTGATTTAAGTCTTGATTGAATCTAGGGTATCTTATTTTTCAACCTACAGAGCAGGTCATGTCAATGAAGTCTCAATCATTCTGTTGACTTATTTTTATCCTAGACTAATAAATTAGTAGATTTGAGAATAGTTTAAGCTTGAACTGAGGTCTGGATCCATGTCTTTTTAGTTTGAACATGAGTAAAAAAAAACTTCCACTGAAATAAGGAATGCATGGCAAAGTTCCATGTGGCAGAAGAATGCTTCTTGATATTTACTCAGGATGCACAGTGGTATTGAGGCATGCAACTGTATGGACTTCTGTGATTAAAAAAAGCACACTTTGTAAAAAAGAAACAATATATCTTTTATTTCACCATAAAAGACATCATAATTATTAATTATTCCTTATTTCTAATCTTTTAACATTTACATCTATGACATTTCAATTAATAATGTCAGAAGAATTCTTGGGTTCTTGAATTAACATAAAAAATAACAATAACAAAAACAAACAAACAAAAGAAACAAACCCCCGCCCCCAAAAGACCCAAACAAACCAACCAACACAAAACGAAAAAACAAAAAGAAAAAAACAACAACATCCCTCCCCCCAAAAAAAACCACAGCAACAAAAAAACACCAAATAAGCTAAAAGGAAAAATTAATAAACACAATAATATTTTACTCTGTACTCAGTAAAATGAATATCACTTAATTAAGAAATAGCACTCTTCTTTTTCTGACATAATACTACTTCTCTCTCTAAATCTAACCTTCATTGCAGTTTTATTCTTTAGAAGCTGTCTTCATTACATGCAAAGAGCTTTGCAATTCTATCAGAGGCACAATTTCCACATTTTATATTTTCAGGCGCATTAAGTAAACTACATATGTGTATATGAGATCCTTCATTTTGGGAATCTCCTTCCAGGTCCTTCAACTTCTCTACAATGCCCTTATCACAAGGTTTTGTATAAATGGATGCATATGAACAAGCAACATTTAGCAGGTAATTTCCCCAAATTTTCCCATATACTGTTTATTTATTTATTTATTTATTGTTAATTAGAGATACTGCAGTTTTTTCAGAAACACACTGAAGGTAAGTAAGTGTTCCCATTCCAAACTCAAATGCTTAGAAGACCTTTCTGTCATTGTACCATTTTCACTTTCGATTATAGAGAAATTTAAAATGATTCTTTGTAAAACAAGTATAAGGATAATTTTACTAATTCAACAGCATATTCAAAATATTCAAACATTTATTTCTTGTCCGAATGCAATTGAAAATTGAATTTCTTTTAAAATTAACCACTCTGTAGAGAGGAAGCAATTAACTTTACACTAAAATCTCCTTTTGGGGGAGAAGAATTGGGAGAAGACATGGCAAATGCAGCTCCTCAATATCTTCTACTTGTGCATCAAAACTGGATTCTTTGTTCTTAGAAACAAAATAAATGCATAACCTTCTTTCATTCCAAAATGACAAAAAACCACACACCCTATTTCTAGGTATTGCATGTTCTTCAAATAAATATGATATTTTTCCATCACTTTGCTAAATAATTTATTCAACCATAGCCTACGAAGCCTAAGTGACTTTGGCAAACAAAACTGGAATAAATCTAATCTTTTTCTGCTAAATTATTATCTGCTTGGGATGGCATCACGTGTGAGAGTATGTAACAGGGTCGTACATGTTACATAACATCTGCACCATTTAAGGCTTTATAGAAGTTAGTCATCTTTTCTAGAGTGTTTTGCAACTATCTTCTTACTATGAAATTAATAAATGGAAAAATACTTATAAAAATCCTGCAACTTTTCAAAGCAGAAAAAGTGGATAGAACTTGAAAAAATAATTTTCATTTTATTTCTTTTATTTCTCTGTTATTGTCATGTTCAACCTCAGAAACCAATTTTTGCAAATGAGCAAACAAAAATTCAAAACAAGTTGGTTTTCTTTTTAATATTAATTTATCTACAAATCAAACAGGTTTTTTTATATATCCTTATTAATAGTCAGATAAAATTTATCACTAGAAAATCTAAAGGTAAAAAAGAGGATTGCCTTTGATTACTTTACCTGCCATATTTAAATATCTCAAATCTTTGTATGAAATTTGGTGTTAATGAACTCTTCCTGCCCTGCCTCTTCTACCTGTTGCTGGTAATGTTTGCCTTAATTAATCCTGGTTTATAGGGCACTTTCTATCCTTTGCTTGTATTAGTTACAGAAAGGAAGATTTCTTACTTTTCTTACTATTTATACTATTCTAATTACTTTTTTGGTTAAATTATTCAGTCATAGATTTCAGATGAAGAAATACATTGAAGCTAGTTATTCCTGTGCAATTCACTGTTAATCTGGATAGTATGATGCTCCTGATGAAATCCCTCTATTACAGAGGAGATACAGAGAAATAACATATATTGATCTCACAAGTCCAATAAACCTTTAAATTTTGCTTACACAACCTATGTACAGTACTTCATATTGTTTAAAAATGAGAAAAGCTTATTTTTATGGGCTATCTCAAGATAAGGTTGCTTTAATCTCTAAAAAGTTTATGGAAGAAAAAAGGATTCCACCAGGAGAAAAATATTGTTTGAGGTTCCAATTTTAGTATCAATTTCAGAAAATTACTCCCTTGAAACAAAGATAAACAGAGATATAAATCACTGTGTGAATAGAAGTTGATGGCTTATAGTCATTTCTACAGAACTGAAGATGTGGACTCTGTCATGAAGAAATATGTCTATAATAAATTTGGAATCTTTGCTTCATTCCCTGTCCTATATGTCTGAAAATATGAAGCAAACACTTTATGTGTGCAAGGCTTTATACAATTACCCTTTTTCACAGAATTTTACAGAATTAACTGAGAAAGACAGTATAAGCTGTTCAAACAAATCAGACAGCAGAACAGACAAAGAGTGTGAACTCCTGAGTTCAATTGCTGTTTTACTGGAGGGAAAGAAAAGCTGATTGGATATTCATTCAAGTCAGTGATATATCCTCCATGCACTAGCAGACATTTTAAGATAAGTAACAGAGTGAGTGATTCATCTGATAGGTGTTTAAAAAAGAAAAAACAATAAATGAAGAACTTTCATTAACATCTAAATTTGGGGGAGAAACTCCAACTCAATACCAAAAAGAGAAGTGATAAAATTCCAACTATCATATTAAAAGAGAAACAAAGATACTAGAAACAGAAAAATATTAAAAACTTAGTTAGCTTTCAAATAAATTTCAATATTTCAATGTTGTTAACATTAACAGTCAATAAAATTTAACACTGGGAGTACAGATCAATCAATTTCTTCGTGTTGTTTGGGTGAAAACACCGAATGTTTGCCAAAAAGAATATATGGCTTTGTAACCGTTTCAGGCCTGCTAAATCATTAGGTTGATCTGTACAATTCCAAGAATGAAAATGAAGACATATCTTTTACAACCATTTTATATTATATTCTTGCTTGTGCAGAATTCCAAAAGAGAGAGAATGCAACCCTGTGCCACAATCTGAAATGAATATGGAATACTGAATGCTTAATTTTGGGTTTATGTTAGAATATGCTGGGTTAAATTTGTTATTTATGGTTATAGATATGAAGCAATTGCTGCAGTGGCCAACATTCTTGGCAGCTGTGCTCTGGCTTGGTTTGAAGGAAGGTACATAGAAAACCATAGCCCCTAGATATTATCTCCGGTGCTGTAGCTGGTGTTTTTTCAGATAATGATACTACTGTGCAGTAAAATATTTTTCCTGTGAGAATGTTGATTTGATGAGAAAAAAACTCCATACATGTGGATCAAAGTTGTTAAAGATTTGATTTACAGTTGTACTATATTTTTACATCAATTTATTAATTTTATTAATATTAAAATGCTTACTTTCTCCATAAATTAATGGTATCCAACATAGAAGAATGATATATTTTTTAAAAGCTCCATAAGATGAAAATTCCCTTTCTGGTATTTTTGGTTTTCTTAAAATTTTGGCAGTAAATTCAAAGAATAAAATATAAACAAATCACATTCGATAATATTTAAATAATTCAACCATCTGTTTTCTTATACATTTAAATATTGCAAATGAAAAAAGGTCCAAAGGAAAATTTTACTTAAATATTTTGTGCCCAGTTACATGTGTTTAATGATGACTATTCCCATAAAAATTATGATATGCTAGATTCTATTATTTTGCTAATTGAACACTACTACCTTTTGGGAAAAATGAATAATATAATAATACTGTTTCCTGCAGGTTACCAAAGTCAGAAATTTGCTGATGATTGCCATTCATGACAAGTACAAATTTAAATTTTTATTTGCCTAGATTAGAATGGGGACATAATTAAATGCATGAGTGTTCTATTACAAGGAAGTTACTCCAGAAAATTTTAAAAGAAAAATGTCCTGTTCTCGTGCTAGTATTGCACAGAGTCTCATGTTCAAAGTCTTGGTGTGACTATCTCAATGAGAATGAAAATGATAACATTGGATCACTTTTCTCTCAAACCTTTGTGATAAGCATGCAACTGAGATATGTTTAGTTTATTATTTTCATATTTTAAATAATTTCTTCCTTGTGTTACAGCTTCCTATTGTTGTATTTTTGCAATATTTTGCTAGGGATATATGCCACATGTCAAAGAGCAGTGACCCGAAGAAATATTTGAAGAAAAAAATACTTTTGATACAGCTTTGATAGACTATGAAACTAGAGTAGCCAAGACTGGCACAGCTGATTCATTGATATAAACAGAGAAGGCACTGAGGAAAGCAATAATCTGAGAATGTTGTCTGTGTACATCTTCTTGGATGGACCTTTGGCTAACCACAAAAGAAAGCTAGGACTTCAATGACGTACCTGCTGCATGGATTAAATACTTGTGTGTGGGGAATCAGAACATAAAGGTGAATTGGGAGCCAAAATTTTTGCTAAGGTGAAGTGGTTCAAATTCTGTTGACTGAAGGGTGAAAGACAATTTATTGTGCTGAAGACCTCTGTAACCAGGCTATAAAAAATATGCAGCTGTCTCTAAATATGTAAGTGATAGATATTATATTATAGATATAGTATAAGGTTTATAGTAAGACTGAAAATATTTTGGGAATGTCCAACTTTGGTGGCTATTGTGGTATACCTAAGAATAATTTTAATCTAATTTATTTCTTCTCCACCCCAGTAGCTCAGAAAACATAATGAGATGTTATTTGGGGAGCTGAGTAAAAAAGGGATTTGGGAATTTCAAACAGAAAAAAAAGAAAAAATGTAGAATATGTGCAAAACATTCCATGCACAATAAAACTGAAAAATAGCATATAATTTGGGGATCTATGAATGAGGATTAATTAGGTGGACTATGAAAAGAAATGCATAAATATGCAAATATGAGGAAACCATCACATCCTCTCAGAGAAGAACTTGGAATGTTGACAAGTTACTGCAGCTTCCTTCCAACCATCTTATTTAAAAAAAAAAATGGAAATATGTGATCTTGAAGGTCCATTCTAACCCAAGCCATTTTATGGTTCTATGATCCTTATTCCATGAGACTGTTTATTGCTGAACAGACTTCTCATTCTTTGAGCAACAGTTAAAAAGAGCCAGTGAGGACTGGAAAATGGTACTGTTTAACTAAGCGCTTATTTGGCACTGTACAGAAAAATATTCCTGCCCATGTATGTGTTTTATAACGCACTTTGTTTTCAGTTTTAGTCAAGTTATTCCTTTCCTCTCTGTTTGTATCCAGTCCCTATTACTTTTAATAAAACTTATCTAAAGCCTCCTAAAATCAATGAGCCAAGGTTTCTTTTCATTTTGGATTGGCCTAAAATTGTCAAACCAGAAGCAGATCAGTCAAAGTTCACTGTTCTATTGCAGAAGATATTTTGAAATAACTTTTAAATATTATTAATATGAACTGTGAATTCAATCCCAAAGTGAACAAGACATTCATGCAGACTTTGAAAAAATTACTTACTATGCACATGATGCCCCATTTATGGATTGAAATGAAAATCGACTGCAGCACCTTTTTCCACTCACTATAAGGAGCATAACTGAAACATTAACTTACATAAAGCTGATTGGCATTAGCAACTCAGAACAAATAATGAGACTACATAGAACATTTTTCCAACTACTCAGTGAAACTCAAATCTCACTTCTAGAATTGAAACAAATCTCATTTTCACAGATGCCTCTTTAGAGGTAGTAGTAGCACATATATGTAATGAAGCTTCTAAAGGATAGTATTTTGAAGAGGGTAAATAAGATTTGGTCTAGATGGAGATTTGACAGGCTATCTGAGCATCCTATCCAGTGCTTAACCAACCTGACTGTAAAATACTGTCTATTGATGCTGAGCTTGTGGTTTTGTTATTACAGCTTATGCTCACCTTTTAAATTTTTCTGTATAGTACTGAGAAAAGCTTAACTCTTTCTCCTCTGTGTCCTCTCATAACATACTTCAAGACATATTACCATGCCTCAGCCTTCTGTTCTTCATTTTGAACAATCCCAGCTGTCTCAGGGTGTCTTGATACATCATGGGCTTCAGATGCCCAACCATTATGGTGGTTTCTCAGAGGGTTTGCTTCAATCTGATGGCCTTTCTTTTCTTGGGAGCTCAGCACTCCACGTCTCACCAGCATTAAATAGCAGAAAGACCTACCTCAACATGCTGGCAAAGTTCTTTCCAGTGCAAAAGAAGATGTCCTTCTCCTTGATTGGTGCTGGAGCAGAATGCTGGCATATGCTGAAGTACTTGACCTGCAGGGTGCTCTCTATAAGCCCACCCTATGCTGGTACATAGACTTATTCTGGTCTCATTGTTTAGACATTGGTTTTGCCTTTGCTGAATTTCGTGAAATTCCTATTATCTCACCTTCCATGAAGATTCTGGAATGGGTTGCCAGCATTCTCTTTCATATAATCAGTTAAAGGTTTCTACACACTAGGAAGAGAAAATGCAACAAGAAATTACTCAAAAATCCAAGCACATGAGCTGCCTAGAAAAAGTTGAAACATCAAAGCAGTGTTTGGCTGCTGCATTTTAAGAACTATTGAACTGACAGGTTTAAAAATTTGTCTGAATTCCACAAGACCTCTCTATAAACCCAAAACAAAAGAGGAAACTACATTGTAGCAAGACGTTTAGCACTAATGCTTAATTTTAAATTGATAGAATATTTTTAACTTCAGTGAGACTAATGCATGCTTGAAATTAAGTAATGTGTTAAGTGTCTCGAAGAACTAGAAATGTGAACACTGATGGAAGTTCAAACAAGATTATTTATGGAAACATTATTCCAAAACCTTTGGAAGCTGAGATCTTAATCATCAATACCTACATTTTTTTCTTATACTTACAATCCTAGTTTTAGTATGGTAATATTAAACATCTGTTTGGTAACAAATATATGCAAGAAATCAATATTTCTATGTTTAAAAGATTTTGGAACACATAATTTCTCCAGCAATCCATTTCAAACTAATGAGATATGCATGAGTCACTTATGGTTTCACACTGAAACTTAAAAATAGAATGGAGGAAAATATGAGTTTTAGTGTAGTTTAGTACTTTGTGTCTGATAAATCTAAAATCTTTTTTTAGTGACTAGGTATGACTAGTGTAATATATCTCAGCTGCACTTCAGATACAGTACAGATCAGAAAATACAGTTCCCTAGAGAAATAAGGATAAGTATAATTAACAGAAACCAAGAGATGACAATAATATACAAACGCTTGTTCTCTTAGAAAGAGAGTGTTCTTTCCCTATGGAGCAGCTCTTTAACTTAGTGTGTCTACTGTCTCACTTCGCAAAAAATCTGCTATTATGTAATGAATTTCAAGAATTGAAGAAAACTAGGGAGTAATATTACTTTCAAGAAGGAAATTGTATCATACTCGGGCTGAATGAGGCTGAAAACTATAACACATGGCTCCAAGCACCGTGGTGTAAATGAGTGAGGGATTCACATGCTGAGCTACTCTGATGGGTTTCCTTGGCTGGATGCCAGGTACCCACCAAGCTGCTCTATCAATCCCCCTTCTCAACTGGAAAGGAGAGAGAAAATAAGATGGAAAATAACTCATAGGTTTTAATAAAGCAGTTTACTAAGGCAAAGGGGAAAGGTTGCCTCGAAAGTTGAAGCAAATTTAAAACCAAAGATTTTATTCTCTGCTCCTCCCATCAGCGAGTGATGTCCTGTCACTTCCTGGGAAGCAGGGCTTTGGCACATGTAGCAGCTGCTCTGGAAGAAAAATCTAAATTGTGAATGTCCCCTCTTCCTCCTCCTTCTCTTAGCTTTTATATCTAAGCCAATATCATATGTATGGAATTACCCTTCAGTCAGTTTAGGGCAGCTGTCTTAATTGTGTCACACCCTAAGATCTTGCCCACCCACAACCTACTGCAAAATGTTGGACAGAGCTGATGCTGTGCCAGCACTGCTCAGCAGTGCCCAAAACACCAGTGTGTTACCAACACCTTTCTAGCCACCAATGCAGAGCACTGCACTGTGAAGGCTGCCATGGGAAAAATGAACTCCTCAGCCAGATCAAATACAGCCACAAAAAAACCAAAACAAAAAAAGAAAAAAACCAAAAACAAACAAACAAACAAACAAACCAAAAAACAAACAATCAAACAAAAAACCAAAAACAAAAACCAAAAAGCTTAAAAAACTAAAAGATTTCTTGGCATGTTATCAGTTACTTGTGCCCTGACTGCTACACAGTTGTCACAAATAACGCAAATAATATTAGGATGCTACTAAATGCAAGAAAAGCAGAAGTACCAAGCCATTTTACAAAGCTGTGATAACACTGAAATGTAGAAAAGTTTTAAAAAAATATTCAATTGTAGCAAATAATCGGTAAATTTCAATTCTAAACAAGTTTGAAGACTGTTAGGGGAGTAGTCTAAAATAAACCTGGGCTATATAGCTCAGAAAAAAAAAAGAATCAGACACATATGATGACTATCCCTAAATCATACAGGAAACAAATACCAGAGAAGAAAAGTTATTTAAGCTGATGGACAAATTATATCATTAGAGAAATGCCTGTAACATAAGCATGAATTAATTTAGTTTGAAAAATAGACCTTATTATGGTAAGATTTTTTATAATAAGAATAATCTGGGAACAATCTTATACAAAGCTAGTGCTTCTGTCTTTCCAATAGATCTGCCACAGCCAGGGACCAGTATACATGACCTGAAAGACTACTTTAATTTTCATGTTCCTATGAAAGATATCACAATTTCTTTGATGCATTGCTACTGTATCTATTGTTTTCTAGCTGTTTGCCAAGCACAGTTCAATTTCAGCACATCCCACTGTGATGCTGAAAAGTCAATTGCTATGATTTTCTTCTGTTTCTTTGAAGATATTCCTGACTGTAATATTGCTTTGTTATCTATTATTGTGCCAGTAATACTTGAAAATTTTGATATTGTTTAAAAACAACTTAATTATACTTGTGTTTATTGATTTTTTTTTTTTAATGGCTGATTGCCCATTGTGATTTGGTAAACAAGATGCTTAAAAAATTATTTTTAAGTGAAAATAGAAAACTGAGAAGAGTCTAATTAACCTAACAGTGTAGTGACAAAATTATACAGAGAAAAATAATCAGACACAAAACATACAATACAAATTTAGTGACACTATTTTCTCATGAAATAATTCAAAATTTGTTGTCCAAACATACGTAATTTTGCTGAATCTTACTTTCTTAAGACCAATTTTTTTTTTATATTAGATGTTAGTTACAAATTTAATATTGTTTCACAAAAATAAATGTGTCCTGAACCTGATAATTCTTAAGTGTATTCTTTTCTGAAAACATGACTAAATCTACTGTCTGTGGGAGTATAATTTGTGATTGTAATGAATTTTGAACTTAGTAACATTGAGAGTGGGACTGACTTTAACAATACGTAGAATTTACCTCTGATGTTTTGATTCTTTCACCAAACATCCCACATGTTTGATGTAAGATTTGACAGCAGATTGAACCATTTAGTAGTCAGATCCAGAATGCTTTCTTTTATACACAATCACATCTGACCTCATAACCATATTACACACAAGTCTTTTTTTGATAACAGGTCTTTTTTTTCATACAAGTAAGGTTTCTTTTTTTCTTTTTTTTTCCCAAGTTCCATCTCTATAATAGTTTAGCACTTATTCTATTCAAAACTGAAGCTGTTATCTAGCCCACAATAGTGCAATAGTGAGTTTAGAGTGCAAGAATATATTTTCTGTAACCGAGTATTGTTCTTAGTCTTTGATGAACTTTGTATTTCAGTTCATACTGAATTGCAAATACAAAAGCCAGAAAAGAAAAATCTCTAAAGAATAATAATAATAATAAGGTACCTGATGCTTTGCTGTTAAGATTAAACAGATTTAAGCTGTTTCTTGTGTTAATGCATGCAACCCTCTGCAATAAACATTAGTAACAGTGAATGAATCACTTGTTTTCAGTGTTCACTGAAATCAACAGCAAGGCAATGCCTTCAGAAAGGTTTGGGATTATGGCCCAATGCATTTGCATTGCATTTGCTGCATTTAATATGTCTCCTACATATGTCACTAAACTTGAAGTCAAGATGAAAACTGCAGTTTTGGCATTAATGCTGTTTTGGTGTAATTGCACTATACTTCAGATTTTATTGAATGTATTCACTTTTTTCATTACTGATTAAAGAATTCATTCCAGAAATATTGTCTTTTGTTGGCCTGAAAGGACGTTTCTACAGCTGTCAAATTTATTGACATAACAATAGTTATTAAAAAATAATATTTCATCCTAATATATTTATTTTGAAATAGATTCCATAAGCAAATATGAAAGTTTTCCAAATCTAGAGAGGTTACAATTTAATCTGATCTATCTTTATCTGTGATCCAGGGATTCCACCATAAAAGAGTATTTGACTAAGTTCACAGTGGGCTGAGGACAACCTCTTGTAGTCTTATGTTCATAGCCATGGTCTTAAAATGAAATAGGTTGTGATGGGCTGACCTTGACTGACTGCCTGATCCCTGCTCAGTTGTTCTCTCCCTCTCTGCAACTGGAGAAAAGAGAATGAAAAACCTCCTGGGATGAGGTAAAGACAGTTTTCATCATGGGCAAAACAGCTTTACTTGGGGAACATAAATTGAATGCATTGCTCATTAAAATAGAGTAAGGTGATGATAAATGGAGATAAAATTAAAATCACCTTTTCCTGTCCTCCCTTCTTCCTAATCTCAGCTTCAGTCCTTCACTCCACAATCCTATGCCTCCTCACTCTAAGCAGTCCAGGAGTTGTGGTCAGTCCATAATATTTCGTCTTTACTGTTCTGTCCTCCTCACACTTTTCCCTACTCCTGCAAAAGACCTCTCCACAGGCTCTAGTCCTCTAGCCCTGCTCCTTCAAGTGCCCTTCCTGAGCCAGAGTTTCTTTAGCAAACCATCATCCTTTCCAGCAAGTGGACACTATGGTCCTCCATGGGCTGTAACGAAATCCGCTTTGGTGCTGGGAACATCTTCTTTCCTCCTTCTGTGGCCTTGATACTCTCAGGATTGTTTCTCCTTCTCCCACCTTCACTCTTCACGCTGCTTGTGTGGCAGCTCCCCTTCTTTTGCACATTTTCTGAGATTTCCTCACCTCAGCTGGTGGGGCTCAGCTGTGCCCTGTGGCAGATGGGTTGGAGCCAGCTGGAAATGGCCGTGTCCAGCATAATGCAGTACCAGGCTCTGCTCACAGACCTTCACTGCAGCCACTGCTGCTGCCAGCACTTGTCCATCAGTGCCCTATACAGACAGCTAGAGGTGTTTTTCTTGGGTTTGTTTTAGATTACACTGGAAAGTAGAAATGTCCAGGTTCTATATTGGATTACATTCTGAGGGAACTCCACTGACTGCTTTGTTACATGAACTGAAAAATGGAAAGAGTGTAATGGATGGCTTAAAAAAGAAAAAAATAATGTAAATATTTAACCAGATATATTTGAATCATATGAGTCGTTATAATCCATCTGAGAATGACTTCTAAGTTGTGAGAGTCTCACCACTCTCACAGTATGTTTTGGACTTATAGCTCAGTTTCAATAAGAAAGACATGGCCTTGCTGGATAACTTTCTTTGCACGTAGCACCACGTTTGACCTTTGTAGGTAAAGAATTTCAATAGTAGGAAATGTTTTAAGGTGGTTCTGCAATTTGTACAAATGTACCCCAGGGACTAAGCAAAGATTATCAAACTCATTTCTATTTTGACCCAAAACAGATCTCTTAACCTAGTTCTTTGGTGACCAAAGACTTGTGCACTTATCCACTAATCCTCCTAGTCTCACATATTATTGAAAGTCCAGTATCTACAAGCTCAGACCAAAGATCTGTTGGAAAGACTGTGACCTCAGGGAAGCCCAGATAGTCACATATTGTGGGGGGGAAAATAGTGACTAAGGATGAGGAAAAGGCTGAGGAAGTTAATGCCTTCTTTGCCCCAGTCTTTAATAGTAAGACCTGTCTCCTGAGCTGGAAGACAAGTACAGGGAGAAGAATGAAGACCTCATAATCCAAGGGGTAAGAGTGGCCTGCTACACCACTCAGCAGGCTCTGCATAGGGATTTGGACAAACTGGATAAATGGGCCAAGGCCAACCTTAAGAAGTTCAACAAGGCTCCATGCCAGGTCCTGCACTTGGGTCACAACAACCCCAGAGCTACAGGCTGGGTGTAGAGGGGTTGGAAACCTGTCTGGTGGAAAAGGACTTAGGAATGCTGGTCAAGAGCCGTTGAATGTGAGCCAGTGTTTGCCTAGGTAGCCCAGGTGGCCAATGTCAGCAGTACTGATAAATTCATTGCAGTCATCAGTCTGAATGTCCCAAAATTTCACTTTTTTCAGCTTCTTTTTCATTTTTTTACTCTAAATGAATAGGTATCTGTGGCCTTTTCAGTACACTACAAGAAAATACATAAGAACAATGCCACATTCTCTTCTGTTTCTTTGCCCATTGCTAATAAATATATCACTTATCTTTATCTATGAATGTGTACCTTTAACATCAACGCTAGCTTGAAGCATTCTTCTGAACTCGCTGTTTGTAGCAGTAGCTAATACGAGTTTTGGTCACATAGAGAAACATTAAAAACCTCATTATATTTCTAGGATCCCACACGTATTTATGTGGAGTTTCATTTAGTAGAGAGAATGTGGATACATAACAATCAGGAAATATATTAATAGAAAAAGCACTATGAAGAATAGCTTGTGATAAGAAATGGAATTACGTGTGGGATTAGCTGTATATGTAACATGTTTTGTATGTAACTTAAAAGTATTTACTGACATAATACACACTTACTGGCCCAGATACTTTGCTGAAGTCATCTAGGGAAAAAGACCCAAACCTTCACTTTTAAATGCTGTAATGTACTGAAGCCATGTATTGAATTCATTCCTCATTCACACCTAAAGAGGGAAAAAAAAGTGTGTTGGCAATTATAATGTCAAAACCTGTTTTCTTTATTGCTTCAAAGAAGAAACAACTGCAGCTATTCAAGGCTGGATTTAAAAAGAAACATGAGGGATTCTGCCTGTGACACTACCACTGGACTGACTGACCAGATTTCCCTCTGTCCACATTAATTGTGATAATGAAATACTGAGAATGGATAACACAAATTTGAGCTACCACATTTGAATTAAGTTAACCATGTTTATTCAATAGAGGTAGGAGGGCTTGTCAGCTCTGGTTTTCTATCTCTGACAATGCACCATTCAAACACAATTATTTCACTGTGAAAGTGAATTGCAACTCAGTGTATCTCTCACTAGTAATATTCCTTTCATTCACAACAATGTCCAGACACTTGCCCAATTACCCATCAATGCCACAGGTTTAGATCCCTTCTACTAACTTAATCTTGATTTTGTAATGAATTTTGAGAATGAAATCGTAGCATGTGTCATCCTTTTACTATAGCTAACATGATATCACCTAGATAGCTTTGACTTCTTACCTAATGCCAGCAACACATTTAATGTCACAGGAAAGCCCGTAAAAAAGACAGGGCACAGGAGAAAATTTTCTGGGTTTGTCCTCATATATTACCTGATATATCTTATGCCATTTCATTAATAGATCAATTTAAATTAGAATTCTCCAAGTCAAGTTTATTTTGCTGTGATCGTAATTCTTAAGTGATTTCCCAGTCTTTATCTTGACCAATAAGCTTTTTCATCCCTTGTTCTCCCCACGTTCTTTTTAGGAAGAGAAATTTTTTGAGAATCTGGCAGCTAAATTAGGTCAACACAAAGTCAAATAATCTTTTGTAGGATGTAAAACTTTAAACAATTTGATTTCTTTGGACTCGGACACAGGATAACATGGTACTAAAATAACAGGATGCATCTTCACATGTACCTCAATTACAGGAAAATGTATTGTGTAACCGAAATGCATATCTGTAGTCAAATGTTGTGGGACCAAATAAGACAGTAATTGCCATACTCTGAAATTTCCACTGTTCTTTCCTAAACTAAAAAATTTCCCTATCCCTCATGTGAAACCATCAGGATTTTAGCTCCAAAGCTTTATTCCATATATTTTACCTGTGAAGCCAGGCCCTGATGTACCGGATGTATGCTAGCTAACACACCTACATGGAACATCTCCCAAACAGAAGTCTCACAGGATTACCTCCCAAGGCCATTTGCTCACAGACTCCAGTTTGCATCCCAAACTTTCATTTAAAGAACAATTCCTTGAACAAGAGCTCTGATGAGATGTTTCTTATTTCTGAAGACAGAGTTCTGTTTTTTATTGGTTTTGGTTTTTTTTCTGTAATATTTTACAGTTCTTGAGTCAGATTTCTCTAATCAAATTGTTTAATCTCATTCCTGTTTTAATATGAGACAATGTCATTCACTTAGCTCTGTCACATGAGAATCTTCACTTGGAAGTGCTTAAAACTCAGGTGCAGATCTACAGAATAAAAAAACAGCAGAGAAATTTTTCAACTTTCTATTTGGCACTCTCATCTCTTCACTTTTCGTTTCCCAGCAGGGTAATAAGCCTTTATTTCTAGGAGACCATTTATCTTCCTGTGAGACCTCCTGTCTTCTTGAGTTCCCTGACTACAAAGATGACCACCAAAGCAAGGACATTCCTACCCCTTCTTTGCTCTCTGACTCCTGGGGCATGGGTAATAAGGATAAACTCTCTGATTTCCTGTGGGAAGCTGTTTCCATAGCCCCCCGTCCTGGCAGGAATTCCTTAGTTATCTGAAATCCCTCTGCTATCCAAATACAATGATGAGGATGAGAATTCAGAAAACTCCAAATTTTAAGGAAGAAAACTCCCCTGTGGATTAAGTATACTGCCAGCTTGTTTCAAGAATAGAGGAATACAGGTACCAGAGGACATCTAAGGCCAAAGTGCAATTTACACAGGAAGTTTACGCAGAAGTTACAGGAGGTACAGCTTTTTTGTGCTCTTCCTTCCTTGGATTTGTCCTCCAGCGCTTGCAGTGCTGCAGCTGTAGAAATCAGGATTTTCTGTTCCTTAGCAAAAGAACAACAAGCAATGAAACTTATCTATCTCAGTTGCAGTAATAAAAATGTTGATACCATGCACTAGTACTCTAGAACCAAGGACTGGAATCTAAGATTATTCCTTTCCCAAATTCACGTTGCTCAATGATAAGCAACAGAAATAGGTTTTTTCTTTTTTTTTTTTTTTAGACACAGATCATAAAGCTTTAATCCTCCGCTGAATCTTGACAGAGTTTCAACAGAGAAGTGAAAGAGCATTTTCATGATTTGTATTATTGATTAATGTATTCTCCTTAGAGTAGCAGGCTTCAAGCCACCAATTTGAGCCTTGTGTTCCTGAAGTGGGTCTATTACTATTTAGAAACACTGATAGGTACCTGTTTTGAGAAAAAGACCACCATATAGACTGGCATAAATTTTGCAGTCATGAATCACTTTCATAATTTACAAAGAGGCATGAACAAATTAACCAGGGATTTCATATTTCTTCAGTACAGACTGCATTATGAATGGATTGAGAACAATCCTACAGAAAAGGACTTGGGTTATTACGGTGGGTGAAAAATTAGGCATGAGATGAAAATGTGCATCCACAGTCCTGAAAGCCAAATGTGTCCTGGACTGCATAAAAAGACACATGACCAGTAGATCAAAGGATGTGATTCTTCCCAGCGTGACACTTGTGAGACCCTGCATTGCACACCACATACAGCTTTGGGGCCCCTAGCATGACATGAACCTGTCAGAGTGGGTCCAAAGGAGGACCACAAAAATGGTCAGAGAAATAATTTCCATAAAGAGAGGTTGAAAGAGTTGAGATTGTTTAGCCTGGACAAGTGTAGGCTCTGGAGAAGTCTTACTGATATATAAAGGGGGCCTATGAGAAAAATGGAGAGGAACATTTAACCAGGACTTGTAGGGATAGGACAAGAAACAATGGTTTTAAACTGAATGAAGGTCGGTTTTGACCAGATATTAATGTGAAGGTGATGAGACACTGGAACAGGTTGCCCAGTAAAGTTGTGCATGCCCATCACTGGAAGCATTCAAGGCTAGATTGAATGGGACTTTGAGCCATGTGACAAGGTGAAAGTATTCCAAGCCCACAACAAGGCAGCTGGCCTAGATGATCTTTAAAGACCACATCTGGACAAGGTACAATATATTTTTCCAGAAAGAACTAACATGTTTTACTGCTTTAAATGTCAATGTGGAAGTCATGCCACACTTTTATGTTGAAAGGGGAATACAATATTCTAATCAAGAAATGGTGTAAGGTGATGTTATCTTTAGAATTTGTGGGAATTTTTTTCTCAGCTGCAAATTTTAGCTGGTCATCTTCACCAATATTTTCAGCATATTGAAGACTATATTTGCACCAGACAATCAAATCTTCACTCTACTTTTCTGTTCTTCCTACTTAGGAATTTAATAAAACCCACTCCAGCTTTTGAAGATCAACCATCAATCAAGTTTTAAACAGTGTGATATCACAGTGAGAAGTGAAAGTTTATTGTATTGATATGGAGCTTTAGTATCCTCTGGAGTTGCCTGAGATTCACAAAGCAATTAGCCAATAATGTTAAGAAGTAATGGCTAATTTAACTAATCCTGAATGAAGCTTACTAATGCTGTCAGAATTGATGAGTCCAGTGAGATTTTGTGCAAGAACACATTAAAGTAAGGGTCCTCATCTCATTTTGTCAGATTAATCATTATCCTGAATGATAGTGGGTTTTTTTGCTGATATAAAAAAATGTATTTTCTTTCTAAAATTTCTTAGAGGTATATATAATAGGACATGAATTTTATGTCTATGAAAACAATTTCTGGTGGTCATCCATTCTTATAGAGTGGATAAAGTATATGTATATATTTGAATGTCATAATTGCTGGGACAAGTAACAGCTACGCGCATTGGTGTCCTGATATTTTCTTAAATTGATCATTAGGATTCAATGAAAATATGAAATATTAAAATAATACTAAACAAAAAATACTCTGGAGGAGAATTAGCACACAAAATATTAAAAGATAAGAAAAATTATATCATATCGACATAAGTCTGAAAGATTCAGTCTAAGTGATGAACACCTTTTGAAACTTCTTTTATTAATGAAGTGTGTGCTTTTACAAGCTGTTTGGTTTTCCCGCACAGCTCATATGACAGCATAGATATCCTTCCTCTAGAAAGCTCTGTACTCACTGTGTGTATTTCACTTGCTTCCAAAGTGAATTTCCAAGTTCACAAGTTCAAATAATGCATCAGACACTGGATTAACAGGCAAAAAAAGCTTCAGTAAAGATCTGTATTCTACACTGCATATATGCATGCATACTAAGACACAAAAGAGGTCACCCCTAAAAGGAAGACTTTCTTCTGGTAGGTATATTTAATAGAATTATGAAACATTTATATTTGAAATTTGGTGAAAATATATAAAATATTACTCCTATGAAGGAAAAAAAAAATTGAAAAAACAACCAAATATTTATTTTCACTTAGCTATTAATATTGGTGTGTTTTGTTTTTGAGACTCACACTCAATTGCTATGAATAATCAACTTTATCTAGGGGAAAAATGCGAAAGTGAATCTGTCATTAACTGTGTAACTACTAAATACAAAGAAATGTGTTTATTGAACTAGAAAAAAACTATCACAGAGATATAAAATACAGTCTTCAAAATATACATGGAATAACCAAATATGCTTAATTATTTTTTAATTATTTTATTTTTAATTTATTAACAGATAGGAAAAAACCCCATATGAGTTGTGGGAAACTTCTTGTTCTTATTATTAGAAGCAAATTATCTCCTTTCTTTTCTTCAGAAACATTTAAAAACTTGTGTAAATTGATGCTTACATAACTTAAATCAAAGTTACAAGGTACTTATATAGCTTGAGTAATATCAATATAACCTGAGATATATATATATAATCTGATATCAATATAACCTAAATAATGATTTTTTGATATATCTATATAACCTGATACCTATATAGTCTGAATCATAGACTTTTGTACATATATAACCTGAATCATAACTTTTATTCCTATATAACCTGATATAAATAACTTTTTACACAATGAAATGGCTAGTATATGGTTAACTAGTTGTTTGATGCTGGATAGACAGGTCAAAGAAGAAAAAAATTGGTCAAGTGGATAGCTTTAAAGATAGATAAGTATAGTACTAATGAAAAATTGTCAAGTGTAAAGCCAATTAGCCACAAAACAAAGAATTTAGGCTGTTAAGACCAGACAAAGCAAGGAACACCGTAACTCCTCATGCTCCAAAGGCAAAGTTGAAAAGTTCAGACGCAAAGAGGAGCTTGGAAGCCTTCATCAAAGACCCCTGATGACCTCCAGATTGGGGAGGCGCAAGCACAGTGCAAAAGAACTATCTAACAACCATGAGACCATATTATGTAAATTCGTTCTGGAGCTTATGTGATGATGTTGTAGCGACAGAGTGATACTAAACAATACTTACTGCACAAAGAAATCACAGCACTCGACAAAGGTGGGTGAGTTAGGGGGAGATGTCCCCCTCACCACCATTGCTGCAATAAACAAACACCTGCTCTATAGACATTGATCTGTGGGGATTAATTTCCAGCCTGTCTCTCAGGCATCAAAATACTTAATGGTATGGAAAAAAAAGCAATACTACTTGGTAAAGTCAAAATGAAATGAAATGAACTCAAAGCCTCACATAAAGTGTTGTAACCATTATTCAAATAAAAATAAACAATACTACTATATGAAAACAAAGCGGGAGTAGTTTAAGCTAGTAATTTCTGTAACAAAAAAAATGCTAATAAAATAAGAAGCCCCAAAATAAATTTGGCCTGTCACATCAAGAACACAACACTGTAAATATTTTCTCCATGAAGAGAAACTGTTTTAAAACTATCACATGCAAATTATAGGAACATATTATATTAAAGATATTTATTATTAGGCCTATTACTTTGCATAAGATGCTGAACAAAGGACACAATTTGAAAACATCCTTACTTCCTGTTCATAAACTTTTTATAAATTGTAACATTGTGAGGAGCCAATGAGTTTTGTTATGCTTGTGAGAAATGAAGCTCACTCCTCAAAATTTTAAGAATACCAAAAAAATATAAAAAAATATAAGGAACCACAGCTGATAATTTTTCCAGTGATTTAGGGACAGTTTCTAAGGAGCTCTTTTCTGAAAGGTTGAGAATATTTATTATAAAACAAGAAATGTTTTAATTTGTTTCAGAGAAATAGATAAAATATTTGAGTTTTCTTCACATAAAAGTAAAAAGATTGGACCTTAATATCCATATAAAAATACTAATTTCAACAATGTTGAAACCTATATTCTTTGACTCATTTCACCTGGAAACTGAAGCCACCTCTATCTTACAGGGAAAAAGAAAAAAAAACAAAAACAGAGAAACTCTTTCTGTTCTGCAACTATATGAATAAAAGTTTTTTTGAGACCATTAATTCCATTTTTGAGCTAAACCACTAAGAAAAAGACTGTTTTCATATGCCTATTTATTGAAGGGTTGGGGTTTTTTGTTCGTGTTTTTGGGTTTAATTTTGTGTTTTGGTTTGCTTTTTTACCCCCGCCATTCAAAATGCTGGTATTTAGATAACTGGAATTGTTTTGCCCTAAATTATTTAGGTTGTATTCTAGACATGCTCTACAATTCTGATAAGACTCAAAGAAATAGCATATTAAAAATTCCAGTGTTTTTACATTCTTAGGAGAAGATAGAGATTCCAACAGTTAAATAGTTGCTATTGCAATAAAGCATATACTTTTTCCAGTAAGAATCATAATATATGTTGTTTGATGTTCTCCTGCAGCAGATTCCTACAAGGCAGTCTTTTACACTGATGGCTGGTGACTTTAAAGGAAGATCAAGAGCATACAGTGTATTCTTTTCATTTAATAAGAAATTCCCAGATACAGGCAAGTCCAATTCCTTTATTTACTGCACTGAGCAGTACATGTTTGTTTTTTCTCTAATGGAAACTAAATTAATATATCTCATATCTTTTCTTCTGATAATTACGCATATGTTCACGTTACCCTTGAATAACTTCCATATTGCACATACCAGTTGCAATCTGACAGCTTGTTTAACTGAACACAATTGCAATTCGGCTGGAAATCTTATTTCTAAATGGCACTGTAATGAGAAATTTGTAGGGCAGTTTTTGGGTTACTTTGTTTTAGGTTTAATTTTGAGATTAGTTATTAAAGATCAGGATTTTCATCACAACTAATGAGCTGAATAAAGACTTCTATTTTCTCCTACTTTATGCTTGGTATAGGAACTACTTTTCTTATGTTCATTTTGAGTGAAATTTGAATAAATAACTATTTCCAGGCTACAAGATTCATAGTTTTACTTATCTGTTAGATTGTTTTCCAAAAATAGCACCATATTTGCCTGCATGAGAAAAAAAGGAGTTAGTTTATTTTTTTAATATATTATTTTTAGGATCAAGTTCAGAATAGTTAAATTATTTGAAGTTACTGGTTGGTTGCTCTTTTGTAGGAAAAAAAGATCACCTTTTGATCCCTTCCTTCTGTGTAGGAAACTCATTCAGTGCCCCCACTTTTATGTCTTCCACTATGCTGAGTTCTCTTTCAAAAGGCTTTCCTAACAAGGTCAATGGATTTTTGCAAGACAATATTACAATCTGTTCCCTTTATGACTCAGTCATGATAAACTGTTCCAAGAAAGTGTAAAGAGAAAAGACAGTACAAGAAGTCTTTCTGATCTCTGCTTCCTACTACACTGTTCAAAGACACTAGAACAGTAACACAGACTTAAGCAGTTACCTGATTTCTGCACTTGGGCTACATCCACATATGTACAGGACCAAGAATGCAATATCTTATAACTGCTGGAAATTATTTTTGACAGTCCAGTTATTTTAGTGATGCGCTTATCCCTTGGCTATGGCAATTTAGTACATGTGTGGCTTGTGGTTGGTATGTTTGTTTTTTTTTTTTTTTTTGCCCATCATATAGTGCAGATCCTTGCTGTTCTGCAAATGAGTCAGAAATGTTAGAAATGCTTTTTCTACATCACTTTAAATACAGGCTACCACACAAAGCAAAAGCTTTTGGTAATTTTGTTTACAGTCATCCATTACTTCAGAAAGGTAGATCGATTTATTATGAAATATGTGTTTTCAATATTTATAAATACTATTTTCTACCTTTTTAATTTTTTCTTTTATATATTATGGACCCATGGCCTATTAGTGAAAGATAGAAGTGAAAAAAAATCAAACTTTGATCATGTTGGATTAATAAGTGCAGAAAGAAGCCTAAAGAATGTTTGATGTGATTTTCTATGTGTCTGTCACTCAGAAAATAAATTCTTTAGTTTAATTTTGGGTAGTTTATTTTCAGGTGAAACATGTAAAATCAAATTTGAACTTAAATATCATTTCTGCTTCTTTTGCATTTTCATATTTTTGTTATGCTATGATCTACTGAAGAGAATGGGCCTTTGAAATGACCTTAAACAAAATTCAGGCACACCAATGGAATTGCCATTATCCCTTTCAGCGAAGCAAATTTCCCTTCCGTGAGTAGAGTGGTACAAGGACTTTAACTGCTCTTTCTTTTGGTAATAATTGTCACTTAGAGGTTTCTGAATCTCTGAGAGCAGCACAGAAGGCCTTGGATAATAGGATGCTTATTCCACAGGAAGAAACCCTGCTGTGAGACTGCCCAGCTGGCACTGTGCACCACGGTAGTGCCTGACATCACAGCAAATGCTGCTGTGCAATGCTTCAGAGCCCCTGAAATTAATTCCACCACGGATTACAGGGAAGATGAGGCACTAAGAACCAGATTTCTGGAAACTGGGGAAGACTAGTTGATACTAACTAGTATTAATAAAATATTTTACAGATTGCCCTGGATCATATTAAAGGCATATTTAGATCTAGATGATAAATACCAAATAGCTTATATATTATTTAGTCTCTGATCAGTAGCTGAAGAATGTTGCAGAACCCAAATATTGTTACATTGCTGAAATCATTGCCTGTTGTTATCACACAAAGTTTTCTAGGAAGACTGTAGCCATTTCTGACCTGTGATACTGTCAAACTTTGTATCATTATTCATTCCATTATCATAAGCTACATAAAACAGAAATAAAATAGAGGGTATAAATGAAATTCAGACAGAAGAAAATCAATAAACAATGTAGTCATCTAAAGAAGTGTAGAAACTGAGACTGAAGAGACATTGCAAATTTAACTATAAACTTAGTGACCAGGAATTAATTGTTGTTATACATTAATAAATGTCCTATTTTTAGTTTGAATAGTAAAATATACTGTATCTCTACTGTGTGCAGGTGACCAAATATTCAGCAATCTAACTGTTTTTTTGAAAAGCATTATTGAAAAGTAAAATACAAATGTTACCATACGGTTTTCCTCTAGTCAGGAAAGGACTAAATGCATTAAATTGATTTCAATTTGCTTCTAGCGAATGACCCCATGAATTTAATATATTTACATACATCCAAAGTATAATATCAGCAGTTAGGAAGACTTTATTTAATACAGATTCTTTCATTGCATATCTATGTAAAATATGAACTAAATTCATTAAACTATTTCTATAAACAATGAAGTTTAAAAAAAAAAAGTTAAAATTCTGATGTACCCTTCCATTAAAAATTCTGCTAGATGGAATCTTAAATAATATCCAAAGTCTCAAGTTAAAGGTTCAGAAAGTTATATTTAACAGAATAAACTACAGAGGAGAAAACTAAGTGCATTTAGAAAGGGAAAAGATTTCATCTTACTTTGTCTTCTGATCTGGAACAAGTAACCTGTGAGATCTGCTCTTCCCCTCAGGGAAAGTGAAGATTTGCATTAAGGTTTTTTATGTGGTTCTCATCACCATATTTTTTAGGTACTTCATCTGAAAAAAGGTCAAGCCTTTCCTTTGACTAGACAAGTTAAAGTTCTTAGCGTATTTCTCAAGTACAGAAATAATGTCACAACCTCAGAGGCCAAATGTAGCAATTTTCCATCCATGAGAAAAATGTATTGAAAAGGTATACCTTTTTGAAACAAAATTTAACCACCACCCTTTTTAGCTTTGTATTATAGTGGCAAGATTTTGAACTTCCTTTATCTAACAGAATACAGAAAGATAGCGCTATCGTTCATTCCTGCATACTTTGGTTTATATTTCAAGTATCTTTGGCTAAATGTTCTATGAGCTGCTATTCCTACAAGTAGTTCAGTTGGCTGCATCAGGGTGCTAATACACATTGTGGTTGTGAGTTCATGCCCCATGCAGGTCATTTACATAAGAGCTGGACTTGATCATCCTTATGGGTCCCTTCCAACTCGGAATATTCCATGAAATGCCACCATTTTAAGAGGAAGATGTTATCCCATTTTAGCTACAACCTGCAAAGAAATTAATTTCACACAGAAAAAGCAGAGATTCTGAATTAAAAAACTTACTATTACATGTTCTGTTTTAAATACTGATTTTTCACTGTTGTAAAATTATTGGCAAATGCATTTTTTCTTATTTAGAAAGCTAGATTTTTGAACCAAGTGTCTTTGAAAGTTTTTTTCTCAGGTATATATATTTTTATCTTCCAGTCCCCAGGCGTTGCGATTTGTAATGCCTTTTTCTCTCCATATACTCTAAGAAACCCAGTCAATTAAATAATCAATTTTGACTATTAACCATTTCACTCAATCCCAAAGATAACAGCATTGTAAAACTTCACATTCTTTAAAATAATTTTTATCTATCATATGCATTCTCAATCTCCATATCGTAGTGCCTCCTATTAGTTAGCATTGTAATAGTCAAGAACCATCCATATTTAGAATGTTTGTAATAAAAATAATCAAAACCAAATGGCTTGCAAAATATTCATCTGCTTGAATGATTTTTGATAGATCAATATGTTCTTATAAATGTCTAGTGAGGAAAAATACATAATGCATGTAGGCAATCTATAGCAGGTTTTAAAAATAGCTTATGCTTTTCCTAATCTCTAGCTCGTTAGTCTCATTTGATGCAATTTACATCCATTACTTCCAGTGCACTTGACTGTGGGTATGCAAAACACTTTGTTTTGTCTTCACTGTTTGCAACCATATTTTTGTGTATTTGAAATAGGTTATAACCTCCTCCCTGCCTCTCCACCCATGCAAGTCCAAATGCTTTCAGATTGTTCTTGTAAATTACATTTTTATAGCCCTGGCTTTGCCCAGCTGATCTACACATTAAAGAGAGAGTATACACTCTAATTTAACAAGTTCAAGAGGAGCCATTACCCTTACAGACACCATATAATTGTACACCTCAACCTAATATTTATCTTCTTTTCAGAACGGCAAACCAGTTCAATAGTAATTTGCCATAGTTTACTTTGTATCTTAAGCCCCAAATCCTGCTCTGGAGATTGCAATCTACCCTCACACTGCTCTTCCAGTTTCTGAAATCATTAGTTCCCTAAGTGCAGAATTATGCCTTTGACTTCATTAAACCTTTTTTTTCATAACAGTTTTCCAGTGTCTCAAAATGGTAAAAATTTTAATCCAGTCCTCCTGTGACTGAATTTTCCTCCAATGTGGTAATGTATACAGATGTAATAAATATTAATAGAGTATTGAACAGCACTGAATAGTACTAGATAGAACCCAGGGGAAGAGGATCACAGTTGGTACTTCCAGTTTAAAATGAACAATTGCTAACACTTTCTAAATATAGTTTTGCATCTATCAGTTCCAGATTAGTTATACTATTTGTCAAGGATTGACTTTTGAAAATTCAAAGTGCTATGATATAAATCAAATGGAAGAAAGGTTTGTTAGTCCACAGTTAATATAAACTATATTTTTAATGTGTGTATTTTCTATTCCTGTCAGATGGCTTGTGGTTTATGTTTTGAAGCTATGTAGGTCTCAACTGAAGCAATTTCATATTTATAGGCAATATAACAGTATAAACGTATTCATTTTGTCAGACTATTGTTTTTTCATTACATATCCATATTTCTATAGATTAAATATACTATTTTTTATAAAATTTTTAACAAAAATGAAAAAAAATTAATAATTTATAAAAACCATTTTACTACACTGGAATTACTACTTTCACTATTATAATATCTAAAAACAAAGCCCGTGTCTATACATTTCCATTTACAGGAAAATATGTAAATGGCATAGTAACTGTATTGTATGAAAAACCCAGCTAGTAATAAAAGAACTTTTGGGACCTTTTTAGTAAGTAAAGGTTTTAGGAAAAAATATAGTATAAAGTGAATTATAAAGTGGCATTCTGTAATATAAATATCATCTCAGAGTTCTTACTGTATATGAGCATGTCTTACAAGGTACTCATTATGGCAAAAAAAACCCCTAAAACAAATAAAAAACCTTATAATACTGTTTATTTTACATGGTACAGTACTGGATTCAAATTACAGAAACTTCAGTTATTATCAAATTTAAATTAAAACTTTTTTTTCAATAATATGCATTACCATATACTTGTATTTCCCTTTCTTTTCTTATAATTTGAAATATATTTTCCACAGTATGTTACCCAAAGAAGAAAATAATCACAGTTGTTTGTTTTTTGACAAAAAGTATACTTGAAAACGCCTTGAAGCTTAAACTAAGAAAAACTAAGAAAACAGCAAAATTAATTTACTGTGTAAATGACAGTATACTCTCACTGCACACATCCAAAACGTCAGGAAAGAAGGATCCAAAGGAAATGTCCTCTGATGATAGATGCAAGAGATCTGAGAGAAAATATGAGAAAGGGTAGACAGCAGCAGTAGGATCTTCTCATCTTTGTGACCATGGGTCAAGAGCCCTGATTCAGCCCAGCTGCTTTGCCAAGAGCATTTCCCTCTGTGCTGTTAACATCCTACACTCAGTGCAGACATCAGACAGTTTAGTGATTGGCAGAGCTCAGTTCATGAACTGAAATAGGCAGATGTTCTCTATCTATTTTCTGTCTATTTTTATGGATTTGCAATTCTACATATTTTTCATTTTTAATAAGTGATGTTGATTGTGAAGTGTCTTACCCTGTGAAATAGAAAAGCGGAAAAGCAGAGTGAAAAAACAGTCCTACGGCTTTAAACAGTTTTAAGCAAATTTGGAATCACATATACCACTATTAAATTCAGAGACATATGTCAATTACAGCACCATTTAGTAGCATGTCAAATATTATTGGAATTACTCAAGGGCAGATTGAATGAGGACTTTGAGTAACTTTGACACCTTGGGAAAGATGTCCTGTGGTGGTGACTGAGGACATGGGGTTAGACTAGATGAAGTTTAAAAAGATTCCTTCTGACCCAACCACTTTATGATGCTATGACTCCTATTACTGTAATATGACATATCTTAGAGTACAGCCTTGTGTTAATCATGATATTGTTTTGGAGAGTGCCTTCATGCACATTTAGGTCTAACACTTCAGTACTTACCAAATTTCTTGTGGTTGCCCATACCGAAACCCCTCATAACAGCTATTGCACAGTCTCCCATATGATGCACAATTTTATCGTCTGATATCCATGTTTAACTTTCTGAACATTTCTTTGGAAGTAAGCACATCTTATCATAGCAGTGGTAAGCATTGTGTCATTTAAAATATTTTGGAGGCAGCACCCACAAAACTGCCTCCACAGACTGCTGTGACTCAATATCTTCCAGGTTACTTGCTTAAAAATAATCTTCTGAAAATATCTTCATGGTCAGAGCATGGTTTCCTCTGCTTTGGAGGACCCTTAGAACTCTAAAGAAACTTTGTGACTGGAAAAGTGGAATTTCACCATCTTATTTTTGGTACAAACTTTTGGATGTACACATGTAAGAAGAAATATTTTGCCCCTAATATTTTAGCCCATGAGGACTGCAATCATCATTTAGAAATTCAGTCATCAACTGTGTTCAGTGAAAAATGTGTTTATAGTAATGTCTATCATAGTATAATATACCTGAACTACTTTTACCTCAACCACCAAAATGCTATTTTTCATTTTGAGTTCTTATTTGCTTTTACTTATGTAATCAGCTTTTTCTTAAAATGAACATGATAATTTCCATAGAACTTACAAGCCTGTGTGTGTCAAAGCTAGAGTTCACAAGGTGCAGGAAGATTTAAGTGAAACTAACTTATTTTGCAATTACTTTCCATATCAAGCCCCCTCTCCTAAAAAGAGCAAGGATGCTTCACATTCAGCTTGATGAATTCTACATTCTTAAGTTTTGTAGTCATACAAAGGAGAGCAGAAACTGTTGTCAGTTTTTAAATAAAACGTAATAATCACATTATATAATTGTATAATTTATTTATTTATTGATCTGTGTTTATTTGAATCACTAAAAATGTAGTTTTATGTATCCCAAAACCATTTGTAATCTAAGATGTATTTAAACAAATGGTTTATTTTTGTGATGTTTATGGGGATTTGAACTTTCATATCCCAGGAAATTTCCAAGTTGTAGAGTCTTCAGTGGAAATGTTATTTATTCTCCTTACAGCTGTCATATTTTCTTTTNATAATGCTAAATGATTGCTAGAGTTAAAAGAAAAACAAAACAAAAGCAAAAACAAAACCAAACAAACACAGATGTAGCGCCTGTCAGATGGCTGTTACATTGACAATGTTTGATATTTTATCTGAACACAATTTAAGTAAGAACTTTGAAAAAGTATTTCTATAGTTAGCATACCCATTACCCATATTACACCTTTTTTACACGCAGAATTTATCAAATTATTGCATATTCTCAACAGAAAAACCTCAATGGCTGCAGATATAGAACCTGACTGAAAACACAGAACTGTATGTTGAGTGTCTAGTAGAAAGCATTACTCTCCAGAGTATTGGCTGAGATGTTAGGTCTTTGATCTTCTGATCCAAAGGACAGGTCTTGACTATCTATTTGATGTGACTCAACAGTAGAGCTCTTACCCTACAATTCCTCATATTTAGGAAATTGAAGCAGACCAGGAAAGTTTCACATTCAAAGACGATTTTATATGAGAGGGAATAAATAAATTTACAACTGAATTATTTGTTTTTGAAACTCTTCGTTGTTTGTTTGTTTTTTTTTTCAGGGATAACAAAAAATCTAGGACAAATAAATAGCTCTTCTAGAAAAGTAGAGTTTGGAGTTATATCACTTCACAGAATAATGGAGATACTGTGATTTATGTTCAATATTTTGTGTTATTAAGCATATCTATACATTTTTCTGTTAAAAGTGTAAGTCTTAAAATCCTCAGACAATGCATTACCTTAGCTACCTTAATTCTGTTTTTGAATGGGAAGAGTAACTTTTGCAGACAGGGATCCGAAAGTAAAAATTGTGTAAGTGTGGTACGACAAGAAAATAACTTCCTGGCTCTGTATAATTCAGCTGCTTAACAGGTTTTTCTCTCTCGTTTTTTTTTGGAGGATGTTGCAGGAATCTTTCTTTGCACTAGCACAAAATCAGTGAATAGTCTGAGTTGGAAGGGATCCAGATGAACCATCAAGTCCAGCTCCTAAATGAATGGCCCAAATGGGGATCAAACCCATGTCTTTTCTTTCCTTAGCACCGTGCTCTAACCAACTGAGCTAAACTCAGGGTCATGTTCTTCAAGCACGTATAATTGTAAATGTAATGTAAATTTGTCACTCAGATTAGTGACATAATAGGGAATCAGATCACCTAAACCTATGTTACCTCACTCTCACACTGAGAAAAGTCTCACTGAAACTCCAATTGGCTACTGCAATCCCTGCCTTCTGAATCAGAAACAAAACTTTTGTGATAATAAGAGGTGGTTTAAAATCGAAGACATGCTTCTCAGTGTATTCTACATCCATGGCTGGACTTAGAATAAGATTCAACTACTCATTTGGCAAACCTGGACATTTTCCTAATGTGATGGTCAGTTTTCTATTTTAACCATTAATTGTTCTGCTGTAACTTTTATATTTACTGAGCTTATGGGGTTATCTGCCTTTTGGTTTTTGTGTGGTGTGTGTTTTATGGATATTGCTCTCTTGCTTGCCCCTGAACAAAAATCTTCGTATCTTCAATCATAGTTTCCGCAAGCATTTCATTTGCAGAACCATTTTAGATTGTAAGTTTGCTTTAGTCAGGAGCTTCTTTTGTACAATTTTAGTAGAGTTTTTACATACTAATCTGTCTTTCAAGATTCTTTTAGACTTTCCTCAAACTAATGTTATTCTGACCTTTTTTTTTTCTTTTTTTTCTTTCTTTTTCTCTTTCTTTCTATTTTTCTTTTTCCTTTTTTTTTTACTCTCTCTACAACGACATACTTCTGTGTTAACTTTGATTCTCTTAAAAACCAGAATCCTTTGATGCAAGTCCTTCTGGTGTTAAACACGCTACAAAATATATCTATTTTTACCTTTTTTGTGAATATTGTTTTCTGTTAGGCTCTTAATGTGCATAGGAAACTCACTTGTCACTATTGCTATCAGTGGAAGAGGAATTTATTTATATTTTGCTGTATCAGTAACTTACAGGTATTTCTTCAGCGTCTTTGGTGTAAAGAATGCAGGTTAATACTTATCTGTATTGCCAAAACCATGAGTATTTCCTGAACTGAATGACTATTTTATTTCACAATCAGAGTGATCTCAAGCAATCTAAGTTTGGCCTGGAAACACTAATAGAGTCTGGAGTCCTACCAGTGACCATCTGACATGGTCATTTAGAATCAATTACCTTGTAGAGCTATGTCCTGTAGGAAGAAAGAAATTTTGAAGTCACACAACAAAAATCCAAGTCTATTTCTGTGATACTCAATAGAATATAAAAAAAGAGTAGAAGGATTGCTAATTAGATTAATGCCAGAGACATTGCCTGTTTGATGGGTGGATGATTGTGGAAAGAAAAATTTCTGTGTTGTAGAACTATTGGGTTTTATCCTTTAGATTTTTTCTTGTAAAAATGTCTGTATAATTACTTGTAAATGTATCATATTAAATATTTTATATTCACTAACATGGCAAATACAAATTGCTTGAAGCAAATATATACTTTTATGTTTATCAAGGTACTGCAACTTTTTCCTTAGAAATTATATATAACAAATTCAGTGTGTGATTTCTGCTTTTGCTTGATATTTCCAGTAGTAGCAATTGAATTAAAAGACTGAACAATTACCTATAAAATACCAAACATGTAAAAACCTGAGAGCTTATGTACATGGGTGTGTGGCTAACCTTGATAAAATACTAGATGGAGAAAGACAAAAAAAATCGCATGGATGGGGAAGTTACATAGTCTAACTGAAGTCTTATATGAAAACACAACATTTTAGGCTGGACAGAAGGAGAAATAAAGTAATGAAAAGAAAGTGTACCTTTGACTACTTCTTCCTTCTCTCTTTGACCATATTTTCTTTACCTGTGGAGAAAACATTGGCAGATATCCCAGCCTAAATTCATCCTTGAATAAAAAGCAATAACAAGGTGAACTACAATTTCCTGTTAGAGATGCTATTTTCTATCTTGGAAGAGAAGTTTTATTTTTTTTCAGATTTTTCTTGCAAATGTTAAACTCACAGGGAAAAATCATCTGAAGAAGAAAAGAAAAAGAAAGAAAAAGAAAGAAAAGAAAATGTCAGCCAAAAAAAAGTTGAAAAAAATTATCAACTTCCCCCCCACCCCCGCCTAATCAAGTAGCTTGGGAGTTAAAACCTTTATACTGAGGGTAAGATCCTAGCTTTAATTCTCTCTCCTTTTTGAGAATTGATTCTCATGCACTTAGCTTCTATATTCTACTGTACAGAAATCATTACTCCCATGCAAATGTGTTTTTTCTTTGTGTTTGGATGTTAGTGAGCTGAGGCAGCCAAAAGTAAACAGAGGTAACTACCCTTGAGAGAAGTTCAATGTTTCAGTATAAAATTGTATCCAAAACCATACAGCATTTAGAATTTAATCACTTTAATTATGCTAACGCTAATTTTTGTGCTTCCATATATCTGCAGTCTGTAGTAAATGCATGTAGAACATCACTATCATTATTTCTGTTCTGACATCTTCTGAGCAAGGCACAGGAAAATGCAGAAGGGAGAGTCAATGCAAACTTCGACATTGTGAAGCAAAGCACTCAATGAAAATTTTTCAGAACATTTGGACGCTGGAATGACAGTTTTCAGAATGCAGCAAGTAAAACATAAATCCCTTTTTGGAATTTGAACAGAATAATTTTTATAAATTTTCAGTGATTTAAACATCCAGATCTCTTTTTAAAGGTACTTTCCTGAAACCAGCAACATTTTCTTAGGATTTAGAGTCTAAGGACCTGTGAGTGAGAAGGATTTTGTGTGCATATATATATATATATATATGTATTTAATCAGTATATTTGGATATGGAATTTGTTTAACTTTCTTCATCATATTTGTGTATTGTATATGCAGATCTGGTTTATGCAATGAATTGTGTGAGGCACCCTCTTCCCTCTGTGCATCTTTTACATTCCCAAGTGTAGAGGAAAAATGCTCTGTGAAAATTTCCTGCTGTCCGGATCAGGCTTTTTCCCAACACCCAAGGTGCTGTAGCACTACTGCCTTGGGCTTATGCTGAGGTAGTTCATTTAGTCATCTCACATCTCTAACAATGAACTCTGAAAATTTCTGTTAGGTATACAAGCAAAAGAATAATCCTGCTGTTCTTGCACTTTGTTACAAAACACCTTATACCATTTCATTATGAAGAGCTTCCCAAAGTCTCTTTATTCTTTCATGTTACTTCTTCAAAGATTTATTATACTTAACTAAAAGTGTTTTCCACTTACAGATGAGCAATTATTATTCTTTGTATTCACTAGGTTTTCTAACAGTCTGTTTTGTTGTAGGATTTACCAACAAATTCTGAACAATTAAAGATCAATTACGATGTCCTTGCAGGGGAAACTTCACATGTAGGTTTCTAATTTAAACACATGTAATCAATTTTCTGTGATTCTATGACTTACCCTTCTAAACACCTTCCACTTATCAGTGGACAAACTTCTAATGGATGATAGAAAAGTTGCCTGGAATTTAGAAAATATGCACTTTACAGCAGCACCATAGTCATAATGATGACCTATATCTAAATTCTGGTATTTGTGCTAAAGAATACAGTTGAAGCTGCAGGAATCTGTCTAAAGCAATTAATTGCCTTTTCAAATAAAAAATGAAAAAGGTGTTTTAATTAGAAAATAAAATTAAATAGTAAAACATCTTTATGAGCCAGTCTTTTGTAACGGGTGCCTCTTCATGAGAGTCATAGTTCAGAAAAAAGTCCATTTCCCCATTATCTTCACCAGCACCCTGGTGTGCCATGCAGTCTGCTTGCACACTGCTCAAGCTGAGTGTGCTTTAGATAAAAATAGCATAGAAGAGTGATTTCAGGGGATTATATCTAATGGACATCAACTGCTGACAACCACTAATTTCATAGGACCAAACCAGAAACTGTTTAAACTACATATCTAACATGGACAATATAGATACCAGTTCCACCAGTGAAGTTGTCTATTCCCCCCTAAAATGATAAAATACAAGAGAAAAATAATATATTTAAGTATATTCTGTGACAGTGTTCAGTAATAATTAATGAGAAGTAATTTCTATATGCTGGGGAATATCTTGATAAAATATGTTTGCATTTCAGTTTAGAAGAGGAAGTAAAAATGTTGGAGCTCCCTCTGGTATGAATATTCTGAAAGAAAATGCTAACTGGGAAAAAAAGCAAATAATCAAGCATTCTGCTAAAATACTAAGCTTATCCATTTTGGTATAGAATTTCACTGTAAGTATGATTTTAACATTATAACATGAATATCAATTAAAATATGTATCTGCACAGTTTCTATAAGAGAAGTGTATTGAAATGCCATTACCATCCTATTGACATATAATATTAAAAAATAAACTAAACAGTAGATAATTATTATATATTGTAGCAGTTACTTTTCAATAGACAATGACACTACTTTTGGGATAGGTGTTATTCATGTGAATGATGAGGTATCCCTTACTGTTCAGAATGCCCCAAGTATAGCACAAGGGGAAAAAGTACTTTGATAAACATTGAAGTGAGCCCAACGGGACTGATTGGTCTGATTGACAAACAATTATGCATCATTTACTACCTCTCTGGACCTGATATGATTTGAGCTATGTGAATTGAACCATGTTTCTCTATGGCGACAACGAGGTAGTTTAGTTATAGGAGCTTAGAGAGGGAGAAACTGTGGAAGAGTTTGTTTATAAATTTAACCGGTGAGTGATAAATGTTGATATCGTAACCATACAGATGTAGAAGTTGACTTTTCATCATTTTGTGACAGATTATGGGTAAGAAGAGAAACGTGAAAGGAAACAAAAATAACTCATACTTCATATGATAAGAGAATGAAAGCCTGTTGAGAGATATAAAGAAGTTAAAGATTTCAAGCTTGTGAAAGCTAATTTTTCTAATATTATAGCAGATAAATGGAAAACTGAAACCATTATAATTAGCATTTTTCACTTGGCCTTGATTTCTTTGTTCATTAAAAGCTTTGCTTTTCTCACAAGAAAGGATTTAGTTGAAAAATATCTAACTGAATCTATCATTGTAAGAAGAATGGATTTGACATGGTTCTACAATTTTCACGTAAATGTTCGATTTCATTTTTTCCCCTTTGAGTTTGCCTGCAAAACACACACACTCAATACTTTCCCTAAATTTTAACAATGTACCGCTGAATACTTGAGTATGTTTTAATTAGTCCTAAAATCTGGATATCTAGTGGTCCCTGAAATTTTTGCTGAGATCATTCCTAAAGGTTTGTAAATTCTAATAGTGTAACAGTTGCAATTTTTTTTTAGTTTAGGTTTGAGTTTAAGATATTGGAATGGATTCTCTTATCCTCCATAGCTGTCCCTTTTGTAGCTCACTCCAAAGAATATTAAAATACAGTAAAGCTACTTTGCTTTGTATCACAGAATTATATTCCTAAATCTAGATTTACTTGAAGTCCCCAAAGATTACTTTAAATTTAATGAATACCCTGCTGTTATCTCTAATTTTTGACCCTCAATCACAATGTTAATGAGCAACCAAGGCAAATTATTTCACATGATTCTTCTGTTTGCTTCAGACAGACACAAATGTTTAGGCCCTATTTTATGAGGGATACATTTTCCTTTGGATCCATTTATCTGTTCATTTATAAAGTACTAAAATGTTTTAAACCTCATTTCAAGCTTAGACTATAACGAAGATCTTGAGTTTTATGGGTCACCATCTGGATATTAAATTGGTACATAATACTTCAGTTTTCTCATAGAAAAGTAAAACCGTGGAAGTTTTCTTGTCTTGTGGGTTTTTTGGTTGACTTTTTAAGTTGATCACTATCTTACTTCTTCATTTCAGATCTGTGCCACACACAACAGAGAACTATTCCTTGTAGGACTAGAAAAAAAATCTTCCACAGTCTCAAAACCAAAATCCAACCAACCAATCAAATAATCAACCAACCAAAGAAATCCATCAAAAACCAAAAAAAAAAAGAACAACAACTAAATTAAATGAAAACAAAACAAAAAAACACCAACAAAACCAAAAACAACAACAAAAAAAAAACAAGAAACTAACCAACCATAAAATCCAAAAACCCAAAAAACTTCTTGTACTATCACAGATGTAGCCAAACTTCTCAATTTTATTATTTAGAAAATAATTCCCAGGGAATCCTTGTATTTATGTATGTCATGTCCTACTTTATTGCTATGTGCATTATAAAAAAACTGTAGTTTATTTCCTGATGATTATTAGACACATAATGTTCCTTCCCTAATTTCCTTAATAACAAGAGTTCGTCCACAAGGAATAAGGGCTGTGAGGGTGCATCCTGCAATCTTTCCTTTATTCTGGGGTAATAAATTTGGAATGAGACATTGCCAATGCTCAAGCATTATGAATTTAAGTCTTGGTTTGAGTTCATGTCCTAAATTTATTTTTTCAAAATGCATGCAACAAAAAATGTAGAGCCCTGTTTCAGGGTGATTCTGGAAAAGTGTTGTAAAATCTGCTTTACATGCAAAAATCTTAGTTCTTTCTTTGTCACAACTGAACACCATTGTTCTTCATGGGACCTCTAGGGAGAAAGTAATATTCTTCTCTCCTGCTTCTTGTTATGACTCTCTGATTACAAACTTTTGCTGAAAACTCAAGATAAATATTTATATATGATATTTTGATAACCAGTGAAAAATATAACTTTTTTACTGACATACAAACCCTCTTCCATGGAGCTTCTTTTAAAACAGTGTTAATCACAGTATCTTTACTTGTGAAATGAAGAACAAGGAATTTTAAATTAGACTGCACCTCATTTTATCTTCTTTAGTTAATTCCTTTGTCTTTGGGATATTTTTTACCAAATTCTTAAATATAATTATGGTACTTTCTAACCAGTCAATGATTCCAAATAATTCAGTAGTTTTTTTTTTTTTCTGTCATGAAAATATATTTTTTCCTACATATCTGAGCTATGCTGCCTAGATGTTCTGTTTATGTGTTGAAATGGTAAACTACTCCAGCAGAAGGGCTGGAATAAATACCTTTATAACAACTAACAAGAAAATAAGGTAAATATTATTTGGAGAAACTGTGAGAAAATATTTATTTCATAATTTACTTTTTCATTGTCTTATTTTCTGTGTAGTTTGACAAAACTTCATATCCATTTGTTCATCTGAATGTATATAATTGCCCTCACTTAAAGAAAGTGCAGATAAGTGAAGCCTAGATATTTCTCAAGTCTTTGATGTACAACTTAATTGCTTATTTTCTAGTAATGCCTTGAAAAGTGCTAGCTGTTAGGAATGTTGTTTCTTTTTTTTTGAGTAATTGAGTATTTTAGTTTCCAGAGGCAATTAATAGATGAGTAGATAAGGATTTAGTTCTATATTTTTTTCTTTATTGCACTGACATTATAAAGGATATAAAATGTAGTTGAAATATTTTCTATGGAAAATAGCCCATGAGACCATATATTTCCATGATGGGTGATACTTTCTTAGATTTTAAAAAACCTGACATTCTACTCCTAATGGAAAGTATTTATCAATTCTTTTAGACTTTGTTTTTTTTGGTCAGTTTGGCTCTTTTTTCCATTCCAGGTCTCCCTCCTCTCTTCCTTGAAGAGTCTCCCCTCCAAAATATCTACAGTTTACTGCTTCACTTATAGACTGTGAGCATCAAATGTTCTTATTTATTTGTCGCATCAAAGTTTTCAATGTTGTAAATACAATATATTCCACAACTTCAGGTTTGGATACACTGTGTCTCAGAAACTTCTGGCTAATTATGTTGCACTTTTGCAATACTGTCAGTATTCCAGATTCTCTAAGGTGTCTGTTTTTCATTAAACCTACCACACAATAAATATATTTCATGGTGACTTACATGTAAAAACCTCAGTCTAAATTTCAGTCAAGTTATATTATTGAGACCTATACTAAGAGTAGGCCCATTTATTGCAATTTTCAAGTTAATTCTTAGACATATTGCACCTGTTTATTTCTGTCTAGACTTTTGCCCTCTCTACCCTTCCTATGAAAACTGAAATATGTGTTTTTTCTGTTCAAGAATTATCCTATTTGTGCTGTAAGGGAAAGAGATATTAAAGACATGAGTGATTTTGCCAGGTCTCATAAGATAAATATTATCCCCAAGAACTTTGTCAGATGTAAGGACCTCTTGTTTATTTGTTTTCTTTCTTCTCAAGGGGCTATATTTAATCTGAACTATACAAACATGAATGACAGAGTAGCTGCTGCTGGCAAAGATCAGTCTGCTTCATTTTAAGCGTCAAATTATTATATTTTTTTCTTAGTATGGACAAATACTAAGATTACATAAGAAATTCAAAAAGAGGGTAATGCATGTGTGTACTGCATTTGTCCACAATCACAGCTGAAAATATAGGGACAGCGTGAGAGATAGTTTTATTGCCTTGGGGAATATTACAAATTTTTTGTTACAGGGTTTTTAAAATAGTTTTATTTGATGATTTTTTTTTTTTAATTGAAAAATCATTCAGCTATGAGAATAATATGTTTTAATACTGGATTTTAAAGTTCTGGAAAGTTTACATTTCTTGACTTAAGGAAAAAATGATTGCAAAAAATCCCCAAACCACAGAGCTACATGAAAATTGATAAAGGTGTATTGAAAAGCATTAACTTGTACCAGTATTCTGTAACATACAAAAATGAAGTAAAACACAAGAGATAATGCAGTTAGGAAGGAATAATAAGACTTTCTGAAGGAACAGGGCATGAGTGGGGAAAATATATAATTGGGAATTGCTTCAGCTATATGGTGAAGCTAGTTCTTTCCGTTCTTGAATTCAGAGTTTAACTGCATCCTAAATTACCAAAGTCATTAGGTTACACAGAGGGAGTGAAGTTTTCTAGTACTTGCCGAGGAAAATCAATAACCTGTGTCAGCTATGAAGCTGCACTTAGTTGCACTAAGCAACTGCCATTTTCTGATCATTTGCTTTAGTAAATACTTTTTCATGGCATATTGAAATTACCTTAAAGTTTCCACTTTGAGAAATTATTTTGTTCTTTTGGAGTTGCTTAAAAATATCAGTCATTGAAGTTTGTTGCACATTATCCACTCAGAAAAGTTCCTATCTAAATAATAGACCATAAAACAAATGCATTAGTTTTATTTTCTAGTATCAGCTCTGGTTGTTTTAAGATGTCAGAGCAATGGACTGAACTACAGACATGTTATCACTTACATCCAAAATTACTGTATGAAGTTAACATGGCTAAGTTCGGTTAAGCATGTCAAGTGGAAAGCGCTTAGGAGGAAACTGATATCCCACCTGGGTACTCTAACTTCTGCTATTGAGTCAGGAATGCACGTTCCAGACATAGCTTGTTCAAAGCAAGGTCAAGGAGTACTTCCTGGGCTGTACTGTGTGCTAGATATTTACTTTACAATCCCAAAACTATATTCTTATGTTCTAGATGACATACTGTGTAGTTAGAGGCTATAAACAATTTGCTATAGAAAAGAGCCAAGCAACATTGAGCAATAAAAGTATAAATTAGGTGGATTTAGATGCCTATGTTCAAGAGAGAAAACAAGAAAAACCTTCCAAAAATGGTAAGCAGCAATAGGATGCATAAGCATTTACATGAAAACTCGTTTAAAACACTGGAAATGTTGCTACTAGAAATGTTCATACCCTGAAGTCTCACTGTCTCAGCTGGGTTTAGCATCAGATGCTGAATTAATCAGACTTGTAGAGCAGCAAGATACATGAACTTGAGGTAATACAGTTGTATGGTTTCCTGGCCATATCTGCTTCAGACCTAGCAAGCTCTGAACAAGCTCTGACATCATAACAGTCAGCAGATAGTCAGGTTGAGACAAGAGGAATGTCACCAAGCGTCTGTCTCTCTCATGCTAGTTCAGTTATGTACTAGTGTATTGCACTGCTTTTCAGTTCTAGTTTTCCTTTCTCTTTTCTGTTTTAGAGTTCAGTGAATGTGTGCTCCATAGCCATCCAAAGATTTCAGTAACAAGTGGCATTTTCTTCAGGAGTCAGCAACAGAGACAAGTTTATTTGGAGTAGTATAAAAGCAATCTCTGCAGCCAGAGCAGCTCTGATAGGACCAGGCTCCCAGATAACTCCCACTGAGGTCATCAGACAGGAGGTGTCACCTTGGAAAATGCATCTCAATGTTACAGGGATCCAGACTGTTATATGACTCCTGCCCTTCCTGACACAGACAACGTCAGTGGTCGTATGTGCACAGCACAGGCAGCCCTACACAGCCCCTGAAGAATCAGAGATTCTCTAGTGCAATGCTATGCATGTGATGCCATCAGTCTGTCAAGAAGATGGGGACATGTCAGTTTCTCCGTACATCCTTCCTTGTTGTGAAGCCTTTTGACACACTTTTGTCCTCTGCAGTAGGTCTGTGCTGACAGCTCCCTTTTGAAGTGATATTACACATTTTTAAGGGATAATATCCATGTATTTCCAGATTTTTCATACATACCCTTATTTCTCAATCAGTTCCTTAAAGTCTGAGCTGCCGACCTTTTAATATTTTCGTCATCTTTGTTCGCCTCACTGCTATACAGTGCTAGAACCAGCAAACACACAACTGTGCAAGACTCTGTTTTACACTTGGAAATCTGTTCCTGCTGTTGCTGTGGCTGCAGTTCCAGTTTTGTTAGAAACTAAAGTTTTAGAAAGGCATATCATAACCAAGAAAGCCAGCATGAATCCAAACTTAATAACATTTCTGAACCCATACCCCCTGTGATCGACATTTCTCAACTCGCTCGTGAAAACATTCTAATTAACTCCACTGTGCCTTAGATAGCTGAACAGAAGACAAGACTGAGAAAATTATGATGTACAGTTCTCCTTTCACCTTTTGTCTTTTGATACTGAAATACTTCACTGTTCTTTTCATATAAATATTTTACTTTTTCAAATACTGTAATAAACATTCAAGAACAGCAGCATACCAAACAGAGAAAAAAGATGCTTTCATCTACATCCTTCATGATAAGTCTGAGGGAAGGGAAGGGGACATTTTGCTTTCCTCTGGCATATGTCTAATGAAACATGTTATGTTATATTTAAAAACTACTAAAATTGTTTGTAATCTCTTGGATCCTATTATACTGTATCATATTCACGGATCTGATTGAACACCAAATTTAGATTCTTGCTCTCTAGATCTTCCTGAGGAGGGAAAATGGAAAGGGAGGTGCTGAACTCTTCTCCCTGGTATCCAGTGACAGAATGCTTAGGAATGTTTTAACCCTATATGAAGGGAGATTCAGAATGGATATCAGGAAACACTTTTTTTTTTTTTTTACCAAGAGGTTGGACAAACACTTGCCAAACACTCTAGGTTTCGTAGTGGGGTGGTTGATGATTCAAGCTTGTTAATGTTCAAGAGGCATTGCAACAACACCCCTAATAATATGCTTTAAATTTCGGTTGCACCTGATGCGGTCAGGCAGTTGAACTAGGTGATTGTTGTAACTACACTATTCTATTCTATTCTATTCTATTCTATTCTATTCTATTCTATTCTATTCTATTCTATTCTATTCTATTCTAAATTTGCAAAGGTGTAATTTATAGGTTTATGAATATTTTGTGAATGTTTCTGTAAAATGTTTATTTTCTCTAAATGTCATTAAAGTCCTAAGTGTATTAAGACTACTGGAACTCTAGACCACCATATTTTATCCTGCATTCTTCTTGTACCTTCAGTGTAAAAACATTGTAAAATGCAATATTAAGAAAATTATTCAATATTTTGTTTATATTTTCATGAACTGTACTTGTTACATTTCAAGGAAGCAATGAATCCAAGGACAGTGAATATAAGAATGAGTCACAAAATTTCTGAACACAATAACTCTTTTTATTTCTGTCTTACTGCACTCATAAATAACATAATACCTGTCAGGGTGACACTGGAATTGTTTTGACATTGAAGCTTATTGCTTAAATTAAAAATGTGCACTCTTCAAATCATTAGTGAGAGGAGGCAAAGAAATTCTGAATTAGTTATTGTCTTCTTGTCATTTTTTGAACAGAGGAGAGTAATATACTTGTGAGCTACAGAATTATTGGGTAGGTATTTGAAACTTGCAAATTTACTCAATTAAAGGAACTGTGATCATGCTCTCAACCCAAACAGATCTCCAGTTCATTTAAAGAAATTATTGGCAACAAAGATATTAGTTTTTAGTAGAGCTGAGCAAGATATATTTTTTCTTTCTGTGAACAGATTTTAAATACTTTTCTGTTGTCCACTGTGAGGAATGCAAGATTTCAAAAGTCCTGTCTTAAAAATTCTCTCAAGAAAGCATTCTTAGAATAGCTCAACATATAAGGCTCTTGTAGATTTATGGAAGAGAAAGGTTTCACTTCTGTATTATATTGATTTTTTTTTTACTATCTATTTAAATTGAACAGGTATAATAGAAAAGCTTTGGAAAAATGGACCTCGATGAGGGAAACATTCAAAACTTATATGGCATTTGTAAAACTGCAACCCAGTCCATACTCTACAACTTTTTTTTTAAAACCAAATAAGAGTCTAGATAATGGCAGCCACAAAGTCAGTCTTACTTTGGATTTCTTTCCTAGTCCAAGAAGAACCTAAAAATTCTTTTCTATTAATCAGAATTTTCTTATTAAAAAGACCATAACCGTTTTTAATAGGCCCTAGTCTCCACAGAAGACGTATAGATGAACTCATTTCCAAAATATTGAAGTTTAGGATTTTCACATCTGATGTTGACAGTTTGTATAAATTCTTTGACTGTAGCAATTAATACAGGCAGAAACGCTATCATGCATTTAAAAAGTGATTTGTTTTTGTTCTTTATGGGGAAACCCTATTCAAATATTTTTACAAAGTAGAATGCACCTTAACATTTTCTGATTTTTAATAATCCTTAATGTTCAAAATCTGAGACAACTATCCAAGTTTTATAAATTATTCAAATGCTTTATACTATTGTTAAACTTCAGATAACTTTTTGCAATCAATATAGTCACAATCCTGTAATTAGAAAATACAATTTCTGTTTGGGTCTTTGCTCTTCGAGCAAGATAGCCTGGGGCAGACTCTGAACTTATCTTGACTAGCATAAAGAAATTATGGACACGAGAATCACTTAACAGTTTCTTCTTAAGTCTTGCTCCCAGAAAGTTATTTTTCTGCTCTTTTAAATCCCCTCTTCTTCACACACAGTAGTACAGAATTTAAAAAGATTTATCTCAAAGTTTATTAATAAACCGAAGGATAGAAACTCCATAAGATATTTTAAGAGCAGGATGGACTCATTATTAAAATGAAAGGCTTGGATGCTTGTCTTTAACTTGTAGAGATTTATGAAAGACATTATTTTCTCACAAAGAAGTATGAATGCACTCAGGGTCCTCACAAATTCCTAGAGAGAAGTCAAAAAAAGGTTTCCTAAATTGAAGAGATAGAGAATGAGCTCTGAAATTTCTCAGGTTTTTTCTTGTCCTTACACTCATGGCTGTTACTGAATTGGAATTGTTGCATGTTTCAAACTGAGTATGATCTCTCAGGTAGAAGAGTGGTATAATTGAACACCATGGCCTTTTTATTCTCCTTTCTCCTACTGAGAGATACTTTTGCAGTCCAAATGAGGATATCTCTTTTCTGTATGGTCTTGGACTTTAGAGATGTTACCTTGCATGTATTTCTCTCTATATATGCAGTGAATTTAGCTCTAAATTTCTTGAAATGTAAACAAAGAGATAAAACATTATGTTTCTTAGAAATGTACTGCCTAGAAATGAAAGATCTACCTTCCAAAATGAAGCAAATAATGTTGGCTTAGATACCCAGGTGTTCCTGTAGCCATAATACTAGATTTGCTCCAATATAGGGAAATGACAGCAGCATTGTCCTGAGTTGGAGGGACATCTGAGTCAGACAAAGGACAGCTGAAATTGCCTCAGAGGACTATCTCAATAGGTACTACTGTGAAATTAGTATTTTAAATTATAATCCACAAATTAGGGTCCTAAAAATTTAGAAGAACTTAATAAATTCCCACAAAGACAAAAATAAAATCATGAAAAACACTCTTAATCAAGCTCAAATACTTCAGACAACTTAATATCTAAACTTTAAATAAAAAATTAATTGTCTTTAGGGTCTGGTTTTCTTTTAGTGTGTGATTACTAATTGACAGCTCAGTTCAGTAATCACTAAAACAGAGTTTAGTTATCCAGAGTTTGGACATATCAATGTTTCAATCCTCATTTGTAACCATCTGATTTTAACAATGGAGTGGAGAGCAGAAATTCTTTGCTTGTTCCATAATTTAGTAGTCTGGGAACATGTCTGAGATTTCAGAAATTATTTAGGTTTGTGAATCAATCTCTTAGATTGAAGTGGCTTATAGTTTGCTTCAATAACTGAATTGGCAAGTGCTCTCCAGTATGGGATGAAAAATGCCCTTGAGAGACAGGTGCTAGGAAGCTATTTCACAGTGACAGCAGGGATTATAGTCAGAAAGATTTTGCCTGAAATTTTAGTTCCCAATTTACCCAAGGCAGCTCAGCAGGGCTGGTGGTATGTGGGAGGTGAGCAGCAGTATTACAAAGAATGGATGAACTTTTTTTTCTAAATGCATGAACATTTATCTAAGAACAAATACAAGAAAAATAATGTGAAAAAAAATCCAAAACAGCAACAAAACCAAAAAAATCTGACACAGTTCAAACAAAACAAAACAATAAAACCAAACCCAGATGATTCTTAAGTGTAAATTACCATATCAGGAAAAAGCAGCACACAATATACCAAAAATGCACCACTGAAACTGGATGAGAAACCTACAGCAAAGGGTCACTTAACATATTTACAGATAATGACCAGGTTACCTACCTGCTCATCCTTATTAACATAATCTTTTAAATCAATAGGGTTAAATCTTTTTTTTGAAAATTTGGAAAGTACTCATGAGACTTTGTTTCAGAAAAGAGATAAAGAAATAGACCATTGGCTTGCATAAGAAATTCTAGTTTCACATCTGTATGGGAATATGTTTGCTTATTTATTTAAATACAGGAGCGAGTATGAGCTTGCAATTTCCATTATGGTCTTACTCTGGCTTAGTGGGAAAGTGATGAAAACTGTCCAGTAATCAAGGTCTTAAAAATGTGTCTCAAAAGAACTGATGACTCTAATTCTGAATGTGGACAGCTATTCATATATAAGTCAAAGCCTCCACCCTCCATGGTAGGAGAATTTTTGATGAAAGTTCTGAAAAAAATTTCTTAAGCTTTTTCATTTTTTTCCTGCATAACTTGCCAAACTCATACTTCAAATGTGAAAGATTTCATTTATAGATATAGATAGCGTATTTTTAGTAAAATTAAAGTTGTAGCAGTGCTGCCATTCCACACACTTTTCTCTCAGGAAGAAAAATGACAAACCTCCTACACATAGGCACAGATAACTTTTTTTCTTCAAATAATTTTACATCCTATCAAATCTAGTCCACTTTACATGTGTGTTTTTTCAGTAGTTTTGCAAGTATAATTTTATAATAAGCCAAGCATTCACTACATAAAGGCCATTTTATTCCTACTAAAGGTATGTATTTCAAAAGGGCAGAGTCCTGACTCCTCTCTACTCATCAGTTCTCCATCTCAGGCTCCTCTCTGGAATTCAGTGACAGTAAAGTCACAAAGGTGATGAGGTAGTCTCTCGAGGAAAGGATTTTCTCAGGACTCTGAAGTGCTCCAGTTAGTTCTCCCAAAATTCATTGCTTGGAGAGAATGATTCTTTGACTCTTCATTGCCCTGAGACATTTACCAGGATAATGAGACCAGTCATTTATTTCCTAAGGCAAACTAGAGTCCGTGGAGTGCCAGTGAGCCATGGATCTCTTCATGTTGTCCCAGGGTGAGCTGACTGGTTACAGGATGGAAGATTTCCTGCTCGTTTCCAGCTGCTATATTGCACTGAAGACAGATAAAAATACATTAGATACTACTCTAACATTATTTTCTCTTGTAAGCAATTGCTGCTGTTGCCACAGGGATCTTAAGGGTTCTGAAGTGAGAAAAACAGTCCAACGTGTTTATAGAAAGTTGTAGAGGTTACTGAGACAATCTCTCCGTTACCAAGAGTTCTAATAACAATACAAAAAAACGGCTTGCAGGTTTAGGCACAAAAACATGGCTGAAAATACAAGCATGGCAACAGCTTTCCATGTATGTAATGTATTAATAGGGAAAATTGTTTAAGTGATGAGAGGTGTCATCATGGTGATATTACTTTTCATGCATTAGGATATAGAATTGGAAATCCCCTGAGAAAGTTTTCTCTCCAGTTTTGAAATAGTGTCAAAAAAACAGGTCATAAATTGAACATTGTTTGGAGATTTTTTTTTAATGTGTTTTGATTCAATTTCTGAGAAAAATTCTGCAGCATGTTTGTGAAGGTGGTTTGATTGTGGTGACTTCTGGATTGAGGCAATATTTCCATTGCTGTCCATGTTGGAGAGAGCACAAAGTATGGCACTTGCTTCAACGTGCTCATAGTACTTGCAGCTTTACATTAAGGTAATGATAATGATTATAATTAAATCTAATGCTTCAGCTAGCTACTAGGAGTGGACCAGTCTGTTTTCTACAGTGAACAATTGGAGAGATTTTCTTTCTTCATGTCTCTCTGGGCATCAATGATTTACTGCATTTGAAGACACACAAGACCTGGTGGGAAATATTTGTCTATGTTTTTATGCTCTGCTGGTGAAGTTTTCTTAGAGACTGGCAGGAAAGAGACTAGTTAGAGTGGAAAATGGAAACAGAGAGGGTCCAAATAAATTTGAAAAGCCTCTTGTTATTATTGGCTTATTTGGTAAGATTTTTTAAGTGTTTCTTTTAAGTTTTCTTGGAAGGAATTTTAAAGAAAAAGGTGCCAAAAGAGTTTAACCCACATGATACACTTGCAATTAATAACACAATAGTTTCTTTTGTTTGGTTTTCTCTTATATTCATTTCTATTAAGCACACTTGAATATAAAGAATAATCCATAGGAGTTCAAATACATAACTCTGTCCTCACACAAGTCTTTTGACTCAACAAGTCCTAAAGAACCAATTGTTTATTACTCTAACTTAATATTCCATTTTGGTTTTGGCTGGGATAGAGATATTTTTTTTCACAGTAGCTAACATGGGATATTTAACGTATTTGTTCATTGTTGACAACATAGGGATGTTTCACTTATTGCTGAGCAGCCCTTACACAGTGTCCAGGTCTTTTCTACTCTTCACCCTACTCCACTGATGCCTTTTTCATGGCATCACCTTTTGTAAGGGGGCTGGGGTGCACAAGGAGTTGGGAGGTGACTCAGCTGGGACAGCAGACCCCAGCTGACCCAAGGGATATTCCATACCATAGACCATCATGCTCAGAATATAGGTGGGAGGAAAAGGAAGAAAGCAGGGCATGTTTTATGTGATGGCATTTGTTTTCACAAGCCACTGCTATGTGTAATGGAGCCCTGCTTTCCTGGGGATGGCTGAACACCTGCCTGCCCATGGGAAACAGGGAATTAATTCCTTGTTTGGCTTTGCTTATGTGTGACACTTTTGGGTTTTTTAAACTGTCTTTATCAGAACACAAGAGCTTTCTCACTTTTATCCTTCCTGTTCTCCCCCCCAGCCCACTTCCATACAGTAGGCAAACAGCTACGTGGGGCTTAGCTGTCAGCTGGGGTTGAACCATGATAATCTATTAACTTTATGTGTATAAACAACAACAGACTGAGCAAAATTTTGATCTTAGTGTGGTGAGGTGCAATCATGATGAAAGCTGAAGGCTTTAAATGCTTTAAATGCAATTGATTAATGTATAAATATGGAAACACCTGAGAATTTCAAAACCTCTAAAAACCACCGTGAAAATGAGCTTGTTAAGACATATCAAACCTGATCAAAATTAAATAATCTTCTGTGGAAAGGAGAACTAAAACAAACATAACAATCACAGAAAATACATTTTGTTTCTTAATAGTCTTTTGAGGGTTGTGTGTGTTTTGTTTTGTAAAGTGTATGTGTTTTTTTCTTCTTATTCTGTTTTCAATGAAAGCCAAAATGTAATTTATATTTTTTTTTTCTGTTTCCTCTTCTATCAATTTAATTTTACTGGTAGTGCTATTATTAGTTTTCAAATAGCTAGAGGTGAAAGGGCTTTCCCATGACTGTAAAACTTTTGCTTGCACAGTCCTGACCATTAAGATTTTGCTTAGTAGGTTTTGGAATGCCTTCATCCCATATAAATACTAGTTATCATACTTAATAGATGCTCCCATCAGGTCTTAGGCAAAGACTACATGCTACACGCATATGCTTAAACTCTGGAACCTATTTAATGCTAAATTACTTGTTTACTTTGAATATAATTTGCACACAGTTGAAGGAGTAGTTTTTACATAGTGAAAATATATTTAATAATTAAACATGAAAACCCACATTTAGCTTTTCTAATTTTTCATATTAATATTTTTAAATATGCTTTTTTTTCCCCATTAATTTGTAAGAATTTACACTGCAGTAACATTTCAGTAACAGTTATGGGTTAAGTACTAGGGTTGTTTAAATCTTCCAGGATCATTCTCACAGGTAAATGAAATATTTACAAAAATTTACAAATTTATTTTTTTTTTGTTCATAGACACCTCTCAGACATACATTCTCTATGACACATTCTGAGACAGAAGGAATTTATTTCAGATACCTTACAAATTAATTTAATTGAAAACAAAAGGAACTAGCAAGTTACAGGTTCTATAGGTAGGAAATTGGATTACAGGCTGCACTCTAGAGGGTGGTGTTTAATGTTTTTTACTCAGATTGGCAGTCTGTCAAAAAGGATCTACCTTGAGAATTGAAACTATCCTCACCACATCTACTGATATCATAAAGCTGGGTGGTGAGGTGAACCTCACTTAGAGGATGGCTAAAAGGGAAAGTCATCTTAGCTTTAGAAAGACCTAAATAGGCTGAAAGAACAGCATGAAGTATAACAATGACAAGAGAAAAGTTCTGCATCTGAGGCAGCATAACCAAAGATCAAATTACAGGTTAGGATCTGCGTGGCTGTGAAACAGACTTGCTGAAAGGAAAATAGGATCCTGGTAGACAAGTTGAACATGGGTTAGCCATGCAGTACTGCAGCTAAAATGACAATTCCTGGGCTGCACCTGCAGGGCTGTTACTAGCAGAGCTAGAAATGTGATCATCCCACTCTCCTCAGTGCTAATCAGGATGCACCTGGCATGTTGTGCCAGTTTTGGTCCCCACAATTCGAAAGGTACAGTCAGATTCTCTCAAGGAGCTACATGGGGAAGACAAGGCACAATGGGTAAAAGTTGCACTGGGAAAAGTGGGAACAATCACTCACTGGAACAACTTCTCTGAGGACATAGTGTTGAACCCATCATTGGAGCTTTTCAAGATGTGAATGGGCATGGTACTAGATAATCTCATCCAGGTTCCTGTTCCCACAGAAAGTTGAACCAGATCACCTTTTCAGGTTCCTTCCAAACTGACACATCCTATAATCCTTTGGAAAAAACCCAAATAAACAAATAAACAAATGAAATTTCAGCTGTTCCAAAATTTCTCTCGCTCTAAAAATTTTAGAGACTAAAATTAAAACCTTGGCAAGGCTCTTCTTTTGCTGCTGTATTTTCTCATAGCAAAGAGTAGCACAAAGGTTCTTTGAGGCAAGGAAAGGAGTTTTGAAGAAACAGGTTTTTCTGCTGCCACATAGTCACTGAAGCTGTTAAGCTACTTAGGATGGGATGGAAATTGAAATTTTATTGAAGCTGATGTATTTTACAGACGTAACAGTTTCAACAAGAACTGTAAACAGAATGATCTCTTGGAAAAACTGTCAATACCCCAGTATTTCTCAAGAGAGTACAAAACAAGAATCCAAAAGCAACAAACCAAAAGAAATTGAATTTTAAAGGCAATATTTCCAGCCTGAAAATGGATATACTTACAAAACAGATCCTCAAATGCATTTAATGTTTTTCTTGTTGTTCCAACATAACAATATGTATTTTAAAACATAATTTTGTGAAATTACCTCAAGATTGAACACTTGGTCTCTCAGGAGCTCTAATACTTTATTGAAACTGTCAACTTAGCACAGAATAGATAATATAAGACAAGAATTACCTGTTTTTAACATAGCTGTGACTTCCACTCTTATGAGGCTTTGTCTCATAAGTCTGAGATTTCTTCTGAAAATTACTTTTTGTTAATATGTCCTCCTACATAAAATAAACATTTTAAACATTTTACACACAAAAATTGGTGGTTTTTCTGTTACCATTAGAGATGTTTTCTCATGTTGGTTAAACCAAGGAATATGAGTCTTATCCAGCTTACAACTTCTGTCCAAGTACTTCCACACCTAACAGGGTAGAAGATTGCAAAGAGGGATAACTGCAAATCTAATATGTATGTGATATCAACTTTCTATTTCATTCAATGTGGCTAGAAACCTGCAAGAACTTCTTTTTAGTTCTTTTTTTTCTTTTTTTTCTTTTTAATAATAGAAAACTGACATTTATTCCTTATGTTGACACAAGGACAATACTGATGTTAATTTTCTGTGCCTTTATGGACCTGCTTTGCATGACCCCACTGCCTGTTCTAGCTTCTGCAGAGTGGAAACTTGTCATACTGTCCAGGTTACCAAGGAATCATGACCTTACCAACTTCAAAGGCAAAGCTCAGAAAGTAGAAAGATCGAGTTTCTTTGGCAACATTCCCACAGACTCAGTACTGATTTTGGGAGACTGGAGGGGCCAGTTATTTCCCATGCTGCAGAGCACAGAAGCAAAGTAATTTCTTCAACTGAGCATTTCAGCAGGTCCAATTTAATACAGAAGTACAAGTTAGTATAGGGATTAGTTGAAAAACAAAGAAACCAAGGAAATACAAGGCTCTCATCCCTTCTTAGAAAGAAAAACCAGAGATGGGGAAAAAGGGCAATTGCTATCCTTTCTTAATTGTGCCTCAGTAATACCAACAGGTTAATGAAGAAAAGGACACTATAAATATTTTTGGATTCAAAATCTATATGAAGGTCACAGCCACTCACATGTTATCACATTGGAATCTGAAGGTTTAAATTAAATTATCACTATTTTGTAACATCATAATAATAGTCTAAACACAAAGATTTTTAACAACATTATCTCACTAGTTAGGCAAGTCTAATTCACAAAAAGTACAGAAACTGGAGAAAGAGACATCTTCTCTAACTTCCCCTTTCTCCCTCAAAGTCAATCACTTAAAAACCATATATCCAGTGGTTTACCAAAAGGTCATGAAAAAAGAAATAACAGATTAATTTGATGTAATATTGATCTTTGTCCCTAAAGATTTTTTTTGTGGTTGGTGTCCAGACACCACAGGTGGATTTTTTTTCCACTTATTTTTCACTGCTTGCCATAATAAATGTATTATGGATCCAAATATACCTGCTTTGATTGTGCAATTTGTGTGATCCAGGCAGTTAGATTAATGTCTCTGATGGTAGAACATTATAATGTATCTTAACTGATACCTAGGAAATAAGCATTCTTGGATAAATGCAGGACTCTTGAAGATTTGAATTTCAGCTAAGGCTTTATGTAGTCAAATAAAGCAATTAAGCTTCAGTGAAGGGTTATAAAATCAAATGATGATGCCGTGAGTTTTAGTGATATAATTTGCAGGTGGCATGAACAATATGCTCTGCACAGTTGGTAGCCTGGATAAACCAAATGGAAGGAAAAAGAAGTTATGTTTTTAAGATAAAAATAAAATCACTGAAGATGACTATAAATAGAATAATACTAGACTGTGGAAGTACAGGGTAAACATCAATTATTCAGTTAACTGTGCTCTTCATGGCAAGATTAGTTGCATCCATCACAGTCTTAGGGCAACAGGTTTTTCTGTTAAAAAGCTACTTGATATTTTCCAAGATAAAACTCATTTTAATTCTGTATTTATTTTCCATATGTTCAAATTTATCTGATATTCATCTCAGGCCAACTATGCTCAAGCATTTTTCAGAAAGAAGGCCAGTGAACAAGTTTCAGCATTACTATGACAATATACCTGTAATGAAAGTTTCTGCATCATGTTAAATTGTGTGATTAGGTGTAGTACTTTCTGTGCAAAAATAATACAAGTTTTATTCTTGTTCATTGCAGGATCAGTATGTTGCTCAGGGAGCAGCTTGGGCAGTTGTTCCATTGCCTGTTACTTATATGATGCAAAATTGCCTGGACATGAAAAAGGGATTTGCATCATTGACTTCAATGGGATTTGCCAACAGTGATACACCAGGATGTTGCATATTCAAATGGGTCAGAGATAGAGCAATCTGCTTTGCTCTCAGCTGTGCAGTTACCACATTATTGCTACACAGACTAGAATTCATTAGCTTCCAAACAAAACACGTCCATATGAGCCAAAATTGCATCCTTCTCTTAAAAACAAAGACCTCTACCCTCGATTTTTCTTTAGGATCGTGCAATAATTAGTAAATTCTAAATCTGAGTAGTTTTGACATCAAGAAGAAATTTGATAGTTCCAAACCAGATGAAGATATAATCAACTGAAAACAGTTGACACTAGAGATTATTTTGACCAGATCAAATGGACATATTGTATTTGTAATTATTTTTATAATAATTGTTTGTGAATATATTTATTTATATAAATCAAAAATATTTTGTGCTGAAGTTATGTTTTAATTAGGAAAGCACAGACACAGATATGTATTATGTGTTAAGATAATCTTATTGGAGGAAGATGAAAATAAACCTGTTGAGTCTCATTTCTATCTACCTGCAGTTAAACAAAGATAGAAAGATGGAGTAAATGATGAAAATTGTTATAGCACATGCACAATAAAATATAGCTCATTACAGCTTTGTGATAAAACATAGGTCAGCAAAAAATCACAGCTTGTTATAGATGTCAATAAATGTCAACACCATTCAACATTGTACATAACAAGCACTCAAAGGACTTCCTAAACAACATGTTGGCAGACTTATTGATGCAATGTTTTGTCTTCCTGAAATTTAAGAAAAGGAGAAAAAGTAATGAAAAAGCCCAAAGTTCATTTTCTTTTTTAAAAAGCACTATCTAATTGAACAAAGACAAATTTAGGTCATTTTCAATGCCCAGCACTTAGGTGTTACCTACCTCAGATTTCTGAGAAGAAACAGGCTTTACAAAATTGAGAGTAATAAAAATTCTCAAAGAAAGAAGGAAAAAGAATGAAAGTAAGAAACAGAAAAGAAATAAAATAATAAGTTCAATAATACTTTAAAAAGGCACACTGAAAAATAACTTCTCTACATGAAACATTTCTCAGTTCGCTTTATTTCAGACTTGAATAGGAAGTCCAGAGAAAACATTAGATGAAGGGAATCTTCCTCAATAGACTCTAAAAGCAATTGAAATCTAATTCTGTCCCATCTCTGCTGAACAACAACAGTACCCAATCTACAAAGAATTCCTACAAATAACTACTTGATTATGTATGATCTCTTGCAATGAAGTCACAAAAGCAGACTACATGCAATATATCTTAACCATTCTCTTGTTAGCTGACCCACTGGTTCACAGTGAGGAATAGCATTTTCTGCCACAATAAGTAAAACCCTCTTTACTTCTTTTGTAATTGAAGCAATTTTGGCCACCTATCACAATTTTTTTCTTTTTAATTTAAGAGCTCATTGATGTTGCCTAATTTTTTTTCACTTATTACTCTCATTTATTTGGTTAAAACAGAGCACCTGAATATTCATTCATGTGTTTAGTTTAGCTATCCCTTTCTCTTTTCATCATTTGTTATGTCATTATGATGTTCACCTCCTATATTTCCCCTTCTTCTACTCTTTCTCTTCATTCTTTGCAGTTTTATGTTTTTTTTCTTTAAGCAGTACATTTAAGAGGTGATAATTATATATCAAAAAGTGTTCCCTTCTATGACTTACATTGCTATCAGAACATTAGCAATCTTCCTCACTCTGCAGTTAATGCTAAAACTTAAAAACAGGTTTTAAAAGTTTCAAATAGCAAAATTAGAGAATATATTTTTAGAAACACCTGATGTTAAAGGAATAAAGCCAGTAAAAAAGTTTAAACGTGACTGAATCATTTAAACTTCAGAAGCTAACAGATAATGCATGATTAAACTGCATCAAGAAAGTCACTCAAATTATATTATTATCAAATTCCCTCAAAGGAAAAGTTTGAAGTCATGTACTGCTTAAAATTCATAAAGACCAAAAGACTTTCAAACTATGAAACACTGTGCAGTTGATACAAGTTAAACTGATGTTTAGTTCTAAAAGAAGACAGCAACTGATACAGAAAAAGATAGCAATCCATGACTTTCTGTTGTGTTAATGATAAATACTCCACAAGAGTTTGGACAGAGAAATTAGAAAATAATCACATGTACAATTGTAAAGTCCCTGTTTCTACACGATATCATATCTGTAGAAATTTTAAGTTTCCTTATTCTCAACCAATATTTTCATAATTTGCCTTTGTCATTGGCTGTTAGATGGGTGTCATGTCTCGACTACAGAAACAAGATTGGTTTAATATATTCAACAGGAAAAAGGCTTATAACTACCACATAAATATGCCCATACATATGTTGTTATATACACCACTGAATACATATGTATATTTAGAGAGAGAGAGTGCATTCCTTTTCTGTAGCCAGTTTCCTGAAGTAGGAGGTTATTAGGCAAATATAAAAACCTGTCAACCCAACTTTCAAGCAAGTTGCATGTTTCTAAGTTGAAGGACTCCTCAGAAATCATGATATCATTACACAAATGATCTGATACCAGTGTTTGGCCTGAATAGAAAATAGTAACAATAGTAGTGGTAATAATAATGCTTGCTAATAATGATGATGATAATAATAATAATTTCTGCCCTGACATGGTCGTTGTGAGTTCATGCATATTCAGGTTTCATGTTTTTTAGTGTAAACACTGGCATAACTATTTTAAAAATATTGCTTCTCAAGAAGAAAACATGAGAAAGAGCAGATGAACATAATGAGCACTAGTTATTACACATAGATGAGAACAGCAGCTATGACAACATATTCTGTGTAGAAGAAAAACATGGCTGACTTCATTGGCTGCACAGCCCACATGTAGGGAACGCCCATATCTGGCCTATTTGGAAAGCAGTTATGCTTGAAGCTATAGTAGAAGAGAAGTAAAGTGGTTTTTAATGGCATAGGAAAAACCTAACACCAAAAAAAAAAACCAAACCAAAAACAAAAACACCAAAACCAACCAAACCAAACAAAAAACAATGAAAGCTTGGTTATCACTGAATCCACGATTTATCAAAGGAATTTTTACTTTTCTATTAAATATTTTCTGCATGTTTCTGAATCTTTTTTATCACTGAATAGATCAGTAATAATTATATATAAAAACTCTAATCTAGATTCAGAAAATAATTAAAATTCAGCATTGCAATATCTAACAGCAATGCCCAATGTCATAGGATGTCAGAACACCTATTAAAATTTTGCATCCCTGCAGAATGAGAGGGAACTCAGCTGAGTAAAGCACTCATAAAAGGTATTGTTCAGACAAAGGAAGACCAGGAAATATCAAAGACAGGGATTATGCTTTATAGGAACTGGTGAAGTAATTTTGGAACAAAAGAAGTCACTGTCTCTATGGAGATTTACTGCCATCATCTCTGAATTAGTCCTAAAAGTCATATCAGCCTTCTGTCACACAATTCCCCTTATGTGATCAATGTGAATGTATGTTCAAAAAAAGCAGGAATATTAAAGTTCATCAGCATTATTCTCAAATTCCAGAAGTTGGGTAAAAAGAGGATAAAAAGGCACTCTGGTAATCAAAACTTTCAAGGTTAAATGTTAGACATCTTAAAACACACTAAGAAACAGATATAAAAAATGTACTTTATTCATAGACAGTGACAGTTTTGTGTTTGTACTAACAACAGAAGGCAACAATGGCAGATTCTTTGCACATATGAAGATTGGGAGCTTTTTTTTACCCATGACCCAGTTACTAGTAATAGTGTCATAATGTGTTTGGCCTTTTGATCAAATGCTTCAACCCTGAGACACTGCAAACATAGGAATCCCAGTATGAATAGTCTAACTATATTGTAATTATTCCAGAGTTATGTTTTTTTAAGGAATCATGCCTTTTTTTTCTCCTTGATCTTTGTTGCACGACCAAACTATTCCTGTGAAATTAAATAAATGTTCTTTACAATGCGGTCCCTTGAGACACCTAACAGAGAATTTAGTAAATGTTACAGCTTATCATTTCTAAGTCAAAACATGGGAAATATGTTAACAATAAAAATTAATTTTAAAAGATAACAAAACAGAAACCTTGATGTCAGTGAATTCTCTAGTTACCATGGAAACATGAGGAACACCAGCTTTGAAAACAGTGTTCCTTTTTTTTTTCCTCAATTATTAGTCAGGCCACAAGACATGAAATCTCTCTTTGACATCCCTACCTAGCTCTTCTGAAATCTGCATAAGGGAAGAGCATTTAAAACACTTGATTAGAACAGCACCAGTTGCCTTCACACTAACTTCCCTGTCTCCAACTTAACCTGTTTGTGGACAAAGCAAAGCATTTACAGGTCATACCATGGTGGTTTAACATCAGATGGAAATTATACTTAAAAAGGCCACTCCTCTTCCACCACCTCTTCTGCTAGGAGAGGGACAAAGGCAGAGATTATGGGTTAAGATAACAATTAACTGAAAGCAAACATCAATGGAATCAGATATTCACAGTAACAACAGAAATATTAATAACAAAAGTATACAAAAAGAGAAGCTGCTTTTCACATAAAAAAACGTTCAACACCCTGATTTAGTTCTGTGTGTCTGCAGCACAAAGGCAAGATATTGGGGGGGAACTCCTGCAGCTAGTGTTTCCTGCCCCTAAAACAGAGAAAAACAATGATGGACACATTCCCAATAGCAAGGTCATCTGAGACACACAGTGATGCTGCTCTCCTGGGCTCAGTTCTGTGCTAGTGCCTCCAACAACACTTCAAACTGCTCCAGAGTGCTGGGGGTCAGTCCTGCATGGTGCTGTCATTTTGCTACCTCTTCACTGTGCTCTTTTTGACTCAGCTGGATTCGGGCTCCCCTCCCCTGGCTCTGTTGCCTGCAGCAGCCTCCCCCACTGGCCCCAACCTTCAGCTCCATGTTGATTCCATGTTTCACCACTTTTCTTCAGCACCATGTCCTGTAGCTGCAGCTCAGAGAAATGGTCAGGAATGGAGGGTGGCAGCAGATGACAGAGTCTGCAGTGCTTTTGCCAGCAGCCCTCCTACAATTTATCAATTGGCACAACCAAAAAGGACTTTGGCCTGTCCTCTTGATATCCTCCCTTCAGACACTTGTAGACATTGATGAGGTCCCCTCTCAGTAATCTCTCTTCAAGGCTGAACAGACCTTGCTCCCTCAGCTTTTCCTTATAATGTAGATGCTCCAATCCCTTAGTCACCTTTGTTGCCCTCCACTGGGCCTCCTCCAGGATCACCATATCCCTCTTGTACTGAGGAGCCTAGAACTGGACACAGCATTCCTCATGTGGCTATGCCAGGGCTGAATGGAGAGGCAAGAGCTCCTCCTTCACCCTGCTGACAATGCTCTTCTTAATGCATCCCAGGATACCATCAAGCTGCAGGAGGTTATTCCACCCCGGGTGCAGGACCCTGCATTTGCCTTTGCTGAATTCAGACCATTCTCTGTCCATCTCTCCAGCCTGTCCTGGTCCCTCAGAAGGGCTGCACAGCCCTGTGGGGTATCAGCCACTCCTCCCAGCTTTGTGTCATCAGCAAACTTCCTAAGGAGGCCTCTGCTCTGCTCCTTCACCCAAGTCGCTGATGAATAACTTAAATAATATTGGGCTCGGTATTGAGCCTTGGCAGACACCACCAGTGACAGGCCTCCAGCTAGGGGTGTTGCTAGGTTTCACTACTGGCTGCTGATTCTATTCTTGCTGAAACTCATGACAGTCAGCACCAAATTAAAGGATATAATATATACATATAACTACATCAATTTGCTGATAAAACAGAACATTATTGGTTTTTGACACGCAATACTTTGGATCTATGTGATAGTCACTGACTTTTCCCAGTCAGTAGATCACATCAACTAAGCAGCATTTCTCTGGAACAAAACTAACATTATACAAATGAATTGCAGCATAAGATTTCAATTAGAGTAACATATAGTATGGCTTAATATTCTCAACAATTTTAAGTATAAAAGGTGTACTAGGCACTGCTACTAATTCCACAGTAATCAGAAACAGTACTTAAGTTTTTTCCCACTGTGCTTGAGGATTTCAGCTACAGATGGCAAAAATTCAGTTAACAGAGATTTATGAAGAAATACAAGGTCCTTTTAGTTAACAGTACAAAGAACAACATAAAAGTAATTTTCTACAATATAGAAAAAAAAAAGAGTATTCTTCTGTATTGCTTGGTAGGGACATAAAGAATATTCACCATGGCAAAGCCACATGAAAAATTATAACTAAAAATCAATATATTCTAAGAATTTATTCCTATTCTCTGATCTCTATTAAAAATCCACTTAAAAGATAAAAACAATATTACATTACATACTTAACACAACTTTCAGTTCTACACACGTGTTTCCACAGGACTGCTTTTTCTACCCAGCTGGCAGAATCACTCAGGTGCTTATTCCCAGTAATTCAGCACAGTTAGGGTCAATTATCTCACTTTCGTTGTATGAGTAGCTGCTGTCTGCAATCACCCTTTGCTGGCTACAAATACATGAAAACTTTTTCTCCTATTGTAGTGTGAAATTCGCCTTCTGTGTCTATAACAAAAAACGAACTAATCTGTACTAGAATGTGTATATTTTCTTAACAAACTACTTAAAAGGAGTAAATCAATATTGGTAATATTCATACATGTATTATCTCATCACATCAAGTAGTTTCTATAGGAGACTATATATATTGCATGTCAATTTCCGCAGTTCTGTGTGTGACTCAGAGTTTATGGATTCATTATTATGAGAAAGCATTATTATTTGTGTTACTATGTTTATTTACTTGGATGAGAACCTACAAGGAAGGAAAAACAAGTTATACAGGCTTCAGATAAATCACACTCAGAAAATATATTATGTATATCAAAAATCAAACAAAACCCCCAATCTGCTGCTTTTAAAGATTTCATTTTTTCCTTCCAGTCTAGCAAAGTAAAAATTTGCACTGGTCTTGTCATGAAGATTAAAGCCTCAGATGTTACAAGAACAAGGATTTTCTAGTAGGAAAAAATCTTTTTCCACAAAAAGTGAAGAGAGATTCATTAAATTTTGTTTTCGTAACTTTCTGGGGGATAACAAAAAACTTATGTTTTCCTATGTGACACTTTGAATAAAATAAACATGCATATGGATGATAATATTAGTGCACTGAAAACATGATATAATTGGAAAGTTCAATAGAAAATTATTGAGTGGAAATTCGAAAGCATAGGTGAGAGCAGAAGGAAATACAACACAGGGACTTTCAAAGAAAGTTTCTAATTCAACAGAAATGTATCTCTATGTGAGAGTAATAAATTGTCTGAAGAGCTTACATATATATTGACAAAATTTGGTATCATAGAAACCTTGCTTCAAACTCAGTATAATATGTCAAAAAATAGCATCACAATACCCACATTGAGAAAAAGTATCAAAATGAATGATCTACTGGATAAAAAGACATTTAAAAAAATAAAATAAAAAAAAGACCGGACCCTCCTACATTTTCAACAGCTTTGTGTTGAAAAGAATGAGCTACTAAAGAAATCATGATCAAAAGTTCAGAACCAAAATTTGAGTCAAGTAAAGAAACCTAGAATTAGATATTACAATCTTGGAGAGGGATGGTATTTTTAAATTGAATAAAATTCCATTGTATTTTATTTGGTTGCCAAAGGCAACTCTTCAGTGCAGTGGTTCTGAATTTGCTTTTATAAGGTTATTTCTTCAAGAATTTTGCAGTGAACCAAATACCAAAGTATTTTGTATCCCCCTCTTGGGTGAAAGATCTAGATACATATCTTTGTATTGTAAATTTTGAGTTGTCTATAGAATTCAAATGAAATAATTACTTACTTTTCTTCAGCATTGTATTGGTTCAAAACCAGTTGCATGCACATTGTCAAGCAGAGTAGTGCCTTGTTCCAAAAAGTCTTTTTCAAATGTGACGGAATATCTTTCCATAATTAGTAAACAGCCTGAACACAGACTGCTTCCTAAAATACTTGATGAAAAATATGATCTAGTAGTATGGACATAGGGAGAAGGTAAAGGAAAATAGATAGCTTTAACTTCCTTCTTGCATAGATGCTCAATGTATGTCTGCGCTACTAATCAAACATGCTCAACCGTGACCTTACACTGAAGTCAACTAACACTGCAGAAAACCAGCACAGCAGAAATCATGCTACTAAACTCATTTAAAGTGGAGAAGATGCATTGAAACCATTTCTTCAAAACAGTACCATTCCTGCAGGCATAGTACAAATTAATCAACAAAACTGACACAAATTATCTTTCCAGGATTGTTCCCTGGTACTACTTAGTTTTTCTGTGCTAAAACTACACTGCATTGAGAAATTCAGTGGCAAGCCCTATTATTGTAAGCAAATACCTTATTTCTAGTAGGAACTCATGTAAGGATAATGCTTAGCAAAACTAGCAGAACACCTGTACAAGGAAGAGGGTTTTAAACATGAAACGGAAATAGAACTCTGCAATTTGCCTGAAGCTTTAATGCATTGTTAGAACAAGGAAACACTTAGAAGAGACTAATAAGAGGCTGAAAGCTCACAGCAAGGTATTTAAGATACAGTGTATATATCTTCCTGAGATTACTAAGAAATCTATTGTGATATAATAAAACAAAATGCAACAGAATTGATAACACATTATCACAAATAACATCTGCACTTTATCTCTCCCCAGTTAAATCATATTCAATGGCAATGCAATGAATCATTAAGAGTCCACCTATGGAGCATCCAATTAAATTGGGGAATCAGTACTGAAATTACTCCAATATAAAATTTTAGAAGATATTAGAAAAATAAACTGAATAATGTCTCCTTCTCTGAGCATAGTTTTTATTATATGAAAGACTTAATTTCCACTTGAATTTTGTGTGCAGACCTGATATTTAATAATATATAGCTCCAATCAAAGTAAAAATAAAAAAAAACAAAGAAAAACAAAAACAAACAAAAAAAATCCCAACAAAATACAGAGATTTTTGAACCTTTCAAAAAATTTATATATATTTAAAGAATAAAATAAAATATGCTGTAAGAATATCACAAAATTATAAAATAATATTTACTACGAAGGACTTTTAATTGTTTTTTTTTTTTCTTTAATCCTGAGCAGATGAAACTGCTGTCCTCTTTACAAGCATGTCTGTGTTTTTATACCCCTTTTTATGGCAGGATCATATAATTGTAGAACACCTTGTCCCATTTAAATCAAAACTGACCATTAAACTGTTGACTAAAAATTTATTTGAATATTTTCAAGATATCCTAATATTGAATTTCACTCTAAACATGACAACTGATTATAAATGGAACCTAGATGTTTAAGGTGTAAATGTCCTTATCTGGTGTGACAAATCCTACCAAAACCTTCAAGGATCCAGCTAGAGAAAAGATACTTTATTACTGGCACCTTTGAGGGAATGCAACAAAAAATGTCATTGTGTCTCGAATTCTCTGAATTATATTGATTTATTCTGGTTGAATTATCAGTTTACCATAACTGCTTCAAACAATGCATATTAAAATTCCCTAAACTAAAATTGATATATGGAGAGGTTGCACTTCCAACCTTTTAAAATGCCAATAAAAGAATCTGGTTACAATTAAATATCTTGAAGTCCACAACTGTAGCCTAGGAATTTATTCTTAGTATGTTACACAGGAACACAGGACAGGAACTTCTAACTCAAAGTAAGGAAAAATAATTCTGAAAATCAGTAACAACCTTTTTTTTTTTTTTTTTGCTTTTTTTGCTTTTTGGAAAAATCATTCCACAACAAAGAATATAGCATCAGCTGTGTGCCTCTTGGTGTTTTGGTATATGTATATATCCACTGTATATAACGAATGGCAAGCTTGATCTTGTCTGGAAGTTGTTAAATACTGCCTGTTCAGCTATTCCATAATACATGAGTGGCATATCACTATCAATTTCACTTGACAATGGTTGCTCTGTGCAGACAGAGGAAAGGCTTGGATGCTGATAAACTCATGTTCATCCATACTGATAATACAGAAAACTTGCATATTTTGGATTTTTAATATTTAATTCTAAAACTACTGGTGTACTTAGCGAAAAATTTAAAGGCATTTAAAATATAACCCAATGAGGTGGAAAGAAATAACACAGCGCATTTCAGAAAAATTGTGTCGTAGGTGAAGTTCAACTCTCCTGGAACAGTTCACATGTCCTAGAACAATTAGTTTTCCACAAACAACTGCTTATCAAATCCCAAATCATGAACACTGGTTTTTTAGAGCTTTAAGGAGAAGATAAAACCCCACAATATAACTATGAGGCAGTAATTCCAATTATGCAAGATGATTCTTTAAAATTAGAAAAACCTGTAAAATACTTTAAAAAGAAAATCAGTACTCATCAGAAAAATCAGTACTGCATCAGCAGGATGCAAGTAAAATCTGAGGAGATCCTAGGAGATTTTGTTTCAGCTTTAGTATTTTTTTTTTTTTTCTTCTTTTCTTTAGCGTCCTCTACACCTGAAAGAAACTTATGGAATAGTGTGAATCTGCATAAGTTTGATCATATTTGTGTGATAGATTTTAATGTTAAATGTAATTTTAATGTATAAATCAATTCATGAATGGCTTTCTATTGTTCAAATAATGAAACTTCACTTACTGCTTCAGATTTACACCAAGGAAGTGATTCCTAAAATTAGTGGTGACCACTTCTATCTTATCTGCTTACCTAGGCCTTTCAAAATTTGAAATCTATAACCTGACAATTCAACATTTCTTCTTATACAGGAAATACGTATCTCAATCTGTTCTACATATCTAAATCTGTTCTACATATCTTAACTATAAATATATAATTCAATCTTCAGTCATTTTCAATATTCGACCTGTAAAATTTCAGGAATATTATCTCTGATATAGAAGCCACTTTTCTTTCTGAACATAAAATAATCAAAGGTATTACATTTATTAAAAATGTATGTTTTGTTTGCTCAAAACACTGACTAATACAACTTAATTGAATGTTCTGCATTTTTGGCATTGCCTTCTCATAGATCATTTCAAGCCTTGGGCCTGCAAGACTTTAAGTATGTGTCATCATGAACAAAATTTTGCTCATGCATCCACAAACCCAATTCACAAGATAGGAACCCTCACTTCTTCTATTTATGCTAATTAATATAGTAACTATAGACAATTCTGTACCATATATACTTCTCAGTCGTGTGTACAATTTTTCTGGCAGCAATTAAAAGGGAAAGAGATGAGGGAATTTTCCTCAGTTAAATTTGAAAGGTAACTTGGGATAGCTCAACTGAATTTGAAAGGGAATGCCATTCCTGGTGTCATCTAGGTAATTTCACTTTTGACCTCACTGCCTGTAAAATCACGCTGTTTAAAAATACAGGATGTCTCGGACTACACTGAGATACCTACACCATATGTTTATACTGGAAGTTTATAAATAGAGTCAAAATTAGATAATGGATGTAGAAACACAGTTCCTGAAATTTTTTAAAAGTAGGGACTCTGATCTCATGGTGAGGACTGTAGTTATGCCCCTCAGTTTGCAGATAATTTTAGCTCTTGAAATGAAGACACAAATAATTTGATAAATCAAGATTTCACTATTTTTTCTTTTAAAGGTATATGAAAATCTTATTTCTTGTATCAGACGTGAATTTCCATCCCAAGTGTAGTTTAAAACTTTATTTTGTGACTAATAATCCTTGGAAGTATATATCAGAATTGCTATTCAGCAAATAAGACAAAAACTACTCAGTAGGAGGTTGTCTAGATTTTGTAAGAATACAGTTTCCAATACAGTAATAAATAAAGTGTATGACCTTACCACAGATCTAGACTTTTACTCTCTCAGGATTTTAAAAATGAGAAAATTAGGGTGCATTAAGCCACTGAATTTGGTAACCCATCATGAATATACCAGTGCCTCTTTGCTCAGATATGTGGTCCATAACAAGGTTGCTCATTGCAGGATGACACTTGTCAGATGACTTTCATGAAGAAATACTCATTTATTTCAGTAGGCAAGGATGAATCACTAATTTATAAAAAAAATCTAAAATGTGCATAAAACTGTGAAAAATCCAGTCTGTTTTGTTACCCTGAAAAGATAAGACCATTTCAAGGACACTCTTTCTAGGTGCAAAGCTCTTGGAATTTGTTTAGGTAGCAGTAATCATCAACAAGGTAAACTCATAAGCTCATGATATAGTCCTGCGATCTTCACAAGAGTGTTACCTTTCTGTCCCACGTCTCTGAAATTCAGTCTGATCTATATTATAGCAATATTTCTAACTACATGCCTTATTTTACCTCAAGAAAGCTGTGGCTGTACAGTTTTCAGACAGCCTATGGTCTCTAAATAAATACTTTCTCATTTTCTTTACATTTCAAAATGGAGTTGGAGCCCTCTCAAGATTCCCCATGGTTTTGTTAGCTGGTAGAGAAACTATATATTACAGAGAACACCAGATTAGCAGCTCTGTCAGTTTTATTGTTACTTTAGTTAACATCATATCTTGCAGCGTATCACTTTTGCAATTTCCTTTGATTTCTCATTCAAGGGTCATGGTGTTTCAGTTTTAGTAACATATAATCTTGCAGTAATAATAGGACCCAGCTTTGAAGTTTAGGATTCAGACAATATTTACAAAATACGTTACTGTGTTGACATTTTTGTAGCCACCTGTGCAGTCTTAGTTTCAGGGCACCGAAAATTAGTAACTCACACAGCCTAAGGGTACCACTTTACACTGTTTCAGCTACTCCACAGTAATTATGACATGCCTCTGCAAATAAGAAAAATTAGAGGTTTATTGTTTGCTTTCACTGAAAGAATGAGCAAGGTCTTTTTCACAATGGGTTAAAAGCATGTATCTGTATGAGTCCTTCTACTATACAGCAATTTGTTGGAATTTGTGTTGCTTTCACGTCCTAAAAATGTACTCACAGCAATTTGCATAGTTTTAGAAGGCCCAAGAGGGAGAGAGCCAGAATTTGAATTTTCAAATATTTAGTATTCACATAGCAGACACTCCAGATCTATGACATTATTTTAGTCAAGGTTTAATATTTCTCTTTTTTTTATAAAACAGAGCATCTCTACAGGGATGCAATGATATCAAGGGCACTCATGGAATAACAACTGCTGAAAAGCCAAGCCACTGTACATAAGTGTGCATTGTTTGACACATAAAGGCTTGACAAGGAGCAGCAGAGAAAAAGGAACACACTCTAAAGTTTTCTTTCAAACCTGACTTCTCTAATTGCTCTACTTTTTATTTTAGACTTACATTATTGCATTTAGGAGATCTCTCCTCTCAAGGCATTTCTTTTAAATATGAGATTTTTTTTTAATAGGAAAGTATGTTTTGTCAGAAAATTATCAGTTCACAATATATTGATTTTTGTATGACTAGACTATGTTCAAATTACTTTTTATTAAATGTATTTCATGGGTAATTATTTATGTATGATTACATACAACCTTCTTTAATGTTCAGAGCTATGCATTATTTGGCAACATCTGCTTTGTAATCCTGATAGACTGTGTCTTGCAATGGACTAAACCATTAAAAATATTAGTTTTACACTACAAAAAGTTAAAGTCAAGGGAATGAAAAGAAAAAAGAAGAGAAAGAGAA